>CAJQZJ010003646.1:6242024-6293359 GCA_907164525.1 Lophiomys imhausi | reverse complement strand
ACACACACACACACACACACACACACACACACACACACACACACACACACACCATGTAAAGTCATATGGGTCTCACAACAGCATCTTCAAGTAAAATTTGTTTTTGTCAGTTCTCTTTTCTCTTTCATCATCCCTATCCCTCTGGATGCTCCCATTGTACCTTCCCTAGCCAATCTCTTTCCATTTTTTCCATTAATTTATTTATTTAATCATGTTACAACTTGATCACAGACCCCTCCATCCTCTCCTCCCAGTCCCACCCTCACACCTCCCTCCCCCCCATTCCCTTTCCCCTTCTCCTCACAGAAGGGGATGCCCCCCTTGGGTATCAACACACCCTGGTCCATCAAGTCATAGCAGGACTAACTAAGTGTTTCTTCTCTGACTGAGGCCAGACAAGACAGCCCAGCTATGGAAAAGTGACCCAAAGGCAGACAACAGAGGCAGAAAGAGTCCCCGCTCCAATTGTTAGGAGACCCACATGAAGACGAAGCTGCCCATCTATTACATATGTGTAGAGGGCTTAGGTCCAGTCCATGCATGCCCTTTGGTTGGTGGTTCAGTCTCTGTGAGCCCCTATGGGCCCAGGTTAGTTTACGCTGTAGATCTTCTCTCAATGTCCTTGACCACTCCAGCTCCCTCAATCCTTCCCTCAACTCTTCCACAGACTCCCTGAGCTGTGCCTTATGTTTGGCTGTGAGTCTCTGCATGCGTTTCCATCAGCTGCTGGATGAAGCCTCTCAGAAGACAGTTATGCTAAGCTCCTGTAGGCAAGCATAGCTGAGCATCATTAATAGTGTCAGGCGTTGATTCTCTCCCATGAGGTGGGTCTCAAGTTGGTCCAGTCATTGGTTGGCCATTCTCTCAATCTCTGCTCCATCTTTATAGCTACACTTTTAGTAGGCAGGACAAATTTTGGGTTGAAGGTTTTATGGGTGACTCCCTCTACTGGAGTCCCTGGCTGGTTACAGAAGGTGGTGACTTCAGGCTACATATCAGCTGCTGGTAGCAGACTCATCTAGGGTCACCCCCTCAGGCTCCCAGGAGCTTCCCTGTCCTACAGATGCCCCCCTACTGATTTCTGTTTTCTCTCTCTCAGTCCTCCCCCCTACTCTCCCCGTATCCGATCCCCATCCCTGACCCCTCTCCCACCCTGTTCCCTCCCTCCATCTACTTCAGAGGTCTATTTTATTTCCCCTTCTGAGTGAGAGCCAAGCATCCTCCTTTGGGCCCTTTTGATACTTAGCTTCTTTGGGTCTGTGGATTGTAGTATGGCTCTCCTGTGCTTTATGGCTAACACAAGTCCTACTCTCCCTTTCCCACTTTCCTCAACATCTTCCCTCCTCATGTCTCCTTTCTAGTTTTATAGCCTACACACGCTCATGCACACACACACACATCTATAAACACACACACACACATTGATACACACTCCCACACTCACACCCACATCTCATATACCCAACTACATACACACACTCTCTCTCACACACACACACAGCTACCTAGACACACACATCTACACACACACACCTATAAACACACACACATCTATACACACACACATTGATACACACTCACACCCACATCTCATATACCCAACTACATACACACACTCACACACACAGCTACATAGATACACATCTGCACATACACACTAATACATACACATCTTTACATACTCACACCCATCTGCACATATATCCATATACATACATACATAGAGAAAGAGAGAGAGAAAGCTAGGATCCATGTATGACAGGAAAAGTAACTTTTGTCTTCTGGGTCTAAATCACCTGACATACTATAATGCTTCCCTGGAATCATTAACTGGGCAGCTCAAAAAAAAAAAAAAATCTCAGCAATTGAAGGTGTGTGTGTGTGTGTGTGTGTGTGTGTGTGTGTGTATATAGTGGCTTTTTCTCTTTCTTTCTTTCTTTCTTTTTTAAAGCACATGCAACCAACTTTCCGGTCTACATTGACCAGATTGCTGAGAAAACTGTTCAATTCTCTAGTTCACATTTTCTGGTAAACAGAGTGAAAAATGCCTAGAAGACTGAAGAATTTCATAAAGTCACTAAAATGCATACATTACACTGAGGCCTTAATACAAGTTGTATTTGCAAGCACATGGGCTCATGAAGATATGAGTTACATTTGCATAATGATCCCGCTAGATGCACCCCAGTCTTGCATGCTTCCACCTTCCTGGCCCCTTAGCAGCTGAAAGTTTGGCTGTGGGGGAAGGGGAGGTCTTGGTGTCTAGACAGTAAAAGTTTGGTTTTGCAGCAGCCTCACGTCACTACAAGGCCAAGTTCCTAAATGTTCCCAAATCCAAACTTTTGGTCACCACCTAGAACAGAGATGACAATATTACTCATGTGAAAGGCCAAAAAATAAAATATTTTTACTTTTTGAGATTTTTCTGGATACATAATCCCTCTCATGTCTACCCAACTCTGCTGACAAAAAAGAGACACAGTCCCTGACGACAGTCACAGTGAACAGACATGGGTGTGTTCTAATAAGACTTTATTTACAAAAAAATTAAAAAGGGGAGGGCAGAACATCACACTTGATCCATGGGTTACAGATTGCTGAATCCTGGTTCAGACTCTGGGATGTAAATTTCTGCCCTCCACTGAATTGGAAAACAATCAACTAATTGTTCATTGTGGCAACACCATACTTGCTAGTATGTGACTAATGATCGGCGGGTGAGGCAGGGTACAGCCCTTCAGTAGCAGAACGGGAAAGATGGGAAAACAAGAAACATTAGGTTTAAGGAATGTGCAATGCAATGTGCACAAGAGTTCTAGAGCTTTCTGGAGGGAAGAGAGCTCAAGCAAGCTTAGAGACGGTTCAATGGCAAGATGCTTACTGCACAAAGGCGACAACCTGAGTTTGGATCTCCAGATGTGGCGGGGACACCTGCAGCTCTGGAGCTGAGGTGCAGAGGCAGGAATCCTGGGGACCTGATGGCTGGTGTACCTGAAACAGCGAGCTCCAGGCTCAGTGAGAGACCCTGATTCAAACAAAATATAAGATGGAGAGTGACCCAGAAAGACACTCAAGATCACTCGAAGGTCACATGCAAGCACACCTATAGAGCACACAAATATGTGGGCCCACTAGCATAACACACACACACACACACACACACACACACACACACACACACACACAAGAGAACAAAATTCAAAAATAAAAGGAATATAGTCTGCCTGCCACGATCTTGTCTCTTTTTCTGCACTAGTGTCCTAATCCATATCAGGTCATTGGAACTGGTCACTTTATCTCAATTCATCATAGAAAGTGTCTGACAAGCACACACGAGGCATTGCTGGCCCAAACTGTGAGCATCGCTGATGATCCACCCCATGTTCTACCCCATGTGCTGATGATCTCTACCCTGTGTTCTAACGTGCACTGGTGACATGAGTCCCCAGGAACCCACAAGAGGCAAGGCTAGTCAGACTCCTAACATCCTAACAGAGGGAAAAACTGATCAGTCACATCAGGGATGATGTTTGTTGTCTTAGAATTTTGAGGATATTCATTGGTAAAATAGCTTTAAAATTGCAAGAGAATATTTTCACTCGAAAATATTTGGGTTTTACATGGGTTGCAAATGCATGTTTGTGCATTCATGTGTGTAGTATGGTGTGGTGGTGGTGTGTGCACATATGTGCACGTGAGAATGTATGTGTTTGTGTGTGCATGTGTGTGCGTGTGGGGGTGGGTGGGTGTGTGGTGTCCACATATCTGCAATTTTAAATGGAGGTTAGAGGTCCATGTGGAGTTTCTTCATTGTTCCATACCTACTTGTACATTTTGAGACAGGGTTTCTCCCTATACCTGAAGCTCACTGATTCTGTTAGCCAGGCTGACCAATGATTTTCAGGCCTGTCTCTCCCATCTCAACTTCCAGCACTGAGGTTGCAGAAATGTACTAGCGTCTGGATTAATATGGGTTCTGGGGCTCTGAACTCAGGTCCTCATGTACATTAGGCTCCTGACCATCTGCAGCACAAAGATCTCTCTTCAGTAAGATAAATACAGTTAATATGCATCTGAAGACATACAGGCTTTTTACCAGTGACATTTTCCCTTGCTCTAAACTACTTTATTCAAACTCCTTGAAAGCTTTTTCATTAATCTTAACTAATGAAGCATTTTTTTATTTTGAAATTGTTCCATTCAAAAAGTAGACTGGTCAGAGAAGCAAACAGCAGTGAATTTGATAAGCCATACTAAATTTGCCAACATTCAGAGGCAGATAGCATTACCAGGCAGCAATGATGCTATGATTTTCATTCCCTTTCCTGTGGATTCTGACGTATGCTCATCATGAAATCCCATCCAATTCTTCTTGGGTGGACAGGAGACTACTTCCTAGTTAGGAATCAGTGGAAAACCATGTGACCAGTTCTGTCCAGTGAGTTGTATTCAGGAGATGCAACACTCTTGGGTGGAGGCAGTGAAGGGTCCCTATGGCCCTCCTCCATCTCTTGTTCAGTTGTGGCAAATATGGGCAAGGTCATGGGCACATCCTAATGGCACAGACTGGAACTATTTAAATCCCTGAGTCACTGAAGGGAGTAAAGCACCCTAGACATAAGGTAACCGCAGGGCGTGTGACCCAAATCTCCATGCTCAGGGGCTCAAGGTGATTCTCTAGTGTCACTGTTTAGACAAGTCTTGAAAAGCAATTTCATTTTGCACCAGACTTTTAAATTGTCTAATTTCATCCACAGATCAGACTTTCATGAGTTTTGTAGGACTGTGTCAAGCCACTGAAGCACTGAGCTGTATGTATGCACATAAATCTGAAGGTGTGTGCACATAGAAAGCAGAAGACAATCTCAGGTGCCGTTCTTTGGGTGACTTCCATCTTTTCTTTGTGACAGGGTTTCTTGTAGGCCTGGAATGTTGCCGAATAAACTAGGCTAGCTAGCCACTGAGCTCAGGCATGTACCTGCCCCATCTCCCATCTTGTCATCACTGGGGTTACAAGAGCACACCATTATGTCTGACTGTTCCTGTAGGTTCTGGGACCCTAGCCCAGTCCCTGTGTTTACAGGTACACGCTTCAAAAGTGAACGACCTCAACAGCCCAAATCACTGAGCTATGGGGCCTGTTTGTTTCTGTATTATCTATCTATCCTATCCTCATTAATATAACTGGAGAAGCCTTTGAGACTCCATCATGACCACACTCCAAGATGGCACTTGGTAGAGCTGCCCTTCCTCCTCAGACAGGTGCCAGCACTAGGTGGGCCACCGCCTCAGGAGCCATCCAAGGGGACAGCACTGGACAAGTTATTGTGGTTATTGGATGAACTCTCACACTCTGTGGTGGGTGGCAGGGATACATCCTTACCATGTACATTTCAAGCCTTCTGACTGAACTTCCCCACAGCAGAGACTGGAACCTAACACAGATTCCCAAGAATTTTTTTCAGTTGGGACAGTATGTGACCTATGTCTCCCTAAGGAGGTACACCTTTGAGAGTCTTAGGGTGGAAAAAGAGGAAATATTTGGCCATGGCAGCAAACACATAAATAGGCTCCTGTTACAAGTGTGTCTTCTTTTATGCCAGCTCTGGCAGGAGAGCCTGCCCAGCACTGTAAATCAGCAGAGCCGCCCTGGGACTCCTCCCAGCTGCTCTGACTTCACTCTATAGGATCTAATTCTGGACCCCTAGGCCTGGCGAAGACTTTAGCAGCTCAACTCTTCTAGTTTCATTTATATTGCTATGATCCAAAAACAAAAACCCTGAACAAAAGCAACATGGTTAAGGAAAGGGGTTGTTGTTGTTGTACCAGGTTATAGTCATCACTGGCGGAAGGTCAAGGCAGGAACTCACAGTCACATCACATCCGCAGTCAATAGCAGGGAGGAACCAATGCACCCCAGATGCCTATTCGTTTTCATCTAGCCTTCTTGGTTCCCAATAGTTCAGGACCCCTGCCTAGCAAATGGTGCCGCCCAGAATAGGCCAGGTCTTTCTATATCAATGAACAATCAAGAGAATCCCACAAAGACATATCCACAAGCCAACCTCATCTATATAATTCCTCATTAAGACTCTCTTTCTATGTATTTCTAGGTTGTGTCAGATTGATGGTTAGAACTCACCAGTACATCAATTAATATTCGGACAACTTTTTGTTTTATTTTTAGTAGACTGTTGTCAGCAACTGAGACAGAAAAGTATATTTTTCCCCTAAGTATAAGGATGTCGAAGGCCAGGAACGGATGTGACTTTCAAACTTCCCATCTTATTAGTTACTTTTCTCATCGATGGGGCCAAATAGGTGACAAGAGCAACTTAAGGAAAGAAAGAGGGGTCATCTTGGCTCCGGTTTAGGGTATACCCCATCACAGTCAGAAGGGCATGGCCACAAGGACATGAGGTAGCTGAGAGCTCACATCGCAGCAGCTCGGGAAAGTAGAATGTAGACGCTGAACTGGCTTTCTCCCCCACCCCTCATGCCCTTCACTCAATCCAGGACCCTATCAGAAGGGGATGATGCCAACCACATTCAAGGCAAGGTCATCTCTACTCAAGTGCTTTTTCCCAAGAAGCCTTGAACCAGATCCATCCGGAGGCATGACGTAACAGTGGCATAGGCATTCAAGTGAATGGTCTACATTTAGCACCTTGTCTTCCTATCTGTTAGCCTGCTAAGATCAGGCTAGTGTCTTGGTACATAATAACAACTCAAAAGATGCTTCAGGAAGAAAAAAAGATGGAAAGGAGAGAAGATAGGTATGGCGGCTCGTGTGAAGTATCAGTTTGAGTCAAGGATAGCTCAGAAGGCAGATAAAGCATTTCTGGATTTTCATGGGAGGGTTTCTAAAAGAAGTTAACTTGTAACTTAATCTTTTAACCCAGTAGACTGGGTAATAAAACTCATCCCACCCATGGCAGGTGCCATCCCATGTGCTGCAGGTCCACTCAGCATGCAAAGCCAGGGAAGGGCATGTTTCTGTCTGGGCTGCAGTAGCTCCTGGAGACAGGCACCAGCACTGTGAACTGTGGGCCTTCCCACTGGGACTGGACTGGACCTTTACCTCACACATGAAAGACTATGGGTCTTCTTCTTTGACTATACGATTACAACCACTCATAGCAAGTGTCTACACATCTCCATAAGTAAGAAGCCATCTCCTTATCTATGTCCTATCGGTCTTATATCTCTAGGAGACACTAGCCAATGCAGCAGGAAGTCCTTCATTCCAAACATCCATAGGATTGGGAGACAGAGCTCTTGCTATATGACCTTCATTTTAAATGAGACCATAGGAGTAAAAACTTACTCCAATGAATAAGGCTCCCACACTAATACAACTACCAAAATTGAGTATCTTAAAGGGCCTAGGCATGACATGGAGGATTATGTCTATAATCTCAGCACTTGGGACCCTGAGGCAGGAGAAATACCTTGAATTTGAGCTTTTGAGTTAATTCCAGGCCAGGCTGCAACTGAGCTATAGAGTGTGACCTTATTTCATGTAACAAAAATGAATACATAAAAATACAAAGCGTGGTGGGTGTCTTTGTGTGCTACGTTATGTAGCTACACGTGTTTGCTTCATTGGAATGTCTATAAAAAATTCTGTTTCTAACAAGCCCTTTGCTACAATTCTATTTCTAAGACAAAACTGTTTTAAAATCATATAAATATTTTAAAAGTCAAAACACTGTTTTTGCACAGTTTGTAAGCTGGGTTTCCATCAGGCATGGCTGTATTCCAGTCCACACAGTGGCATAAGCCTCAGTCCTGGTTAGGAGAATATGCTGCCAAAGGGCCTCCACCTTAAGCCTATCTGTTCACCCAGGGTTCTCAACCCCACAGAACTCAGGGTGGTTCTTTGGGTGGTAGCAGCACATGGAATTGCTCACTGTTTTATTTTGTTTTTTAATCTGAAGTCAGTAGAAACCACAAGTTCCTGGGATAATTGGTGCCAATCAGACCAAGGTATCCTGCTTCCAAAATGTTCTCATCTGCTACCTCATATGGTAACATTCTCTTATGCACAGTCCACAGACACTGGAAAGTAGGTCAAGACACTCTAGAGCTTTCTCGTCTCCCAAATACTATCTGCCATGCAGGAAAGTTGAGACTCATCAGGGTTGAAGTCTGGGAAGGGAAGGGGAAAGACAGGCAGTGGATAAGAAGAAATGGAATAGGTTTGTTTCTCAGCCCCTTCATAAATCTTCATCTTCTTTCTAACAAGATCTTGGAGAACCAGCTTCACTCTGAGACATAGATGCTCACTACCCAAGTTCAAAGCCAGTGAAAAATTACAGTGGGAAAATCATTCCCAATTGATTTATGGTCAAATTGAAAGAAGCGGAAGTGTAGGGCCAATCACCTGCCTTTTAAATATCTTTCCACCCCAAACTCACATGAGAAGCTTGGCTCCAATCTGCTTCTTTAATTAGAGCACCAAAAAAAAAAAAAAAACCCCAGGCATTAATACCTCCCACAGACTATTAATCACCCCAGATGCCTCATGATAAAAGTGGCAGCCACAGACCAGAAGCAACAGCCATGGACAAAAGACCACAGACATAGACCGGAGGACACAGTCTCTGACCAGGGAACACACTCGTGGACCACGGAACACATTCATGGGCCAAATGCCACAGCCATGGGCCAGAGGCAGGTCATGGAGATGGTATAGTCCTTGTCTTCTCTGAAGCCTTGTGTTCTCTGAATGTAAAGGCGGATCACACCCTGCATGTTTGTTGACGTCGATGGCCTAGGAGTTTTTGCTGAGGCCATCCGCACCTAAGCCATTTCAGTTCAGTACTCTTAAAGTATGGTAACCCTGCATTCTCCAGCAACAGGCAAACTACAGTTTAGGTGCCTGCACTTGGTTAGTGCTCACTTAATCCCTGCCAGGCACTTAAACAGCAACTACCCATTTGTTTCCTAGTGTTACATTATTGGGAGAAAAGAAATTAATGTATGTGTGTTTAAATGAGTTCACAAGCTGTCCCTCCTGGGCTCTCTGCAATCCTTCATAAGTTCACTTTCTTTCAGGGCAGTAAAACCTCATTGATATGAACTGTGGAGGGTAAACTCTCTAAACAATAAGGAAGGTTGTGATCTCCCTTAAGGAAAAGAGGTTGCCTCCCTGTTTTGGCCTCCTGGAAATGTAACCAAGTCAGAATCAAGCCCAGATCACAGTGTGGACAACAGGTCCCCAGCGCCCTGCTCCCTCTCTGTTCACTGCAGATCATGGCACTTGGGCAACGCCCTCACAGAACAGCTTAGAGCACGGTATGATGCATGTCATAGGCGGCTGGAGAGATAGATAGCTTAGCAGTCAAGGGCTCCTGATGCTCTTCCAGAGGACCCAGGTTCAGTTCCCAGCACCAACATTATGCAGCTACAACCACCAGCCAGCCACACAGCATTTTCTGGACATGACAGGGCAGTGGTACACACACAAGTCTTGCATAAGATCAAGACAACCAAAAAGCCCAGTGAGGATGGGAGGGTCCCATGAAGTTGTTGCAACAGCACACACACAGCGCAGGCCACACTTGTGTGTTCGGAAGAAGGCTACAGAGACGATGGCTCGTATAGCCCAGGTAAGCACCATTAGAAATACGCCAGCTCCATATGACACTTATTCTGAATGAATGTTTTTGAGAATTCTGAAACACTTATTCTGAATGAATGTTTTTGAGAATTCTGAAATGTGCTGATGCTAAATTTTTTTGTACCTCCCATGTTCAGTCACGTGGCCCCATGCATGTGGCAACCCACTCCAAGTTTGTAGTGCAGTGCAGCACCTGGTGCAGGAGCACTGTTCAACAGAGCTTTCTGCCTGCAGTGGGGAAACTAAGGCAGAATCTGAACTCTCAAATACACCACCCAGCAGCCATGTGTGGGAGGCAGTTTCCTACGCAAATAGGCAGTGTGTGAAACACTGCAGTCGCAGAGGGACTCTTTTCCTAACCTGATTCAAGGCTTTCCATTCTCCTGTGAGACCTTAAGACCCACTTTATCTTAGGAGATTCACCTGGAAATTGCTGGGAACAGTGCCTATGCATCTTGGGTGAGTTTGGGTGAGAATTAAAGAGAATGTATTGGCGTTCTGCAAAAAATGCCCTGGTATTTCTATGTCCCACCCCGACCTCCCCCTTTCCAGTGTCAGTTCTGAGCATAACTTCTCCCAGAAATCCTCACTTGCTCTGAAAAATGTGGCCAAAGTCTCTTTCCTAAAAGACCCTGATGCACCTACATTGTCTTTATTGGATTCTCTGGAGTTTTCACAATATCTCTCCACTCTGCAATTTACCATTAATTCCAAAACATTGATGTACAGGATATAGCAGGATAAACAAACCTTGGAGGAGTGTGTGTGCATGTGCGTGTACATGTGTATGTGTGTGTGTATGTGTACTAGGAGTCAAATCCAGGGCCTTATATGCATGCAAGAGAAGCATTCTACAAGCTGAGCTATTATCTCTACTCCAAATGATTATATGAGGTCCTTTGAGCTAGAATTGAACCAGCGACCTAAAGACTGACAGGCCCCATCCACTATAATCCTCTCTCCACTAGTTGAGCTATTGAAGACCCTGCTCCAAATAAACTCTTGAATAGCTATTTTTGAAGGAAACTTTCAATGGAGCCTCATAGGTAATGCCCATCTAGTAATCACTATTATGTGCTTGGCACAGAGAAAAACTAAATTTGCTTATGTGTGAAACTCCAGCTCAGTAAGAACAGACACTCAGTAAAAGCATCACAGAGGGACCTACAAGGCCTACAGTGGAGCACAGAGAAAGTGGGACTGACAGAACTGGTCTGGATTCTCGTGTCCCTCAGAAGAGCAGCAGGCTCCCAGTTCTCCAAATTGCCCTCCACTGCTGAGATCCACAAGGTACCAAACCTTCAAATCCAGTCTACTTTGACACCTGGATGAACTATGGTGTTGCCATTGGCAACCCTGAGACTGCATGCTGGGCATCCTGTTATGCCCAATAAAATTAATACTGACTGCACCTCCATAGAGAACATGGCACTGTGCTGTTCCCAAGAGAACACAGCCACCAGGCTGAATGCTACAGGGCCGTGTGCAGTTTATATCCATAGGGGCTGCATCTGACTTCTGGTTGTTGTTGTCTGTTTGTTTTATCTTTTTTTTTTTTCTTCAAGAAAGTGCTTTGAACTTGAATAAACTGATTAATTTACCTAAAGCTCAAGGGCAGGGTGGCCATTTGAATAGCTTCAAACAGAACTGTGTGCATTATTTCCTATAATAAGAAGGCACTATTGTTATCTATTCATCATGGGACTCAGTCCTCACATTGGCAGAATAGCAGCAACAGGAACCACCAGGTATCTTTAAGGAAAGCTGTAGAGATAATGTGCAGATTGAAGGCAATTAGTACCTCACGCTCTATGCCACCCTGGTTCTGACGTCACTTCCCGCAATCTATAAAGACCCATCTGAATTTTTCTCTATGCAAATATCTTTCTATCTCAGGCAGGGGAGATGGCTCAGTGGGTAAAAATACTTGTTGTACAAGCATGAGGACCTGAATTTGAATCCCCAGAACCCACATGAGAAGCAAGGCATGTGGTCATATACACACCTATAACCCTAGCAGTGGCAGGGGACAGAGACATATACAGACCTATAACCCAGCAGTGGAAGGGGACAGAGACAGGAAGGTCATTGGAACATATTGGCTGCCAGATTCAGTGACAGCCCCTGTCTCAAGAGTGTGTGTGTATGCTATGGGATAAGGTGTGTGTGAGTGTGAGTGTGCGTGTGTGTATGTGTGTGTGTGTTTGTGTGCATGTGAGTGTTCATGTGTGTTATGGGGAAGGATGTTTATGGAGGTTCACATGCTGTGGTGTACACAGAGGTCAGAGAAGAATGCCTGCGTAAAACTTTATCACTTTCCCCTGTGCAAGGTAAGATCTCCCGCTGAACCTGGAACTAGGTTGGCAGCTGCAAGTGCCAACAATCTCCACTGTCACCAATGCTGAGGTCACAGACATGTGCTGCTTTTATGTGGGTGCAGGGGATTCCAACTCAGATCCTTTTATTTGGACAGCAAGCACTCTTACACATAGAGACATCTTCTCAGCCCTTATTTTCACATTTTTTACATTGAACTTGTGTTTCTCCTGCCCTTGGTTTATTTTTATAAACTATTTAGGAATCTGTTCAAGAGAAATCAGTAAATATAGTGAAATCATTTAGATAAGCTGTTGGCAAGCTATAGCCCACATGATAAATCTGTGGCTATTTTGTAAATAAAGTTTTATTAAGACATAGATATGATTTGCTCACCTATGGTCTGTAGCTGTCTTCACACTTTAAGACCAGTGACCATATGACATTCAAAACTGAAAGTTTTCTTTTTTCTTTCTTTCTTTCTTTTTTTTCAATTAATTTATTTATTACTTCAGGTTACATCTCCATCATAGTATTCTCTTTCTACCTCTCCCAGTCCTGCCCTCCTCCCCTTACCCCCATTCCTTTCATCACACTACTCTGGAGTGGAGTGTCCCTACATAACAGTCCCCCACCCCAGTTCAGCAGTCATATGAAGACCAAGAGCCTCCTCATACACTGGAGACCTACAAGGCAGCACCACTAGGGCAAAGTGTCTCATTGACAGGATGAAAAAGGTCTATGTTTCTGTTCCCTTTGGTGTGTTGGTTGTAGTATAGATATCTTGTACTATATAGCTACAATCTGACTATAAGTGAATAGATGCCATGTGCATCCTTCTGAGTCTGGGTTAGCTCACTCAAGATGAGATTCTCTAGTTCCATCCATTTGGCTGCATTGCATGATTTCATTGTTTCTGATGGTTGAGTAGTATTCCATTGTGTAGATGTATCACAGTTTTTTAATCCATTCTTCAGTTGAGGGACATATGGGTTGTTTCCAGTTTCTAGCTATTACAAACAAGGCTGCTATGAACACAGATGAGGAAACTTCCTTGTGATTTGGTGAGGAGTCATTTGGGTGTATACCCAGATGTGGTATGGCTGGGTCCCGAGGCAGAGCTATTCCAAGTTTTCTAAGATATCTCCAGACTGACCTCCATAGTGGTTGCACAAGCCTGCACTCCCACCAGCAATGGAGGAGGGTTCCCCTTTCTCCACACCCTCGCCAGCATGTGCTGTCATTTGAGCTTTTGATCTTAGCCATTCTGACAGGTGTGAGATGGAATCTCAGAGTCATCTTGAGTTGCATTTCTCTGATGATTAAGGATGCTGAGCATTTCTTCAAGTGTCTCTCAGCCATTAGGAATTCCTCCTTTGTGAATTCTCTGTTAAGCTCTGTTCCCCATTTTTTGATTGGGTTATTTGGTTTCTTGGCATTTAATTTCTTGAGTTCTTTGTAAATTTTGGATATTAGCCCCCTGTCAGATGTGGGATTGGTGAAGATTTTTTCCCAATCTGTAGGCTGCCGTTTTGTTCGAATGATAGTGTCTTTTGCCTTACAGAAGCCTTTAAGTTTCATAAGGTCCCATTTATTGATTGTTGGTCTTAGGTCCTGAGCTGTTCGTGTTCTGTTCAGGAATTTGTCACCTGTGCCAGTGAGTTTGAAGGTTTTTCCCACTTTCTCTTCTAGTAGATTTAGTGTGTCCTGCCTTATGTTAAGGTCTTTGACCCCTTCAGCAAGGTGTCTGGATACAAAACTAATTCAAAAAAATCAGAAGCCCTTCTTTATACAACAAATAAGTGGACTGAGAAAGAAATCAGGGAAACAACCCCCTTCACGATAGCCACAAACAGTATAAAATACCTGGGAGTAACTCTAACCAAGCAAAAGACCTGTATGACAAGAACTTCAAGCCCTTGAAGAAAGAAATTGAAGAGGCCATCAGAAGATGGAAAGACCTCCCAAGCTCATGGATAGGTAGGATCAACATAATAAAAATGGCCATCCTACCAAAAGTAATATACAGATTCAATGCAATTCCTATCAAAACACCAACACAATTTTTTATAGACCTGGAAAAAGCTATTCTCAATTTCATATGGAACAAGAAAAAACCCAGAATAGCTAAATCAATCCTGTACAAACAAACAAACAAACAAACAAACAAAACATCTGCAGTATTACCATCCCAGATTTCAACCTGTAATACAGAGCAATAGTAATAAAAACAGCATGGAACTAGTATAGAAACAGACCAGTGGATCAATGGAATCAAATTGAAGACCCAGAAATGAACCCACACACCTATGGTCACTTAATTTTTGACAAAGAAGCCAAAACCGTACAACGGAAAAAGGACACCATCTTCAACAAATGGTGCTGGTCCAACTGGATGTGAACATGTAAAAGAATGAAATTAGACCCATACTTATCACCTTGCACAGAACTGGAACAGTTTTACCATTTGGTCTTTTATGCAAAATGTTTGTCATTCCCTGACCCAGGTCAAGTGTGTATCCTTTTTCTCCCCTGTTGATACCACAGTTGCTTCTTGGCCCTTTAACCTCACAAGAACCACTTAAACAGCCTTCTAGAAGTTTCTGACAATGGCACCTTGTAGACTTTACAGAAATAACTAAGATTAATCTTCTATTAATAATTTCAATTTAACCAAGACTGTACTCTGTGTATTATCTCTTTTCATATGACAGTTTTTATTAGTGGGGAAACTGAAGAGAACTGGCACATTAAAGACATTATTTAAATCACTTAAGATACCATCGGTTCTTTGTGCAATGGGCCAGTGTCAGTGTTCACTGAATTAATTGCTCATTTGTGTACAGACTGCACAATGCATTTTGAAAAGACAGCATTTGTTTCCTGGGAGCTTATGCAATGTGAGACAAGTAAGGATGACAGAGAAAGAATGCTCCCTTTGGGCCATACTAAACAAATGGTAGCCTATGCAATGTATTCAACAATAGATAAGCTCAAATTTAATAGAAACAAAAAACAAATCAAAAATCCAAGCACTCATAAAAGTAACTCAAATCCTCCAATAAACTCTTTGGATTATCAAATGAAGTGTTTTCTAGAGATAAAGTTATAGACAGAATGATTCAGGTGACCTTAAAACAATTCAAGGCACATGGCTTAATTATTGGTTTTTTAATTAATTTATTTATTGCTTCAGGTTACATCTCCATCATAGTGTCCTCTTTCGACCCTGACCCTTCTCAGTCCCGCCCTCCCACCCTCTACCCGCTAACCCTTCCATCCCACTCCTCTGGAGTGGAGTGTCCCTACATAACAGTCCCCCACCCCAGTTCAGCAGTCATATGAGGGCCAAGAGCCTCCTCATACACTGGGGACCTACAAGGCAGCACCATTAGGGAAAAGTGTCCCATTGACAGGGAGAAAAACAAAAAGTCTACATCCATGTTCCCTTTGGTGCATTGATTGTAGTATAGATATCCTGTACTATATGGCTAAAATCTGACTATAAGAGAATAGATGCCATGTGCATCCTTCTGAGTCTGGGTTAGGTCACTCAGGATGAGCTTCTCCAGTTCTATCCATTTGGCTGCAAATTGCAGGATTTTGTTGTTTCTGATAGCTGAGTAGTATTTCATTGTGTAGATGTATAACAGTTTTTTAATCCATTCTTCGGTTGAGTGACACCTGGGTTGTTTCTAGTTTCTAGCTATTACAAATAAGGCTGCTATGAACATAGATGAGGAAACTTCCTTGTGATTTGGTGAGGAATCATTTGGATGTATACCCAGAGTTGTATGGCTGGGTCCCCGGGGCAGAGCTATTCCAAGTTTTCTAAGATATCTCCAGACTGACCTCCATAGTGGTTGCACAAGCCTGCATTCCCACCATCAATGGAGGCGGGTTCCCCTTTCTCCACACCCTCGCCAGCATGTGCTGTCATTTGAGCTTTTGATTTTAGCCATTCTGACACATGTGAGATGGAATCTTAGAGTCATCTTGAGTTGCATTTCTCTGATGGTTAAGGATGTTGAGCATTTCTTCAAGAGTCTCTCAGCCTTTAGGCATTCTTCCTTTGTGAATTCTCTGTTTTGCTCTGTTCCCCATTTTTGATTGGATTATTTGGTTTCTTGGCATTTAATTTCTTGAGTTCTTTGTAAATTTTGGATATTAGCCCTCTGTCAGATGTGATGTTTAATTATTGTTAAAGAGAAAAATTAGATGGAAGCATTTGGAGAGAAATTTAACCAGGGAGACTAGGTAGGGGAAAATTCAACACACTCTATCATCCAACATTGAAAGAAAGGCAAAGTTCTATACTTAGGAGCTCAAAATTGAAGTATAAACATCGCAGGCTCCTCACCCTCTTTAAAGACTGGTGTCCTGTGGCAGTTTGATAAAGTCCATTGAGTATGAGAGGTGGAGTCAGGAGGAGGGAAGGGGCTAGAGACTGAGTAACTTCACGTACCTCTGAAAATTCTTGGAATCTGCAAGGTAACAAATGTCTTTTGCATGCTAAGGGCTGGAGGGTTAGTGGCTGGAAGTCCCTGGAAACTTCAAGTTGAGGGCTGCTTACTCGATAGAACAAAGAAAGCATGATTGGGAAGCGTGGACTTTCAGCACCTTTATCCAACCCTTGGGGAGGAAGAGGAACTGAAGGTTAAGCTGATTGTCAATGGCAAATGATGTAGTCAATTGTGCCTTTGTAACACAGCTGCCATGAACCCAGAAAGAACAATGTGTGGAGAGTTGCTGAACAGCTGAGCATGTGGAGGAGCCTGAGGACAGCAGGCTCAGGGAGGGTTAGCATGCTCTGGCTCCTTCTCCAACCTGCTTCTTACAGGTTGGTAAGAAGCTTCTTGCTTCTTACCAACATCTCTTCCTCTGTGTGGCCATCTGTTATTCTTGTAGCATTGTTTATAATATACTGGTGAACCTGTTTCCCTGGGTTCTCTGAGCCACATTAGCAAGTCAACCAAGCCCAGGGGCAGAGTTGGGATGGTGCTGATTTCCAGTTGGCTGGCTGGAAGTAGAGTTAACAGCTCCACTAGGTCCTTGCACCTGCCATTCTGTGTGCAGGCATCCTTGCAGGACTGAGCCCTCCACCCACTGGATCTGATGATGCCAATATCTTCTAGTGGCCATGTTCAAAACTGAATTGAAGGACATTCATCTGGTGCCTGCTGATAAATCCATTGCCAAATTGCTTGACTGATGTGTAGGAAAAAATCCAGCATTGATCTGGGATCACAGTGCTGAGCGTTGTGAAGCCCTGATGGAACAAAGCCCTGACAAAGGACTAGATAATCACCATCAGAGCCTGCATTCATCCTATTAAGCCAGAATCAACCCAGCCACCTGCTCCTCACACCACCCTGCGCAGATGCAGCACTGATAAAGGATCAGCAGTGGGGCTTAAGTTTAAGAAAGTAGTTCAGTACCTCTCCTTCACATCACTGGACAACAAGGGAATAAATACGGGCTTCCCTGGTCTTCTTCCCACTGTCCAACAGATTAAGAAGTAGAAAACCACACAGCAGAAAACCTCTATCCCTTCAAAAGAACAACACTGGAATGAGGACTCTGGAGAAAAGGCTGTTGTTAACCGCAGTGAACTCTAAGTTATAAGGACAGAAAAGCAATGGTTGGGGTCCTCGTGGTAGCTATGAAAAAACATCACCATGACACAAGCAACTCAGGAAGAAAGGGTGCATTTGGACCACAGCCTCAGGTCATAGCCCATTCCTCCAGGGAAGCCAAGGCAGGGACTTAAAGCAGCTGGTCATATCCACAGTGGAAAGCACCCATGCATGCTCAGCACTCTGTTCACTTCCTCTACTCTCAGACAGTCGAGGACCCAAACCCAGGGAATGGCGCCATCCACAGCGGGCTGAGTCTTTGAACCCTAATTTACGCAAGTGAGAGAAAAATCTCTTATAGACATGCCTAAGGCAACCAGTCTAGACAACTCTCACTGAGACTTCCTTCTCAGGTGATTGTGCATGTTTCTAGGTGACAGTTAAGGCTGACCATCCAGGATGTGAAAGGATAGAATAAAGACAATTCAAAGTCACCAATCATGCAATGGGTAAATAACACGAGCTCTGAGGCAGGAGATGTTCTCTGTTGAATCCCAATTACATTTAATACATGTGGACGATGTCAAGCCTACATTTTATAAACAAGAAACAAAACATCCACATAGTAGCTATTATGTATAAGAGAGCAACCATAGGCCAGGTTCCGTGTTGAGTATGAGACACACACATCAGTGATCTAGCTAGTAAAAGGCAGAGTCAGAACCCAGATTCAGTGGTCTGACTCCAGTGTCTTTGTGCTTCATGGTTGTGTTAAAGAGCCATAGGGTGGGACCCATAAGCTGAGTTTATGGACTTCCCTTAAAATAGCAATGAATAAAACGGTACTCTCAGTTGGTGACCTGAGATGCATCTACTGTTATGAAAAGTAGAATTAGGTAGGAATCGTGACCAGAGGCTGATGCAAGAACCTTTGTTAAATTAGTTTTCAGAAAATAAAATTTAAAACTCCATGAGAATTTATATGTAACATATTCTTAAAGATTTTAGGTGTGTGTGCTGAGGGGTGGATGGGTGTGAGAATGTGTGTATGTGTGTGTGTGTGTGTGTGTGTGTGTGTGTGTGTGTATGTGTGTACACACCTGAGTGTGCATGTGTACCAGAGTGCCAGAAGCCAGAAGAGGAGTCAGATTCCCTGGAGTTAGAGTTACATTTCTGAGCTCTCAGGTGTGGTGCTGGGATCAAGAGGGACACACCGTCTTAGCTGCTGAGCCGCCTCTCCAGCCCTGCACAGCACATATTCAAGGATTTTTTCCTTCTATTTTGGGCTTTACTTATATGTGGATTAAGAATCTGCAATCAATCAAGTACACAGCAGAAGTGCTGCTGCTTTCTAATGTGTCTGTGCTGAACCCATTCCCAAACAGTGACGAAGACACCCACCGTTGGCATCTTGAGGCATGTGCTCCCATGTGCACACATAGAAATCACAGGCATGCACATTCGCATATGCATACAAAAAGAAAAATCCAGTCTAGCAAGACAGGAAGAGATGTACATAAAACACAGCTGTGTTCTGGAAGCCCAATGTTTAGTATATCTGAGGGGAAAAATACTCAGCTACTTCCATTCATTTGACTGTTTCCATAAATATTAAGCAGTAGTTCTTATTTCTTCTTTTGCAAACAAGTCTGAGTTGTTTCTAGTGCAATCCTGACATCACCTTACTGCCAAATATAAAAAATACAAAATTCCCTTTATAATCATAATCAAGAACTGCTATGAAGTAGCCCACAATACAAATATTCCTAGGGAAGCGAGCAATTCCCTGTGTGCCCAGTTCTGAACTGCTCATTGAATTTTGCTTGACATCACCTTTGAGCTCCTCTGCATGGGTGTTCCTTCCCCCACCTTGCTTTCTCTTCCTCACTGTGGATAGAGGCAACGTCTCACTAAAAGGATTTTTCTTATTTCCTTTCTCTCAGTTGGCATCATAGCTTCCTGCTGCTTCCATCACCCCTGGTTTTTAGATACTATCTCCTCCCTCCTGTCCGACTGCTGAAGCGCATCAGATCAGCCACCGTGACCATGACTGACAGCTGTACAGAACCGCTGGCTTTGAGCCCTGCCAGTAGGCATTCTGTGTGCAGCCACTGTATCACCACTGTCCTTGGACTTTGTCGTCACCATGTATAGTAGTAACACCATGGACATCTCAAGTTAATTTGAAATGTGTGTGTGTACATGCTTGCACAGATGTGCATGAATATGTGTGCATGAATATGGAAGCCAGAGTACAACTAGATGTCATTCCTTGGGTGTTGTCCTCCTTGCTTGTTTGAGACAGGTCTCTCATTGGAACCCAGAGCTCACCAATTAGGCTACACTAACTAACCAATGAACTCCAAGGATCCTCTTGTGTCCCCAGCACTGGGGTTGCTAGCGTTCCTCATCACGATTGCTTTTCTTTTCATGAGTTCTGGGGCTCAACTCATATCCTCAGAGCTGCCATGGAAACACTTTACCAAATGAGCCATCCTCACAGCACTCAGAATCTCCTTTGACCTTAGCTAATCTGACAGTGAATGACCTCCATGGCATTTTCAATGAACCCTCTTGACAAGACATCGGATGATCATCAAGTTTCTAACTGTAGAGCCCTGTCTTCAGCTCCCATCCTCTCAGCCTCTCCACTGTGGTCTTCATTCTTGGAGAGGGACAGCATCAAGTATACTGTGGTATTCAACCATGCAGATGTCTCCTAAATAGTTAAATAATTTGGTTATACATGGCACTCACTAACTCAGTATGTGGCTCTACATTTTCATTCACAGAAAAAAGTATTTTTTCAACTTAATTGTGTGTGTGTGTGTGTGTGTGTGTGTGTGTGTAATGTCTCTCTCTCTCTCTGTGTGTGTACATATACACAGGGGCCATGGCACATGTATGAAGATCAGAGGACAACTTGAAGAAGTAAGTTCTTTTCTTCCACTATGTGGGCTCTAGGAACTGAAGTCAGGTGGTCAGGGCTGGCTTCAAGCACCTCGATCTGCTAAGCCTATCTAAGCAGCTGGAAAACTTCCTTTACATAAGGTGGGACAGGCCAGCGGAGTGTCTGTGTACAAGACACTACCTCATTACTTCTGAAGCTGCCAGTCTTTGGGTTTTGATTTGGAAAATGGAGCCAGGAAATACTGAGGCACCTCTGGACCCAGGTGGCTCTGGTTTCATGTCACCAGCATCCTAGGCTTCTGCTGAACTGGCTGCTAGATGTCCTGCTGTTTGATGATACATGTCAGCTAAGCTTGAGGCCTGGTCTCTCTGTTAGATGTACATTTTACCATAATCATATCATAATGTGGACTCCATGAGGCCCAGGCTTGAGCTGACAGGACCAGTGAGATCAGTCCAGGGTCAGCTTAAAGAATCATAATGCTGAGGCTGGCAAGGGGAAGGGCTAAGGGTCCCCATAACAAGCCACGGGAGCCACAGAATGAATAAAGTCCTTTGATTGCAGTATTGCACAGTGCCATTCACACACACACACTAATAAATGTAAAAAAAAAAAACAGTCGTAATGGTTCAGAAAGAAACTGCCAGGTTCCTACTGGATTTGAAAAAGGGTTAGAGAGACTATGAAGTCTAGAAGTCAGGGGTCAAGGGAAAAGGTCCAGGAGAAAATCACTATAGCACGCTGAGTTTCACATTACACTGTCATCTTTAAGATTAATGGCAAATCCTTTTTTTCGCCACTGGTCCATTCCTGAAGTTTAGCACAGCGGCTGTGAAAATGTACATTTTGCCAAATGAGAAAGGCAGAGATCCCTGGGGGGAAAAATCAGCATTTTACCATTGTGTTTATAAATGTTATTACATTTGCTAGTGAGAGAGCTATGGAAAGCAGATGGAAAGTGGATGATGGCAACTCCTTCACACTCCACACGCTCAGTCCTTGCATACACTTGCACATGCATATGTCTTTGAGGCTCAGGAACCCCTCCCCATCACAGCACACCTGGGCCTGTGAAAGAAGGAAGCAGGCTTGCCACTGAGCTGTCACCCAGCTCTCAAGGGCTCTCTTGTGATCTGGAATGAAGATTGGACCAAATCTGGGAACTAAATCACACCAGCCCAGGACCTCGTGTATTTTAAGTTAACCAAGATTTATGTTAATACCAGCAATGCCCGGATATGATATGAGGGCACGATTGAGTTCAAAGAAAAAAATCAACGTGTTTCTCAGAACTGGTCCCCCCATATCAAGACTCTGGGCAACAGTCGCTCAGGGGGAGGACAATAGAGGTGTGTGCTGGCTTATCCTAAAACACTGTGAGAAGAGGAAAAACAAAACAAAAAACTACAGAATGCTTTTCATATTTAAAATTTAGGAGATGCTGAGGGAATTCATTTATCCTTTCTAACACAGTGCTTCAGGACAATGAGAGCGATATATCTCCATGGCAATGTCAGAAAGAAAACACCAAAAAAGCAAAGGGGAGCTTGATATTGGGCTAAAAAAATAAACAAACAAAAAGCAGATGATTTTTTAAATTGGCAAGGTTGTTTTTATATTAAAGTTTTAAGCAACACATTTTTAATGTGTGTTTATATTGTGTGTATGTGTGTGTGTGCACATGCCCCTGTACACCTGTGCACAGACAAGCACCTGCACATATGTGTGCAGATATGTGTGAGTAATTGTGTGGTGAGCAGAGGGCAATTCTGTCTTCTTCAATCGCTGTCCACCCTACTTACTAAGACTGGGCCTCTCACTGAACCTGGAACTCACTGATGCAGCTAGCCTAGCTAGCAAGCCCACAGACCTTCTTGTCTCCACCTTCCCATGCTGGGATTACAGACAGGCACTTCTGGGTGTAGCTGTTTGTTTTTCTTGCTTGTTTCTAATGTGGGTAATAGGGATCCAAACTCAGGCCTTTTTGCTCACATAGCAATCACTTTGCTGAATGAGGCGCCTGCACCAGCAACGACAATCAATGGCTTTTAAACAGTTAAAGCAGATAAAGGCTTCTCTATGCAGAGCTGTGTGTTTTCTTGCCCCTTTCACTAATAGCAAATAAGACTATGGCAGTAGGAGCATACATGCCACCCATCACCGGGCTGGTTAGGAAATCTCCTAGAACCTCAAATTTGCTTCAGTCTCTCTTACAAAGCTGGGTCTCAGCTGATAGGCAGATGTGTGGCATAGTCAGACTTCAGAATGTTCAAAATAATCATAAAACAAGATCAGCTGGGAAATGTTTGCTACCCTGAACCACCTGGGGTCCTCTACTCTGCCCTGTTCTGTGTCTTCAGATTTTCTAGAACCCTTTAGGACTTGTCATAAAGCTTCTGCCTCCTTAGTCGGCCTCCAGAAAGTTGCTTAAGGCTTATGTGTAGGGTCTTTAAAAGAAGACTATCCAAGTCTGCCATTTATTAAGTCCATTCCTAACTCTGTTCTGTCCTTTCCTCACTGCTCACAAATAGACAGGCCACGTGTGTTACCCCAGCCACACCACTGAAATCATTCACCACAATAATCAAGCAGAGGTAAGGCTGGTGAAGTACCATTTTACGTGGCGCTGTGGTATGTTGGCTCAGACAACGTGAGCAATGTACTTGAAGTGTGGACTTTGGTCTCAGGAACACTTGGGTTCAGAGGTCAGACCATCTCCTTGTTTTGGAAGCATGATGCAGCCACTGGATTCAGTGTTGTCACCCTTGGCATCACTGAAGGACAGTGAGGGCTCTGAAGAGTTTCAGGAAGGTTAAAGACAGTACAAAATGGCACACATAGTTTTGAAGTCTCGGAGTTTGATAAAAACATCTTGCTGATGTCACATGAGGAATGACAGTTGGACATCTAGAGGGTTTCTTAGAATTGTGTTTGTGTTTTAAGAAATAATCCTTTCATTTCTCAAATTTTTGTCGACCTGACTCTTGCCACATACAACGTGAACCCACAGTTTGAGCTTAGAGTCCGCGTGAGTACTTGCTTCTGTGTTGAAACCTGATGGCCAACTGATGCATCCATGCCTCCTGCCTCCAAGGATGGACCTCAAAGTATACTATGAATCAAAGGATACTATGAATCATGTGTAACTAATCCCCCAAATATGCAAGATGTCCCTGAAATAATGCCTGAGGCCAGTACAGTCTTATTTGGTTTTTGTGCAGCAATAACAGAGTACTCGAGTCTGGGTGGTTTACAATCGAAATTCACTTCTGATACTTTTGCAGTCTGGGAGATCTAAGATCAAGAGATCAAATTCTGAAAATCCAGGCCTGTCCACCTGTACCTGTAACCCCAGCACTGCAGGGGGTGGAAGGAGACATGGGGATCTCTGAAGCTCCTTGTTAGCCACCCTAAGCAAGCTGATGGGTTCCAGGGTGAGACACCCTGTCTCAAAGAACGAAAGTGGGAGAGTAATTGAGGGGACACATAGCATCAGCCTCTGGCCTCCACACACACTCAAGTCCAACTTACTTTTGAGAGAGGGCCTCTCACTCAATCTGGAGCTCACTTACCTGGCTAGGCTAGCTGGCCAGCAAGCCTGTATGGCCCTCTTGTATCTTCCACGCAGCACTAAGAGTTTGGGGATACACCACCATGCTCAGGTTCCATCTGTGGGGTGATGGAGATCAAACTCATGTGTGCAAGGCAAACCCTTTGCTGAGTCATCTCCTTAGTCCCTGAACTTTTCTTCAAGCAAGGTCATCAATTCCCAGCTATGGAATGGCTGGGGCTGACAGACCGACTGCTGTTCTCCAGCCTTCGGGGATTTGGAACAGGATCAGCAGATCCCCTTTCCTCCCTGCATTTCTGACACCATCCTTGTAGGACTTTTGAGCAAAAAGCCCTACACCTCATGTTAGCCTATTGTTGCCTATTGTTAGGCTATTCAGAAGGTGAGACAAAGCAGCAAGACTGCCTGCAGCTGATGGACTACCGAGGCTCGGTGGGCCTTCAACCCAACGCCTTTATTTCAGCAACATACAGCAGTGTGACTGCTGCTGCTCAAGAATATTAAAAGAGTAAATAATAGCACCTTTACAAATTCAGCAGGTTCTCCCACCAAGGGGCTTTAAAAAGAATGCTGTAGAGGCATCCCACACACGGAGAGAGGGAATAAAATTACCCCCACTCACCAGCAAAATAAACGGGGCCAGGTCTTCAAGGGCAGAGGGCAGGAGGAGGTGCACTTTGCTTGCTAAGAAGTTAATGTATAAAGCTTAAATTTAGCAAGTAAACAAATAAAAAGATCCTTTTCAGAATCTTTGATTCTAGAGAGTGAGAGAGGGTTCTGAAACAGCTTTGCATGTTAATATGGCTCACAGGGCCCCTGCTATGACCACAGATGCATTCCCAACATGAAGCCCAACTCCCTCTGTCCCAGGGATCCATGGCTTCACCCTCCAACTGTGGTGGTTAATATTGTCAGCTTGACAGGATCTAGAATCATCTTGGAGACAGATCTCAGGGCATCTCCATGAGAGATCTCTGAGTTTAGGTTAATTGGAGTGAGAGATCTACCCTAAATTTGTGTGGTACCATTCACAGATTAGAATCTCAGGCTGCATACAAAGGAGAGGACCAGCATACAGCAGCATGCCCCTTTCTCTGTGCTCCCTTGTTGTGACCAGCCAGCTGTCTCTTCAAGTTCTGGTCACCATACCTTCTCTGCCATGGTGAACTATGCCATCAAAGGGTGAGCTGAAATAAACCCTTCCTTCTTCAATTGGTTGTTGCCAAGTATTTCATCACGGCTCCAAGAAAAGTAACAGATATATGAAATTTTACCCTGATAGAGCTGAACATAATAAAACTCAGTGCCTTGCCTTCAGGCATCAATGAGTTCTCCATACAGGAAAAGCAGCACAGGTGTGAAAGGCTATGTCAGGTCGCCATGCAAGCACAGCCGGAGCACTTCACCAAGTGGCTCTTACCCGTCACTCACCCGTGATGATGAGTGTGGGGAGAAAACCTTTCTCTACTTCACCACATGTTTTCTCCACTACATGATTCTGAGAATATAATTCTTTTGATATATTTACTTCCACCCCCACCTCACTCTCTATTATGGAATACAATCTTTCTGGGCTTGAGCCTCGTCATTTACACTCATTTTTGCCTTTTCTTCATCACAGAGTGCATAGGTGTTAGAAGAATGATTGCCCATAGTCACCATGCTTAGGAATCATGTGGGTTTTCTCAAGTTGTGGGACCTGTGTTAACTTCTGCCTGTGATCACTAAGCTGTCTGTCAATATATCCCAGCACCCACCTCTGTTTTCTGATGCTCCCAAAACAAATCCAAACTTGTTAGCTGGCTGATGGTGTAGCTCAGAGGTAGCATGCCTGCCCAGCGTGTGCAAGACTCTGGATTTGGCCCCTAGCATCCAACAACAGCACAAAACCTGTTATCACTGAATAGGTTTTATCACTTGACCCCAAGCATGCTTTGAACAAAGACCCAACCCAGGCTTGCAGTCAGTGCTATTGTTTTATGAACTTTGTTTGAGCTGCCCAGGGGAGTATTATTGCTTACATCCTAATTATAGGCATATTCTCCAGAATACACTCATGGGGAAAATGACCTACACAAAAG
Source organism: Lophiomys imhausi (assembly GCA_907164525.1). Lineage (NCBI taxonomy): Eukaryota > Metazoa > Chordata > Mammalia > Rodentia > Muridae > Lophiomys > Lophiomys imhausi. The sequence continues at coordinate 6,267,279 of CAJQZJ010003646.1, read as the reverse complement.
AAAAACTGCCATCATGGGGGTAGTAATGATAATAATTTAAATATGAATCATAATAATGTTACATTGGGTTCCCATTCACAGAATGCCAACTCACTGCCAGGTATTTCTGTCATTATTTGAGATGTATTTAATTCACTTAATTGTCAAAGTTAACCTGCAAGATGAGTCCTAAGCATTATGAGTCTACTGATGAGGAGACTGGGGCATGCAGCAACTAAATCACTAGAATGAGAGTTATTTAATGCAGTGTGCTCATTGCCTCTGCTCCCACACTGCCTCCCATGGTTCCATTATTGAGTTATAATCCTATACTTTAAATATAAATGGTGTATGGGCAGGTGTGTGTGTGTGTGTGTGTGTGTGTGTGTATGTGTGTGTGTGGTTTTAAAATAATTTATTCCTGGGGGATACTGAGATGGCTTGGTAGATAAAGTACTTGACAAAGTTCTGTCTCTAGAGCCCATTTAAAAGCTGGATAGATCTGGTGGCCTACCTGTAATTTCAATATTCAAAATTCAGAGACAGGGCTCTCTTGGGGCAAGCCAGCTTGCTAGATTAACCAAATAGGCAAGTTCCAGGTTCCTCAAGAGACCGTGTCTCAGGAGATAGAGTGGAGATCCAAAAAAAAGGAAGACAATTGACATGAACCTCTGATCTCCATGTGCACAAACACATGTCTCTAGCTGGGCAGGGAATCATCTTTAGGCTTCTGGTTGGCTGGTCCTCCAGGGTAGGACATCCTGGTATTCATGAGAGAGGGGCTCGCAGGTGGACCAGGGGGAGCACCTGAGAGTCCACTCTGGACAGGGCATAGCAGCAGCAGCTAAAGAGGTCCCCGGACAGATGGTGTGTTTAACAGCTGATGCACGAGGGGTTTCAGGGCCACAGTTGACAGGCTGTGTGTGCAGCTGGCCAAGGAGCAGGGCTGATGAGCAGATCCCCCATGGATGGCGTAGAAGGGAGGGGCAGAAGAAAACATTGGTCCTTGCCTTTAGCTGCTAGGGAGCTGAAAGGGGCTGCTAGTTGATTTCTTTATTACCCACCCAGATAAAGACAGAGAGTGGGCTCATCAACCATTCCAATGTCACACGACTGAGAATGGTAACTGCACGCTGAATGAGCCAATCAAAATTGTAAAGATTTTGACAGGCTGGGATGATAGATGCCAACTGGGAAGGTGAAATTGTATAAGGGAAAAATATTGCTTGGGTGGATTCCAGGGAGGGAAGATGAATCACCATTAGGAAGGAAGGAACATCTGCAGGAGGAGGAAAATCGTGGAAAGAGGATAGGTTATGTCTTATTCTTCTACCCAAGAAGCTAGATGGGGAGCCTCACAGAAAAACACTTCCTGGCACTGCTGACCAAAGCTCAAAAGTTTTGTCCTTCCTCCTACGAAGCGCCGGCTCACTCGGCTCTCCATCCCACGCTTAGTGGCTGTTTGCTATGTTTGTACTACACAATAGAGTAATGTCTGTGCTGAAATTTGAACTGCTAATACTTTACACAGGGTTTTTAGGATTTCATTTCATATGAGTGTGTGTGTGTGTGTGTGTGTGCGTGTGCGTGTGCGTGTGCGTGTGCGTGTGCGTGTGCGTGTGCGTGTGCGTGTGCGTGTGCGTGTGCGTGTGTGTGTGTGTGTGTGTTTGTGCAGATTCCTGCAGAGGACAGAAGAGGATATAGGACACCCTGGAGCTACAGTTACAGGTGATTGTTCACTAGCTGACACTGGTGCTGGGAACAGAACTTGGCTTCTTTTCCAAAGCAGTATGTGCCCTTAACCACTGAGCCATTTCTCCAGCTCCTATGTATTGGGGGGTAGTGGGGGGGATGTGCCTGTCCCAGACACTGGAAGTAACTCAGAAAGCTTTCATGTATGCTGTTTATCCACAATATCTCTATATTATCTAAATATATTACCAACTATTTCTCTGATCATATCCCATGTCTAGTTCGTACCCATCTTTCCTCCCTGCTCATAATATATTTTTAGCTTTCTTTGTGTTCAAGCCTGACCCCAAGCAAGGTCCCTCAGTCTATTTGGTTGTGATTCCTCTGACATAGCAGACACATTCTCCATGGCTTTGGATTTAGGATTATTGGTTCCCAGCATTTAACTTATTCATGCATTGTTGTTATTCGTATCCACATCTTGATTAAATTCATCTTAAAACTTTTTGACAAGAACCCTTCATGGTGATGGTTTCCTAAAACTTTGCATCCCATTCAGAGGCATGTCACATCTTCTGTCTCCTTCTCTGAGAATGGGTTTGCTGGTGTGAACAAAGGAGCTTCCAGATCTTTCCTTTATACAAGTTACATTTTTCCTTTACAATTAGCAATCTATCTTAGTTGTTATGTTTCCACAGAAGAGGACTGTAACATTGCCCAACAACAATAACACAAATGTTCAAAATCTACTGTAAAGATTGTCTAATTTTTTCATTATTTAATTAGCTGTTATTCTCTCATAAACTGAATATTCTTCCTAGAAATGTACAGCTGCCACTTCTCCCACTTTAGAAAACCCAACAATACACTATATTAAAAATGGTCACCTGACGATTTCTTCAAAGAACCCAATGGCATCTCTTGGATTTTTCATACCATGAAGTCTCCACTATCACAGCAAGAAAGCAGCCATGAAAAACGTAGCATAGTAGATGGATGGCAACCAGACTTCATCTGCAAAGTCAAGCGACCTGCCAGATTTGCTGTTCTGGTCCTAATTTCTCCACTCTTGTCTGTAAGTCTTGTAACTCTCATTCCACCAAGTGAGTGAATGATTCTCAAGCCACATTCATACCTGGAAGCCTAGCCACATCAGACAGATGGGCATAGCCACTGATGTTCTCAAGTGGATGAGAAGACGCCCTGAACACATTGGCAATGGGGGGGCTTAGAATCCATATTTTCCTACTTGCCTTCCCACTGTTTCTCTTTAGGTAGATGAATGTAGTCCCTAGACTTTACATCGTAGATAACATATATGGTGGCCTTAAAGACTTCTGAGAAAAACTAAAATCTAGGAGAAGGCTTGGTAGGTAAAGTACTTGCTGTACAAGCATGGGAAATGAATTTACTTAAAGTCAGATACTGTGGCATGTATCTATAATCTCAGCATTCCCATGGCAAGATGACAGGTGGAGACAGGAGAGTCCTGAAGATTACAGACCAACCAACTTATACATTGCAGCAAAGAAGAAATAGTATGGAAGGCAAGGACCTGACACCTGAGGTTGCCCTCTGACCTCCACACATACACTGGCATTTGCAGGTCCATGCTCACAAACATGCACCCTCCAATACACACACACATACACATACAGAGAGAGAGAGAGATTCAAAATCTTGGAACCTTATCTACTTCAATCATCAAACTATGCTTTCCCTACAGTGTGAGCTACTTGTTTGCCAGAATAAGAAACATACTACCATGATATAAATACTCTCTGAAGATGACAGTTATGGTTGTATTTTCATTTCCATGGAAAGAAAACAATTTAAAATATTTGGAAATGTATAACTCAAAAGGAAATTGATGCCTGCCTTTAGTCTTCTAATGGAATATAAAAACCAGAGAGGCAAACCCTACCACACCCCCACTACCTCTGCAGCTCAATCTATCAATGTGACAGAAGCCACCGTTCCACTTCCCAACTTATTAACAGGTGCTAAAATACATATAAAGTTGCTGAACACTGCAAAGTGCTTCTCCACAGCCAGGTAATATTATTGCCGTGTTGCTATCATTGTTCAAGACAGAAATGATCCTTAAATGGTAACAAAAGATACCTGCCAACTAAGTAAGCTTGGATCCATTTGGGGGGAAGAAAAATACGTTTAAATATTCAGCAACAGGCTCCAAATCCAGCCCATCTGTGAAGGAGGGTCAAGAAGACGCAGTCTTTATAAAATTACAACATAATGCTAGGTGTGGTGGCTCATGCTTTTAATCCCAACACTTGGGAGACAGGAGCAGGTGGATCTCTGTGGGTTCCAGGCCAGCCTGGGCAACACAGTGATACCCTGCCTCAAAACTAAAATAAAAACAGTATACTTAGAGGACCACACCCCATTGCCCAATGTTTTTCTGCATAAATTACCTTGAGCTCCCCATGGAAGAACTGGCAATATAAGGCTAGGCAAATTATTACCATTGCTCTTCATGGTAGCAGCTCTGTCTGTAACAGCATGGCGATACTCAGAAACACAGCTACTCTTTCTCTATGACACTCAGTTCGGAGAAAGAGAAGCTAATTTCTAGAAGGTAACTACTAGAAAGTGACATTTCAAGTGTATATGTGTTGGGTGCACGTATGTGTACAAGCCCACATTTATGTGGGTGTTTATGTGCATTTGTGCACATGCGTGCATAGGCCAGAGGTTAACAACAAGAGTCTTCCTCTGTCACTTGCCACCATGTTTCTGAGACAGTCTCCTGCTGACCCTGGAGCTCACTGATTGTCTAGACTGGTTGTCCAGCAGGCTCCAAGATCCTTGAGGGTCCACAGCTCCAGCACTGGGGTCGGAGGCGTGTGCCACTGTGGCAGTTTTTATTGGGCTTTATTTCAAAGGTTATTTTGGTTCAAGCTTAGGTTTGAGGCTCACACTCAGGACACAGCAGGCGCTTTACCAACTGTGCAAACTCCCAGCCCCACAATCTGATACTTTACATTGGGCTCCACCCCTAGTATTTTCTGGGCTCTGAGACAGGAATACAAATAAAAAGGTTCTAGATCACATACTCGATATCTTAATGCTACACATAAAGCTAGCGAATGGTCAAATACAGTATGTTCTACTCTGCCTTGAAAGCATTTTACATCCATCAATGTTTTTAATGTGCATGAAGCCCCTGATCTTCTGCAACCATAAGTCAGCAAAACACCAAACTTGACCGCACTTAATTGCCACTGCACACATCTGGGCGCTCAGCTGATGGACCAGTGACTTGAGAATGGCTTGCTGTTAATATTTCAAAATGTTCTTCAGTCTCCGACCGCTGCAAGAGCAACACTAATTCAGAGCAGCTGCAGAACCATGACAGGGAGGAAATGGATGCATGGTCCTTCTGGAAAAAAAAGATGCATTTTTACAGAATCAACTCCCACTCACATGCTGAGAACAAGGCTTCACAATCTAATTAGTCTTTTGTTTTACCTAAGTGCTTTGGCTGCTCAAATCCTCAACATACTCCCGAGCAGCACAACCCACAAATCTCTGCGGCATTCAGGTGCAGTTATCTTTTGTTTGAGAACATTGGGCAAGATGTGGAAAGGCATTTCCCTGGGGCCCCTATAGTATCAGTAAGTGTGATAGTAGATGCTTAGCTGCCAAACTGAAGGCTGGATCCTGAGAGGCAGCCTACATCCTCTAACAAAGAGAGAGAGAGAGAGAGAGAGAGAGAGAGAGAGAGAGCCTTCTGCAGTGTGAGGCCCAGCATCCACTTCCTTCTTCATTGCGGATGTGAACCACTAGGCACAGATCAGACCTTTGCACTCTACAAGGATGGCTTTCAGGCTACTAACTTTGCCACATCCAACCAAAACAAAGCTCAAAAATTAATACTTACTATGAAAAGTTACCACTCTCCAAGGTCATTCCAAAGACAAATCCAACTTTCCCACTGCATGGTTTGTGTTATTTTGTTAGAATATATGTTAAAGTCAGGTGCCAAATACATATGGACTGGACATTGGGAATGTATGCTAAGCCATATAACTCACATAATTGTGGCCTATTTATTTCTGTTGTTTTGTATTGTATTTATAGTTATAAGAAAAAGAACCATTTGTTGGACTGAAAGGGAAGCTGTTGGGGGGAAAAAGAAATACCTTGAACTAAAAAAAAAAGGGAAGAGGATGGGGGGTTGAGGGGGAGGAGGGTGTAAGGGTGGGACTGGAGGGGGGAGTAGGGAGGGGATTGTGATTGAGATGTAACTCGAAGAAATAAAAAATAAATTATTAAAAAAAGAATATATCAATTATATGCTTCATTATGACATCTTCATAAATATATATATAGTATATTTTGATCATATTCAACCCCCATTTCCCACCTGTGCTCCATTCTCATTCCTGCTGATCTCCCTAATTACTTCCTTCTACTTTAATATCTCTGTCTCTCTGTGGGTGAAAGAGAGAGAGAGAGAGAGAGAGAGAGAGGGAGGGAGAGAGACCAATGAATTTACCTAGGGTTGCTCACATGAGCATATTTGCAGAAACACAGGCCACTTACATACCATTGAAGAAATATGTCTCTCCCCTAGCAACTGTGAACTACCTACAGATCCAAAGAGACAGGTGAGTTCTCAGGAGCCCTTCCCCATCAATGACTGAATGTTGACTTGCCTAGTCTTGGGCAGACCTTGCCCCTAGGCAGTCTTATGTGGACAGGTCAGAGAACATCAAAGAAGTCTAGCGGAGCTGGGGGGGGGGAAGGGGAAGCACATTACTACGGGGTTAATTTCCACCCAATTTGTGTTTTAACAATATTTTCCTTTTGGCAATTGACACATAAGAATTGTCCCTATTTTGAGATTTCATGTTTTCATGTAATGCTCAAATCAGGGCAGGCATGTTTATCTGTCATCTTAGTCCCCACTGCTGCCTTCTAACTGCTTGATGATTTGTTATCATCTTTGAATGTTGATACAACAACTGTGAGACAGGATGGTACTGGGTCTTGAGGAGAAAGTCAATAGGTGCCCATTAAAAATCTAACTACCCTACATCTGGCTTTTCTGTCACCACTCCCTGAGACGTGTGAAGAGAGTCACCTCTTCTCTGCAGCACCCTTGCCTCTCACATTTTCCAGTACTTTATGAGACATACTAACTACAGGGTAAATGGGTGGTATTAGATACAAGAACCTGGTCTAGGCCAGCAGTACAAGCAGATGTGTTCAGTATTTCACACGCTGAAGTGAAGATCCAGCCACCATTCTGCAGGAATGACAGACAATAAGAGAGTAAGATCAGCACTGTCCATGGCATGCCACACTCATCTCTTTAGTTAAAAAAAAAAAAGTGGAGCAGAAGGAAGGGAAGATCTAATGTACCGAAGAATTCCTCAGGATTAGCTCTTGTCCCTTGCTCAACACTGTGAAGGGAGAGAGGCTGTGGAGAAAAAACAGATGATATTGTGTCCCACTACCTGCCACTGGCGTTATCACTAAGCCTGTGGTCAGGTCCCTCTCTCTCTCTCTGGAGGTGAGAAAACAGAACTAGGCAGAGAAGCTGCTAGGAGGGAAACTTGCAATGCTTCCTGTTCCTAAGATGCACATAAACTCGAGGAGATGCTGTGTCACAGCCTTGCTAAGTATAGCCACAGAGAGAGGAGAAGGGGATAGGGCGTCTCCTGCTGAGAATCAGGTGACAGATGGCTGTGAGTCCTGTTGGAGTGAGGTCTTTATCATAGAATGTCACAAATTAGGTCAGCAATGGCAGCCAACCCAGGAGGGTCAGGCAACCCCATCATGGGCATCATATGTAGACATCATTCTCACGTATCCTGTTACTCAACACTAGAGCATTCACTCCAAGAAAGAAGAGAGAAAGATTTGTGGGCCAACTGACCAAGTTATAGGCCCCTTTATCCCTAACCAGCAGAACCACAGTTTGAACCTGGCTGGGGATGAGGAAAGGATTGAAGCTGAGGAGAAAGGAGGATGCCTAAGATGAAGTTATATCATGAACTAGACTGGTGATAAAGACATAAAACCTGGGTCAGGGAAATGTCCCAGTTGGCAAAGTATTTGCCACATGAACATGGGGACCTGAGATCAGATGTCTGTACCTGCATAAAAAGTCAGTTGTGGTGGCAAGCGACTGTAATCCTAGAACTGGAGAGGCAGAGAAAGGAAAATGCCTGGTTCTCACAGGCCAGTTTTTCTGAATGGGAGATCTCTAGATCCAGCTAGAGACTCCATCTCAAAAAAAAAAAAAGGTGATTCTCACCATCAATGTTGGGCCTCCACACATGCATGCAAAGCATATGCACATGTACCCATGTGTCCACACACATGTAAAATCACACATACACACATGTATGCCCACAAACATGTGGCCATACATACATACATGCATTCATAGCACACACAGAGACAGGTCACAGGTCCCCAGCATCTCCGACTTTTCTTCTCAAGAGTTCTGAGTCTCACAAAGCTCTGGTTTTCCAGAGTGCACTTTCTAAATCTTTTGTTGCAGAAACTTCTGTTTTGAGCCATGTGGTAGGTAAGAAAATGACAGTCCTAGTTTGTCCTTGTAGCACTGAAGCATCCAGAGAACAGGAAAGCAGAGAACTCCCAGCCATCTTCATCAAGATGCAGCTAGTTTTCAAAGATTCTGAAATAGTATCACTCCGCTTCAAAGAGAACAGACCCATGCCTAGGGAAGGTCCCGTGAAGAGAACAGACCTGTGTGCCCAGGAAAGATCCCATAAAGAGAACAGACCCATGCCCAGGGAAGGTCCCATGAAGAGAACAGACCCGTGCCCAGAGAAGGTCCCATGAAGAGAACAGACCTGTGCCTAGGGAAGGTCCTGTGAAGGAAGGCAAGGGGTTCCCATCCTTGCCACGCCTCAGCTGCTGGGACCTATACTTGAAAGGAAATGGTTGCCTCTTTGAAAAGGCATTAAAGCTTGTCACAAACTCCAGCTTCTGTATCTACAGATTGCACATTTACAGCTGGGCTCTCTCTCCCCAGACAGTGGAGACTAGGAAGCCACACCCCATGTTTCTCTGTCCCTTGTTCTCTCTGTGTCTCATTTTCTCCCTCTCCTCTACTCTTCCCTCCCCCATCCTCTCCTTCCCTCTCCTTTCCTTCCTTTCCTTTTTTTTTTAATATATCTGTTCCTCTTCTGATCTCCCTTTGCAGCTAAAGCCTTTCAATTTTCATGGGATGAAAGTCAGACTGTAGAATATTGGTTTTTTTCCCCCTTTCCCCTGTAAATTCATGACAAATAGTGAACAAAAGCTTATCTGAAAGTGTGGACATCCAATTAAATTTTATTCTCAAATGAAAATCATACACACATGCACACACACACTCACACACGACTCCATTTTGTCTTATTGATTAAACTTCCCTTTGGACAATTTCACACATATGTGTAATACCTTATTTACACTCAACCCCACCATTTATTATTCCCACCTCTGTCCTCCCCTCTCCTCCCTACAAGACCCTTTCTTCATTCATGCCTTTTTGTTTTGTGTCCCAGAGTTTAACTAGGACCTTCTGAGTGGTCATGGGTTTGAAACTACACTTTGGAGCCTGGAGGGCTCACCAATTAATACAAAGATGAGGATAATGAATGTCATTCCCCCAACCCCCACAATCCACTGATCCATCTTGTTGGCTTGGTGGTATGTCCTTTTAACCCCAAGTTGAGAAAATCTCCCCCTGGCTGGGTGACTTGGTTTCAATTGTTGTTTTGGCAACCCAGTGAATCTTTCCAAAGCCCAGTGAAGACACTTACTTTGTTTAGCAGCACTACCCTGAGCCATGCTTCTTTGAAAAGTCTTCAAAATCCTAGAGTTAAAGATGGTCACTCTGGGACCAAGTCTCTGTAAGAACCATAAATGACAAATACTGTGATTCCCCCATCTCAGATCCCAGGTGTTTCTAAAGGGGTCTCATGCAACCATGGATGTGCTAGTTCTTTGTCTGTGTGATGGATTATTCCTTAATTCATCATGCCCACAAGATCACAAAGACAAACTGAGATTCAATATGTAGTCAGGGAGGTGAAGGCTGTGACCAGGGAAGATGAGTCAACATTGCCCTAGGTTTAGAATGGGCTTGTCACATAACTGCTGTGATTCCACCTGTCATGAGCTAAGAGGTACTTGGTTTTCCTTTCACATAGATTCTATTTCCAGAGTTGTTCAGGCTGAAGACTGAGCCCAGGCTCAGCCCTTGGCCACCAACAAGCCAAGTTATCAGAGGGATAGTGGAAAGCAGAGAAAGGAGATTTAGTGTAGCACCATATTGGAAGGAGAAGCAAAGAGGCACAGTGAACCCCAAGTCTGTCTTCAGAGCCCTAACATGAGGTTTCAGTTTAAATAGAAGGCCAGAGACATGCATGCATACCTAAGTAGTCTTGGTCAAAATGCGGTACAGCCCACCAGTGACACAACATTGTTTGTGCCCCAGTCTCCTGAAGGGTGGTGTGACAACTTGTCAGAGCTGGGTAACATCTCCTACCAGGAGATCTGCTTCCAGATGTTCTCACAACTCCCTCCCAGGACTTCTTCTCCCAGCATAAGTTTCTTACGAAAATCCCAATATCCTTGGGCCCATTATTTCAATAGTCTGATGACCAAAGGGAGGGTCACAGTATCTTTTTTATGAAATCTTCACTCTGGCCAGGATGGCTACAGCTCCAAGAAAAGATTCAAAACAACCCCACAACCCAAGGAGCAGAGCTAAATCACCTCAGTAAACAGCCTATATCAAAGGACATCCCCTAAAGGAAGGAACCGCACAAAACTATATTTGAAAAATCCTCTTATTTTGAGGCAAAAACATGATTCATAAAACTTTGGCGTAATTGTCCCTAAAGAATTTTGCATTTCAAAGACAAGTAGCTGGGGTCCCAGGCAAGGCAGTGTTAACTGGAGAATCAGACTGAGAAAGGAGACAAGGGTTCTGACTGATCAGGCCAAACAAGATGGTGGGTATCTTGAGGGTTGGGAACTCTTGGTGACTGGCAACGCTGAGCTGTAAGACAAGATTTCAAGCGCAGAGATTAGCTATCGCCCTTGGTGAGTAACGCAGTGAGCACAGCTGTAGTGAAGGTTGAGCACAGCCACTCTTTTCCTTTCACTCCTATGTTTTTCTTACAACTCCAGCAGACTAGAACCTCATCTGTCCAGGACCTACAAAATCTACACTTAGTTGATCCTCCCCATGATTCCCAACACAAGTGCTCCCTAGGGTCTTGGAGTTTGCAGGAAGACTGGTCTGTTTGCATTGCTAATGAAATGACAGGTGGCTGGGTCCCTTCCTAGCCTCAGGACAGGATGAGGACACCAGAGAGAGTTAACACTTCAACCTCACTTCCCATCCCCAAACTCCTCGAAAGGGGACATTGAATCAGACACTGGAGGCCAATGATCACCTTAACCAGTTTACAGAATAAGACCTTGTGCTGGCTAGTTTTATGTCAACTTGACACTAGCTTGAGTCATTTTGGAAGACAGAACCTCAACTGAGAAAATGTTGATTGGTTTATGGGCAAGCATACGGGGAATTTTATTGATTGATGATTGATGTGGAAGGGCATAGGTCATTGTGGGTGATGTCACTCCTTTGCTGATGGTCCTGGGTGCTATAAGAAAGCAATCTCAGCAAGACATGAAAAGCAAGTCAGTAATCAGCACCCCTCCACCATCTTCTGCCTCCAAGTTCCTGCCCTGCCTGAGGTCTTGCCCTGACTTCCTCAGTTATAGACTGATAACTGGAAGTATAGGATGAAATAAACCCTTTCCTTGCCAAGTGTCCTTTGGTCATGATGTTTTATTACAACAATAGAAATCTTAACTAAGACAGAGTTCTATAAAACCTTTTCAGAATTGGTAACTATATCCAAGATGGTGGCACAGCCCAAACTTCATGGTGATTAAATGCCTCGTTCTATGGTCCTATGACTCTCTTCATTGGGGTGTTCATTTAAACTTCATAGTATCTGTCTCAATAAAGTTGCAAACAGAAGTCAAATGTCTTCCAGAGTTCTTTGAGCCAACCAACAAACACTTGCACCTAAGGCTGAGTTCTGAGCATAAGAATCCAGACCTGACAGGTGTTCAGGCCACAAAATCTGCAGCAGTGCCCCCATCCCCTCCCCTCACCCTGTGTATGAGAATACTGCCCGCCCCCATCCCCTCCCCTCACCCTGTGTATGAGAATACTGTCTGCAAATTTCTAACAAATTTCTATGTGCCTAGATTTTCCACATTCTCCACACGGAAACATCACATCAAAGGGTGGCTACTGATGGTATCATATCCCTCTCCCAATTTCCCTGTCACTTTCAGACAGTCTGGGCTCAGGTTTCTATATGCTATTGGAACTTTTCCCTTTCCTCTGATCCCCAATAAGAAAAGACCCTGACTCTGTTAAGTGGGCCTGACTCCTCCTCAGAGCTCCCACAAAACTGTCTATCTCTAGGAGTGGGGCCTGAACTCTTTGGGGTCACTGATACATTGTCTAAATGACGGCCCATGACATTAATAACTCTTCTAAGAAATTTATTAACCCTATAATCCATCCTAGTGCTGCCTTGGAATCCCACATCTGAGACCTTTCCACGGGAGCTTCCATTTTGTACCCAAGCAGGACACAAACGTAGGTAGACTGGGAACACATCTCCTGGGACTGGTGTCTGCAGGGAGGGGTCATCTTGTCCAATTGCACTAACTCTAGATACCTAGTGTTGGAATTTAAGTAAGTTGTGGAATACACCTTAAAAAACTCAAGACTACAAGATATGGGAAAGTACATATTTGGTACTAGGGTGTTGTGAATGGGCAGTTTTCATCCATCCATCCATGCATCCATCCATCCATCCTTCATCCACACTCAGATACCCAATTGCTCACTGAACAGAGGTGTCACCTATTGATATGCATGAAATATTCAGCAAAAACCAAAACATACCTGGCTTCTCTGAGTGGCCATGTTGCTGTGAAGGAAAGATGTGCAGGCACTAGATGGGAATGGAGGGGAGGGAAGAGGCTTCCTCAGGGTGCAGAGGAGGTCTAGTGAGACCCTGGATGGAGGAAGTGAGGCAGGGGGATATGGGGTAGATAAAGACAAGGACAGTAGAAGATGGAAGAGGGAAGATGCCCCTGTTGTGTATTTTTAACAGATCAGGTTCTGTGCAGATGAGGAACATGGGAAGCAAGAAAGGAGGAAAACTTATTTAGAATGTGGATTCTCAGTGGAAACTTCAGGGCCAAAACATCAACGCTACCTGGGAATTTCTTAGAGAAGCAGATTGTGAGCCCCGGCCAATACTCATGAGGCAGAAACTTTGGGTGATGGGGTGCCAAACAGTCTGTGTTTGAACAGTCCCTCCAGGTGATGCTGATGTTGCAACAGATCTGGAGGAAACACCAAGTCACACAGCCCCAGTGAGAAACAATGTCAGCTTGCAACAGCACAGCAGAAGAGATGGGAGCTGTCTATCTGTAATCAATTCCTAACTATCATAACTGCTCCCAAGCATTGCAGCAGAGGTGATTAAACCTCTTCCCAGAACCACCAGGGCAGTAATTAAGCTCATGTTGTTTAAATACAAGAATTCTCCAATAATCCAGTTTACTTTGGTGTGCTGCATCCACAGCGCTAAGGACTTCATCGTGCAAAAGTCCTCAGTAAGTCATGAGACATAGACGTTCAGCAAGACTTTCCTCAGGACTTTCTGGCTGGACAGGGAAACAGAGGTCCATAAGAACTTAGAGATGGCTTTGAAAGGCCCCAGGGATGAACTATTACTCTGCTAAAGGAACATGGCATCAAACAGCCCTCTGAATTCATATATCTATATAACAGTCCGTGACTGTTAACACTGAAACTCACAAAGATCAAAGTGTAGACTAAGTATCAGTAGACTGCTCTGCCACAAAGTGGGTATCTATCGCACACACACACACACACACACACACACAAACACTCAGGTGCAAAAGTGTAAAGAGGTTCCTTAATTCCCATCCACAACTGAAGTGCTATGGACAGTTAATGGCTTTTGGAGGAAAAAGTTAGCTTTCTTCAAGGCTGCGGTTCCTGGTAAGTTAATTGTGTTCCAGTTGATGGCTCACACCCAGAAGTATACTATGGGTAGTACAACTTGGAGTCAATAGGTTATTTTAAAAAGAAAGAAACAAACAAACAAAGGAAAAGATGAGGACCTGAAGCTGAAAGAATAGGGAATGGGAATTGATCTTGGAGGAGTTAGGAGGAGGAGCTGAGAGTGGATACCATCAAAATGCATTGTATAATATTCTGGGAGCATTAAAGCAAATCTTTTTAAAAGAATCTTAATAAAAAGTAAGCTTCATAAATTATTCTGACCAGGCAAGCCCAGAAAACAAAAGCACAGTGGTAAGGAATTCTAGAAGACAGTCATTATTACACAGCTGATACCCTTGACATGAGCCAATATTCTGGAGGAATGTGTTTTATGAGCTGGACAAAGAGTTCTCTCTCTCTCTGAAGGCATTCAGTTCTTGTAAAAGTGGACATTGTGGAGTAAAAGTGGACATTGTGGAGTAAAAGAAGCCCAAGAAACTGGCAGTTCCTGTGGTGGCTCACCATACCAGAAAGGGACCCACCTCCATAGAGCATGTTTGAGTGATTTTACCGCATGACTGGGAAGCACTGAGTGCAGAATTCCAGCTGAATCAAGAGACAGGCTCTTTATTCTGAACCTTGCAGCTAACATGTCACTCTGTGTCACTCCCACCCTAGCGGGAGCTCACTTACCATAAAGATAATCATTAGAAAGATCAGAGATGCTCAAAGGACAGAGCTCGCTTACCATAAAGATAATCATTAGAAAGATCAGAGATGCTCAAAGGACAGAGGCAGACCAATGAATCAGGAGAGACTTTTCCTTGACGTCAATTACACAAACTGATGCAAAGCAAACATCTTTTCTTCAGCTGGAACAAGTTGGGAGATGGAGTGAGAATCATCACGAAGGGCTGGGGAGATGAGTCAGCTGAAGTGCCTGCTATGTAAACACAGCAGCGAGTTCAGAGCTTAGCACCTGTGTGAAAATGGAAGACATAGTGACACATGCCTGTCTCTCTCGTGCTGGGGACATGGAGACACAGATCTCTAGGACTCTCTGGCCAGCTGGTCCATCCAAATCAATGAGTTCTGGATTCAGTGAGACACTCTTGAGCACCCAATGAAGGGCACTCAGCATCAAACACTGGCCTTCACAATTACCCACAATCCCTCTCCCCACACACCCATGAACCCATACACACAGAAAAGAACACAACAGCCCCAATAAAATCTTCAAACAATCCCCAAACCCTAACGTCAGTCATGTTTTCTTCTTTTACATCTTTCTTAATTTAATTTTCTCAAAGAAAAGAGGAATAAAGGGCTGTAGAACACAGCAGAGAATTTAGTAGGGCATGTGTGGGGGTTGGGGGGATCAGGATTTGGTTTCCCAAAGTTTGTTTGTTCTGGCAGTTTTTCATTTGTTCCTCGCAGATCAATATCTGTCTCCCGTTACTCCCCCTCAACTTGGCAGTCTGAAAGAAATGAGTTTCTGCGAGAGGGAGATGTGCTGGTGAGGTGTGGGTTGGGACATCTATCTCAGATCTGAGTTTGGGAGCCCCTTCTTCCTGAAGAGAACTGATGAAGCCAGCGCATCTGCTTAGCTTAAGATCGAATGTTTGCTCGGGGGAAAATATAATCAGTTTTTAATTAAGAAAGCTTAGATGAGAATAAAATCACAGAAAGAAATATGTTTGTTTTGTTTTCATTACTAAAAGAGGCTGTGCCTGGAAACTACTTCTCATAAAGATTGACGCTCCTTACTCTCAACTCTGTAGAACCTGGGGTTTCCCATAATCCACGGGGGACAGGCTGTGGCCAAGACTCAATGTAGGGGACTATATTCAAGAGTATTTTTTCAGTGGGTGTGTATGTGTGTGTGTGGTATGTGTCTGGTATGTGATGTGTGTATGTGTCTGTGTGGTGTGTGGTATATGTGTGTGAGGGTGTGGGGCATGTGTGGGAGTGAATGTAGTATGCTGTATGTGTGTTAGTGTGTGTGTGTATGAGTGGTGTGTGTGATATATATGTGTGGTGTATGTGTGTGTAGTGTGTGTGTATGTGTTTGTGGTATATGTGTGTGGTGTGTGTGTGTGTATCTGTGGTATGTGTGTGTGGTGTATGTGTGTGTAGTGTGTGTTTGTGGTATATGTATGTAGTGTATGTGTGTGTGGTATATGTGTGTGGTGTGTGTGTGTATGGTGAGTGGTGTATGTGTGTGTAGCGTGTATGTGTGTGTGTTTGTGGTACATGTGTGTGGTGCATGTGTAGTGTGTGCTATATTTTGTGTATCTGTCTGTGTATGCAATGCATGTTTAGGTCAGAAGTAAGTTACAGCCATCTTCCTCGGGAGCCTTCCATCTTGGTTTTTTGAATGGTCTTGGTTCTCTCATGAACCAAGAACTCTGATTTAGCTGGGCTGGCTGGCCAGCAAGTCACAAGAATCATGCTGTCTCTACCTCTCCAGCATGGAGTCACAAACATGTGTCACTGCACCTGGCTTTTTATCCATGTGTTCTGGATACTGAACTTGGGTTTTCCTTGTCGAGCATGTACTTTGCCAACAGAACTAAAGTCCCACCCTGGCACACACATTCACAGTGCTTATTTTTACCTAAAGAGATACAATGAAATCTTGTGCAGGGTTGTGGTGCCAGTAATCCTATTCTGTCACAGCAAAGCTTTAGGTTCTAGAATATGCCAGGGTAGTCTTTTAGGGGAAAGATAAATAAAGGTATCTTTGGTCTTAGGAAGTTAAACTAGAGACAAAGGAAATGTTGGGAAGAAAAGGGGGTCTGCCGTGTTGGAAGTCCCTGTGTTCTGGCTGCATCTGAGACAAAGCAGAAAGCTGAGTGGTGTGTCTAAGGGGGCAGTTTGTCAGATGTGGGTACCGGGAAGCAGAAATCGATAACTCTGAGTCATAAAACCAGGAAAGCACTGAACACGTGGACAGTGCAGCAGACAAGGAAGCAGTGACCTTGTGGGGAGCCAATACCAACGAAAAACATCAAACTGTTTGCTGCAGACTGTGCAAGGGAGACCCTGGCTCTCCGATAAATGTGCACACTCCTGTTGATGCTGTCCTTATCTCCAGTGCTGTTTACATTGCTTTTAGAAAGCTGAAACTTTTAAAAGCTTTCAAGGATTCATTTGAGATTTCTACACCCATCTTCTCTCTCTCTCTCTCTCTCTCTCTCTCTCTCTCTCTCTCTCTCTCTGTGTGTGTGTGTGTGTGTGTGTGTGTGTGTGTGTGTGTGCATGTACACCCATGTGCAATGTGTTTCTGAGGATCAAACCTAAGGGCTTACACATATTAGGCAGGAGCCCTCTCTTTATTTCTTATTTGAAGGTAGAATGTCACTAAATTTCTCAAGCTGGTCTTTAACTCACTCTGGAGCTCAGGCCAGCCTTAAACTTCAGATCCTCCTGCCGCAGCTTCCCAACTGATTACAGGCCTGAATGATCAGGCCATACTGTCTACCCTCATCTTTAAAGTGACATCGTTGGCTGAAAATTCTCCTACTTTAGGGGTTTAATACAACTCCAAGCCTACACACCTCCTGTATGCATTGTTGGTCCACAAACCGAGGAAACTTGGCAATGATCATAAAATTCTGCAACAAGGACAGTAGCCATGGCCTTGTCATCTTCTGGCCTTGAAACTCTTCCATCCCTTTATAGGAAGGCACATCATCAGTGTCTTTTTGCAGGGGTAGGGTGTGTGAGTATATGCACATGCAAATGCATGCTGTAGGATGTTATGGAGACCATAGGGCAACTCTGAGGAACTGGTTTAGTTGCAGGTTCTAGGGACCACAGTCAGGTTATCAGGATCACACAGGAGTCTCCTGCTGAGTCCTCTTGTGAGAACAAGCACCATTTTTTCATCTCTTAACATAGGACTGAATATTTGAAATGCCCAACCATCTTGAGAGGACACCTGGTAGAGTCAAAAGAGACTCTAAGTGAAACAAACTTAGAAATTTTCAGCTGTGGTCACACATATAAGGCATCATGTGTACAAAGTACAGAATTCTATATGAAAAGAACACAAAACATTCAGAAAAACAGGTGAGCATTCAGACACAAGGTAATTCAAATTCAACCATTCTCACTGCTGAAATAAAATCAACCATAACATGAAACATAATATATGAATTTCATATTTCTATGGAAAAGTTCATAGTTCTATAGAAAAGCTCTCTATTCTCTAGGTGGCATCATAAATAGCTGTTTCTAGTGTTATTTTAAAATATAAAATGTCAGGGGCCAGTGAGATGACTCATCAGGTAAAAAGGCTTGCCACCACAGTCTAATTCCTCCCCCAACACAGTGACATCTACAAGGAAAGCCGTATTCACAGCCACCTTTAGAGGATGTCACTGTGAGGAGACATAGAAGGTGGCCAGGGAAAGACAGTGGCTTTAAGTTGTCACCATGCTTGATGCTTTCAATCTTCCATTTTGCAAGGGTAAATCCATGTGATTAAGAACAAATCCCTAATCTACCAATGGTCCAGTCACCAGAGTGATGGTTACTTTTCTCATAGCTATGTGTCTATATAGCTAACATGGGCACCATAGGGGACCGTGGGTTTATTGAGATCCCCTTTTAGAATGGTTTAAGAATAGGTACAAGCCATCATGGCAGCAGGAACTTGAGGCAGCTGGGCACCCTGTGTTGTCAGTCAGAAGGCAGAGAGAGCTAGATGAATGCTGGCGCTCAGCTCGTTTCCTTCTCTTTATTCAGATGGAGACCCCAGCACATGGAATGAGCTTCCTACTGTCAGGCTGGGTCTCCCACCTCAATGAAATCTAGAAACTACCTCACGGACATGCCCAGAGCTTCGACTCCTAGTTTATTCTAGACTCCGTCAAGTTGACGACCAAAATTGGCCATCCCAACCGTCATCACAGCTGCCATCAAAACCAGGGATCTGTTTCTCAGGAAAGAGGTCTATTTGTGCCATTGGGGCTCTGTTCCCTGAGCTTAGCCTAATATAACCTTTTCCCCATCAGTAATGACCGGCTGTGGGATCTGAGTCAAGGTAAGTGGGCAGCAAGGTGTGTGGCCTTGCTGTCGCAGAGAAACAGCCTGATAGCTGAGATCATCTTCAGTCTTCCACCTTCCGAAAAGAAGGAACACACAAATGGCCCACACCACTGGCCTGGGACCTGCATCATCATTAGACCTGTTCTGTGGCTTTCGGGATGGTATCAGGACAGGCAGAGCAGATGGGGCAAGACAACCGCGGCTGAGCTTATTGCCACATAAACAAGACTTACTTTTTTACCGTTTGGCTTCTGCTAGGAGAATTTCAGCCCCAAAACGCAGAGCTCTTCAGTCCGGGTACTGTGTGGAACTCTGGGACAAAGAATGACTATGATCCAGATGCTGTCCTGAGGAAAAGAGCAATGCGGGGACATAAAGCAGCACAAGAGATAAGTATTTAGAGAGCAGAAGAGACAGGAACAGGACCAGAGGGGAAGAAGAAAATAGAGGGATCATGGTTTGGTAACTAGAGCCAAGGATTCTAGTTTATACCAAAATGAGGAAATAGTAACGCATGCATGAAAGTGTTATTACAAGCCAGTATTTTGTATAATTTACATGAATTTATTTTTTATGTTAAAATATAAAAGCCTGGTTCTTTAAAACTATACCTTACTTCATTTGTTCAAGAGCCCAGCAGTGCCATAATTACTGTTAGTGCCACATCTGTTGAACACAGGAGGAACTGACATGCACAGGGTTGGTACTGTGCTAGCGTTGAGCTTTCTCTATAAGGATTTCGGAGGCACAAAGTTGAGGCCTATCTGCATGTGATGGTCTCCTTAACCTAGAGGGTGCAGGAAGGATCATAGGCAAGGATATGCAGGCTCAATAATGACACATATGAACTCACGGGGGCTATGGTTACATGCCCAAGACCTGCACCAGATCCGGCCAGCTAAATCCCAGCATGGGTAGAGGAGGGGCTCACGATGTCACACCCATAGCTGCAGAACTGATGCTGCTGGGGAATGGAAAGTCAGCTTTCCTCAGAGAGGCGACCCATGGTCCATGAGATGGTCCTACACTCATGCACATAACTGGGCCCTGTAGGTTTAAAACAAGAGCAAATGAAACTGGAAGGAGAAAGTGGTGAACAGGAAAGAGGAGAAATTTGAGGGGAAGAGAGGGAGAGGTCGATTTAGATCAAAAGGCATTATGGGTATGTACAAAACTCTCAAACAAAATTAAAATTTGAAAGAGATAAAATAGTAAGTACACAGAACTGCTGAAGCACAAGTTTAGTGTGTGTGTATGAAAGGCACTTTCACATGCTTTCTGGGGGAACATGCAGTGGGTGACCACTGAGAAGCCTTATCCATATCCACCACTACTGGATATATTCCCTCCAGTATACCACTTCACTTTTAAGAGCTTAGACTAACACTGATGTGTGTAAGTGGGGACTGGATAATATAATTAACAACTTCGAAATAGCCCTGTGTAATAATATTTTAAAAGCTGACAATAACCCAGATTTTCAGCAACAGGAAAGAGACTACAAGCACTGTATGTAATACACTCATACCATGGTTCACTGCAAGTAACACACACTAGTCACTGGCAACTTTACATAGAGAAATGGAGGTTCAAGTACCAAACAGTACAGGCCATGTGACTCCATGCAAATAGCTCATGGGAACAGGATAAATTAGTAAATGCTGTCAAAAGTCAGCCTGCTGACTGTTGTCTCAGTCACTGCTTTATTGCTGTGAAGAGACACCATGACCAAGGCAACTCTCATGAAAAGAAAGCATTTAACTGGGGGCTTGTTTACAGCTTCAGAAGTTTAATCTATAATCATCATGGTGGGGAACATGGTGACCCAAGCAGGTGACAGAGCAGTAGCTGAGAGCTAAATCATGAGCTGTATGCAAAGTCCAGGCCTTGAATTGGTTTTTGGAACCTCAAAACTTAACCCCAGTGACATACTTCCTCAAATAAGGCCATACCTCATAATCATTATAATTCTTTCAAATAGTGCTACTCCCTGTGACAAAGAATTTAAATATATGAGCCTATGGGGGGGGGGCATTCTTATTTAAACCATCACAGTTATCATCAGAGAGAGGATTAGCTACTAAAAAGAACACTATGAAAATCCCTAAAATCCTGATGCTGTTCTTCACACATCTGAATCTATTTACTTTGTAAATTTTTATTAGTGTTTTAAAGAGTATTAAGAATGTTGAAAGTATTATCTTGTCTTAAAAGCGCTCAGCAGTGAGCATGATTGATAAAAAGTGGTGTGTGCTCATATGATATGTGCATATTACACCATTGTGAGATTCTTACTGTACATACGGAGGAGAGCTGGGAGGGGCACTGCATTCAGACACTATGTAATGCCCATTATCTCAGTAGACAGTCACTGCAGCCAGACACTTCTTTGCTGAAAGAGAAGACCAAGAGTCTGCTTCTGAGTACAGAGCCTGGGAAATACCCTACATGGGAGATGGTCAAGAAGGAGTAGCTGGTTGTGTTCCAGTACAACTATTCACAAACCAGCACACATCCAGATCTGTCCAGTGAGTTGAGGTTTGCTAACTTCTATGATGAAGAAGCTATGGTTGCTTCTTTCCTATAACTGAGCATGACCTTGAACAAAACAGTCACACCCGCTTCACATCTATAAGCCAGAGACCACAGGAAACAAGGGGTCTTGCGACATCTGGGGGCAAATCCAATGTATGTGACTCCCAAATGCTGAAAACAGTTTTGACATGTTAATGACCACCAGAAACATCCCAACAAAAACTGATGTGATGGACATGCACATAGATCCCATTTCCCTGACTCATGAAACTTAAAAAGAACCTTAATATTGTCTACCTGTTGCCTGTACCTCAAGTACCTATTCTGCTTTCTCCAACATCCTCCCCTTACGTGTGACAGTAAGAGCAATTCTGGAAACTTGGACTCCACCCACAGGTGAGTGAGTGACCCACATAAGTCCGTCAAGTGGAATGAATCTCATGTTCTTTCGAGGATACAGTCCTCTTGTCTGGACTGGGTCACATGTGGACAGGAGAAGGCTTGGACCTGCAGCAGCCCTTTGTTACTATGGAGACAGCCAGAGTCAAAACGACGCCCAGATATGGAGCGGACAGGGACAGGAGAGCCAGGAGCAAAAAAGTCTCAGTACTGATGATGCTGGGCCAAATGTCACCTGAAGCCTGACCCACCTTTGGCTTGCTGATGTCACATACATGAGCCTATGCATTCCCTTTATTGTCTTAAACAAGTTTGATTTGGCTTTATTTCAAAAATAATATCCTCAGGCTGGAGAGATGGCTTAGTGGTTAAGACCCAAGCTTGGCTCCCAGCACCTACCTATATCTGCAGTTCTGGCAGGCAGCCCTAAGCCCTCCTTCTCACCTCTGTGGCTCCGCATACAAGGCAACCAGGCACACACACAAACAGAAATCTTTACATTGTTATTTATTTGTTGAAAAAATTATATCCTGATATTCATTCTCCCCCTGACTTGTATATATGGCACACCCTTGGCGAGGGGATTAAATAAATGTTCAAAATAATAAATAATATACTTCTGAAATATTTCACCCAAACTTGAGTTGCTTTGAGGATACAACAAATGTTTATTCTACTGTCACCAGAGCAATTCATTTCTTCAATGATCTGTGTGTGTGTGTGTGTGTGTGTGTGTGTGTGTGTGTGTTCACATGTGAGTGGATGTGAGTGCATAGGTTCACATCATGTGCATGTACGAATGTGTGCACACATGTATGGTGGCATGAGTGTGACGTTGGAGTCTTCTTCAATTGCTTTTCACTTTAAGTATTGAAGCAGGGTTTCTTAATTGAACCCAGAGCTCACCAATCAAACTCATCTGCAGAGCTTGCTGGCTCCAGAGATCCCGTTTCCACCTGCCAACGGGCCACCACATTCAGCTGGCAAGTATGTGTATCCTGGGATCTGAACTCTAGTCCTCACACCTGCTGCTTACACAGCAAGCATATTAACTGCTGAGTCACATCCCTGCCCTTTCCCATGGTTTCTAAAAGCAAAAAACAAAGAAGCCTAAAGTTCTCGACCCCTTTAATCTGGCCAGTTGTAAGTGACCGTAGTCCACAGTCCTGTCCTCACAAAAGAATTATCCTTTTGGGGCATCAGCTCCAAACCCCACAGGAAAGGACATTGTGTTCCTTGTACTCAAGAGCCTCATTCATGGCAAGCATCAAGCTACTGGGAAACACTATGTGGCATGGCACCAGAAAAGGAGATTTCCGATTTATTTTGGAAGGAGGTGGTAGGACTGGAGAGCACTGTTATGTTTGTTTCTTTTGGTCACTCCATTCTATTTTTGGTTTCCTCCAGGAATTAAAGAGCCACAGGAAATTTTGGGTCCTTGGCATACTGGATACATCGACATTAAAAAACAAAAAACACTGTTGGCCATCCTAACACTTCTCTCCTGCTAGCAAGCATCAAAACAAGGATAATGCATTAGCCAGTCTCTCTGAGCCATTTATCTTCTCACGATAGACTGATTCTTAGCCTGTAAAGGTACAAGGTGGGGAGCATCCGTCTTTTAAATGTCATTGAAAGACGGCTACTATTTTAAATACAAAGTCGCCTTCCTTCCCTCTGCTAAGTCAAACTTTTCTAAATGGCATTCCCTCCTGCAAATTCAAATATAGATAGAACAGGCCCACTGCAGAAATATGCATTTCCCTACGTGCCCTGAATAAAAGCGGGATCAAGTAGGCCAAATCCAAAGCAAACATAAAAGCCAATAAAAAGGTAGACATGGGGGCCTTGAAGGCAGGGTGTGATCCTTTCTTCCTTCTTGGGTTATATTTCTAATGAGCTTCTGTTTAGAGTTCCACAACACGTGGGAAAGGAAAGGCAGACAGCATGGGTGTCTTGGGGACAGT
Source organism: Lophiomys imhausi (assembly GCA_907164525.1). Lineage (NCBI taxonomy): Eukaryota > Metazoa > Chordata > Mammalia > Rodentia > Muridae > Lophiomys > Lophiomys imhausi. The sequence goes on along the minus strand of CAJQZJ010003646.1, from coordinate 6,243,525 downwards.
CCCTGGTGGACACCAGGCCCTGACTATAGCTCCTTCTCTGTCCTGATTTACTTGCCCCACCTACTCCAGGACTAAGCCTATCATTAAATAGCACCACACTCTGATGTCCACTGACTCAGTATCCCATTAGCATTACTCTCCTGTTGCCTTGGGAACTAAGGACAGTAACCATTATCCAAAGCAATGATGCCCAAGCCTTGCAGTGAAAGACAAATCCAAGACATTCAAGTGCCACGCTAGCAACTCCCCTGCCTAGGAATTCTGTTTCCTTCGTCTATATTTGTATTAGGGAGCTTTCATCTTCATACCCACAAACCATAAAAGAACTTCAGTGGTTGAAGTCACCGTTCAGTTATACAGAGTTAAAACTATTCTCGGTAAGCCACACCTCCAGGGCTGCAGGGAGGGCTCAGTTGCTAACATGTAGACACATGAGGATCTGAGATCAGACCCCCCCCCCCAGAACCCAGATAAATGACCAGGCACAGCAGTGCACACCTGTGCTGCCCATGCTGGGGAGTGAAAACAGGAGGACCTCGGGGGCTGAGTGGCTAACCAGTCTAGCCAAACTGGTGAACTCCAGTGAGAGAGACTCTCTCAAAATATAAGGTGGGAGCTGGAGAGATGGGCCAGTGGATAAGTGAATCCTGCTCTTGCAATGGGTCTGAGTTAAGTTCCCAGCATCCATGTCAGGTAGCTCACAACTGCTTGTAGCTTCATACCCAGGGGGTCTGACACAATTCTGACTTCCATGGACACTGCACTCTCGTGCATACACACACACACATAATTTAAAATCAAATTAAAAATGTAAAGATAAACTTAAGAAGATAATATGGTGGAGAACAGATTGAAGAAGACAACCCAGGTCAACCTCTGCACCCCTTCCTGTGCATGCACACAGATGTGTACTCCCAAACACACACACAAATCCCTATGACTTGAAGAAAATTACTTTGCTGGGGAGAAGACTGGACAAGTAACTACCTAGGGACATTCTGTATTATCCTGGTGTATCTGTGTCTCCCATCTTTAAGGGAGAACATCAGTTTCAGTCTTCTGGGTCCTTTAGGGAGGCTAGAAGAAGTTGGAAGATGACTCCACCACTCTCTGGGCAGTGTGTGTGACAGAGCACAAGAGCACATGATGCCATTCATCACCCTTAAATGTCCATTCTGTCGCAATTAACAGAAACAAGGACTGGTCTGGTTCACATAGCAGAGGGAACTTAAATTAGCTTATAATTCTTCACCTTCACACCTCTCTGATTAACTGTGTCTCTGAATCCAACTCCACTAATATCCATGTGCTTTCCCAAACTCTATACCAGTCAAGCACAGAGAACAAATCCCGTTCATTCAATTAAAAAAAATGTGTATGTCTGGTTATTTTTTGGAAACCCTTTGAAAGGTCAAATTAACTACTAGTAGCAGTACTTCCCACCGCATAACAAAACACACACACACACACACACACACACACACACACACACACACACACA
>CAJQZJ010003646.1:6221493-6242014 GCA_907164525.1 Lophiomys imhausi | reverse complement strand
ACACACACACACACACACACACACACACACACACACACACACACACAGCTAACAATGGGCAATTGCAGGATCTTCTTGAAGCCAGCAGTTAACAAAAATGATGGGCACAGGATAACGGTTTTAGATTCTCTTAGCACAACCCACTGAAGCGTCATTCCACCTTGAAATTCCAGATACATTAACATGATAACTCAATTAAGCAACTCTAAGCAAACTGCACTGGTGGCTGATGACCAATTAAGACCAGATAGCTGTCTACAGCCTCCTGTTGTCACTGTGATGGTTAATTTCCCACTGATCTGCAAAGGCTCTTGGGTATCCCAGCCATACATGTAGGAGAGGGAGGGATGAGGTTTGACTTATAAGCAAGGTACATAGCAGAGCCACGTGAACTATTAAGGAAGGATATTGATATGCTTACTGGGGAGAGGGGCAGGCTTGACCAGCCTTGCTGGACAGCAAAGAGTGAACAAAGACTTGATCACGCAAGCCAACAAAGTCTGAACATTTTAGATGGTAAATCATCTTTGTTAACAACCTGTGACATGAAAGGCAGGTCAGTCCGTGGGTGCTGTGTCCTGGATTAAACTTCAGATCCAGAAGATGTGAAGTAGATTAAACCCTTTCACCCCATTCTGCCATTCTTTACTTTGCAGACTCTCTGCTTTAAATGAAGTTAGTCAGATCTAGTGCCTTCTGCTCAATAATGGCTTCAATGGCCAGGATAGATATCTCTCTCTCTCTCTCTCTCTCTCTCTCTCTCTCTCTCTCTCTCTCTCTATCCCACTGTATTCAACAATCTTAATGCCCCAATTCTTTTTTCCTTGATCCTTGTTATAAATGTGCACAGTTCTACTCAATATCTTCTGTACTTTTCGTGTAAATATTCCTATACAGGTGATGCCCTCAGTAGCGTTTAACCCTTAGCATAACACAGGAGTTGTTGCACATCCTGCACCATGTCTTCTCCTTGGGAGGAAGGAAGCAACACCAAATAGAACTCTCTAGAAGCTCTGAAGTGAAGAACCCAACTTTTGTTCTTTTGTATTTCTTCATCAAACCATGCAGCAAAGCTTCTTCCTCCCCTCATTCTTAAGAAAGGCAAAATGCAGCCAGTGTAGTTTCCTGGCTTTCCCGACTATGTCAGATTCTCTGCCAAAGACTAATACGTGGGTCCCTTCCAAGAGATTCTGATGTAACCTCCATCAGAGGTGTTCACCTTAAAGACAGATACTTGTATTCAAATATCTTCATCAACAATCTGAATTAGCTATTGTTACATCAGAAAGTTAACTTCTCTGAGCCATGTGGTTAGTGATGTTACTGTAAGGCTCTGAGATAGCACATGCAAATCCCCACCATACTTCCCAGTGTGTTGTATGTTGTGGTCTAAATATGGACCGTCCCTGACAAGCTCCTGTGTCTAAACACCTGGTGGCTAGATGGTGGCACTATTTGTGACTGTCATGGGAACTGTAGGATGTGGAGTCTCACTGAAGAAGGTCGTCACTGGAGTTTTGGCTGGAATTTCTACAGCCTGGCCCAAACCCTAGTGAATCTCTGCTTCCTGGCTATGGATACAATGTGACCAACTGACCTCCTGCTCTTATAACCAATATCTTCCCTGCCTACTGCCATATCCTCTTCACCATGATAGAAGATTCCCTCAAAATGTAAGCCAGAATAACCCTTCCTTCCTTACATTATTTTTGTCATGTGTTTTGTCATAGCAGTGAGAGAAATAACTGATGCACTCTGCAACTCCACGAGAGTGTCAGTTAGTAATTGACAATTGACTCTCAGTGTTCTTCAGATGGTAACAAAGCACCAGGGGTAGAAAAGAAACCTACACAACATTCAAGGGTCCTTAATACACTTTAAGTCTCATGCCATTTAGTATAAGCCATGTCTGCAAAACATCATTGCATGGTGCCTCAAGTACCTCTTTGGCACCTTAGGGAGGTAACATATTCCAGGGTTAAGCGATGATACATCCTGATTCTCATGGCTCATTTGTCTTCTTAGATATATTTATCTAATTTAACACAAATATGTTAACTGAGTTATTACATGACCAATATTTTTCAGCCACTACAGGGCATGACAGAAAGCTCCTCAGTGCTTATTTAGCAACTCAGCGGTACTTGTTTGCCAGTGGAGCCTGAAATTAGTGGTCTGCTGTATAATGGTGCTGTTTCTTGTTTTGTATTTTCCTAAGCAGCATATGAAATTACACTCATCGAGACACTGGACACATTGCTGAGACACCATTAGGTTGTCATGGTCTGATAGTTCTCAGAAGCATCTTAGCTGTGCAATGTCCTTGTTACTAACCACCATGGTGCACGATGTGTGACGGAAAAGAATAAACTACAAACAGAAAGCAAAGCTTGTGCAAATGAAAATATAACCTTTTCATCTTGGCACATGGATTGGAATTAGGCTCATTGATGCTCATCTAACACCATTCCAGATGTGAGTCACGCCTCTAAGAGAATCCCAGAGAAAAAGACTGAGAGAAGGGAAGCAGGGATCTTCACTGCAGCCCCCTCTTGGCACAGCTGAAAGGCCCTGCTTTGGGGCTAAGAAGATGGGTCAGTCAGCAAAGTGCCTGCCCTGCAAGCATAGTGACGGGGGGGGGGGCAGGGTGTTCAGATTTCCTTATTCTTTTAAATAGGTAGGTATGACAGCACATTGCCTGGAGTCTTGATGCTGTGGAGGAGAGTGGGGGATCCCTGGTGCTTGCTCCCCAGTTCATCTAGCATGATTTCTGAGATCTAGTTCAGTGAGAAACCCTGCCTCCAACCCATGGCCTCTGTACACACAACACACACACAGATCACACACACCACACACCACACATACCGCACACACACACACACCACACGACACACACATCACACACATCACACACACCACACATCACACACATCACATACCATACACACACACACACACACACACACACACACACACACACACACGCAGAGTTCCATCCCTATAACTAAAAATGGAAGTGAAGAACTCATGAGAATAGTTGCTGTTACTGATATACTGTGCGAGTGTTCCAACTCTTGGGAGAAGAAGCGAGCCAGTGTGATTCTTTTCATTCTCAGTCTTCATGTTCCAGATATTACAAAGAATAAAAGAAGTATTGGAAAAATTGCCTGGGGATATCACCCCAAATGTTTCAAATTACTATTCCGAACGCTCATTAACCATCAAAACTATGCTAAACACGGTCTTTGGTAGACATCAATCAAAAGCACATTTTCTCGCAAACGAATGGTGTGGGGGGGCCCAACTCTGGCATCTTTGTCCCTTCTGATTCTTTTCTCTGAGAAAACATTGCTTTAAATCCCTGTTTATTCTCATAATGGACTAGTGCCTTTGAGGCCTTTGCTGCTTAAAGGGCTCTTAATGTGCAGTCACTAGACATGGGAAGTTTGTACTGATTATATGTAGCTCAGAGGGTTTCAAAACATCTCCCAGGAACATTTCTTTCTCCTCAGAGCTCCCCTGTGAGTCTCCTGGAGGCTGGTTTTCAACAGAGCACAGCATCAAAGTTTCATCTTGGAAATGAACTTCCCACAGAAAAGGGAGGCATCAAAGGAGTACTCATGGGCGCTGGAAAGTCTCTGACTTCATTGAACCACCAGACAGAGGAACAAAACGTCCCACCCAGAGGCACTGGAGACAGCAGCAGGCGTGGCTCTCTGCCTGCCCTCCAGGCTTCCTTAGATAGCTCTTCTTATTCCCTCCCTTGCACCTATCTGAGCTCACCCAGGAGGACCTTGGTACACTAAGTTTCTGCTGGATTTCATGGGCCCATGTCATATGTGGCTGTCTCATGCCCTCTTAGAGGTTCTCAGGGCTAACTCTTAAAGGTGTCTTCACCTTAATACTATATATTCTATTTGCGCTTCTTGAGGTCTTGGGCCTGAGCCATCCTATGTGCCTACCCACAGGAGATCTTCCTCCTGACTTGCCCATCCCATTCTCTACTCATTCACTCACGGAAAGTGCAAATCCTTGGCAGATTGGCCTGAAGAAGTAGATCATCATGGAGGACAGTGAAGCAGAACACAGCTGCTCCCCTTGTGGCTTCCAGGAAGCAGAGGGAACAAAGAGACCAGAGACAGGATATACTCTTCCAAAGGCCACCCCAATAACTGACTTCCTCCAATCAGACCCCACCTTCTACAGTTCACCACCTGTCAGTCATCCATTTAAGTATTAATCAGCCTGTGAATTAATCCATTGTGCAGTGTAGAGCCCACATTATCCAGTCATCTCTCAATGACAAGATCTATTAGTTGAGGCCAAGCCTTTATCAATGAGCCTTCAGGAGGACATGCCACACACAAACATAGTGCAAAGGGATGTAAGCATTCTTTTCACTTTTCTTCTCCCCTAAGCATGGCTTTGAACTTCAGCTTATGGTCTAGCTTATAGGTTTCTCATTTTTATAAATGCATACACACACACACACACACACACACACACACATTCACACACATGGATGGTAGCTGTTGACTTTTCTTTCTACAGAGCAGCCCATCATGTGTGTTTAGGTATGGAACACAGATGGTCACACTACCACTCATGGAAAGTTGACTCTAGAGTAACATCAAAGCTTGAGAAATGAAGCAACTACTACAGACTGGGCATTTGTCTGTTTCTCTCTCCCAAAATGTCAAATCTTCAGGGACAGAGGGTTTTTTTTAATCCCCCTTCTTTTTGTGTCACTGCATTAAACAGTAGATATTCAATAAAATGTTTGCCATAACAAAGAATAATATGTGTCTGCATGTGTGTGTATGTATGTGCATGTGTGGATGTGTGTATAAACACACAAGCATCAGCATGCCATGGTGCACATGTGGAGTCAAAGACAATTTGAGTGTCTATTCCTCTGATATGCACACCAAGACAACTGGCCACAAGATGCCAGTCATTCTCTCTTGTGTCTTCATCTCCCATATCCTTAGGCATGCTGGGATTACAGATGAACTACTGTGTCCAGCTTTTGCATGGATTATGGGGATCTGAATTCAGATCAACTGGACTTGTGCTGCAAATGGTTTACCCATTGGTCCATCTGCCCTGCCCAAGAATGAATCATTGATTGTCAGCCTAGCTCCAGGTTCAGTGAGAGACCCTGTCTCAAGGGAGTAGAAGATCTGGACATCCAATGTCCTCCCCACTGGCCTCTGATACATACACACCCCCTGCCCTACAATGCACACACAAAAACAAACAGAAGGGAAAAAGCATATGTTAGAATCAGCTTGGGATTTACTGACCTTTTGTGACCTCAACACTCTGTGAAAGGAATTCAGTTATACTCCATGCATTCTCAGATTTGTATTCATTATGTCCAAAGGAAAGTTGCCACTGGTTAGTCTGTACTTTTATAGGAAAGGGTAAGTCAATCTTCATTGTCAGTTGCATGGCTTTGAATTACCTAAGGAGACTGGTGGGGTGTTCCAGGTATATCCATCAATGTTTCCACCAAGTATTAACTGAAGGAGAGAGATACGCCCTGGATGTAAGCAGAGCCATCCCATAGGCTGAGGATATATATAAAAGGAAAGAGGAGGAACTGGTTGAGCACTGACATTTCTCTTTTCTCTATTCCTTGACTCACCATGATCTGAACTGCACTGTTCCACATGTATTCCCTGCCATGATGAGCTGAACCATCTAAAGCCATGAGCCAAAATAAAAACTTTTCTTCCTTATCTGATTTATAACATAGCCTTGAGAAAAGTAACTAATATAGTTACTATCTTCCTCAAAATGCAGCTACTCACCAGATCATTAGGTTACGTTTAGAGAAAACAATTACTAGAACATTCTAAACCACAAAAGGAAGAAGAATGTTCACAAAAGAATTTTTTTAGTAGAAGCTTGGGTAAGATTGAGAAAATGAGTTACTCAGTGAGTATCATGCTTATGCAAGCATGAGGACCCAAGTTCAATTCCCAGTGACCACCTAAAACCAGGGCATGGTGGTGCACAATGCAGCACTATAGAAGTGGAGCTAGGGGGATCCCTGGCTGTACTGGCCAGCCACACAAGCATAGTCAGTGGGTTCCAGGCCAATGACAGGCCCTATCTAAGAAAACAAGGTGGGGGCCTCCTAAGGAACAAATGACTCTTGAGTTTGATCTCTGGCGTGCAAACACACACACACACACATGCACACACAAACGCATGCCCACACATGTACACATAAACAATAGACCAGCTCCATCTTGTAGACATAGCAAAGGTGCTCACAGTGAGAGAGGGGCACTTCTCATAGGAGATGCAATCCTGGGGACAATGTCACAGAAGAGATGCCCTTTAGTGCAGGTACCAAGACCAGACTGATCTAAAAGGTGTTGGAGGAGGTTCCCAGTGTACTCCTATTGTCTTGTCTCAAGGGGAAGAGGAGGAAGGAAATATACAAATTCCATTCCCAACAGCTTCCATAAACCAACAGGGAAGCCATAGCCTGCAGCTGAAGTACTAATTACTCACCACTAGGCATGTCAAAACAGAAGCAGTCTAATCTATAAATTTAACTCACACACATAAAGGAGAAAATGGTCACTTCCTAAAATAAATACTTGGGGGGGGGAAGCTGATTTCAGATGTGCTTGTCTATGAAAACTTTTGAATAAAAATAGGGAGCACAGAGGAAATAAACAGAGGATTAAATGGTGTTCCCATCACCACACAATATCACAAAGCAGGAGCTCAGGGGCCCCCGCTTTGCTCTTGACCCAGGGTGGAACTAGGGTGGTGCCTTCCAAGCTGATCCCTCATGGAATCTCTTCTGCTCAGGATGGAGGGCAAGGATCAACTTGATCCCACCACCACCACCACCAAGGCATCTAACCTGCTTGGGATCGAGGGCAGAGTAAGGACCAAGTAAGAGAGATTTGGTGCTGTGCTTAACATTCAAGTCCATGATGACCCCCTTGTCTCAAAATACCAACCAGACATCAACAAAAGGAAAAAAAACAACAAAAAGACATATGCACACACACACACACACACACACACACACACACACACAAATGTAGCCACACTCTCAAGTGCATTATAAAGCTGAAATACAACCATTCCAAATTCTATCATTCTCAGCTACAGAGGCTTCATTCATCACATCCCAAGTAAGCAAGAAGAAGCCTGCTCAGCATTGCTGTTTTCAGCTTCACCTTTCCACATGGGGCATCAGGCCCATCGCTATCCTGCCTTTTCTCTAAAGACCTGGTCCTCTTTGGAAGCACTAAATTCTCTCCTCTCCTTTTCTTCCCGTGCTTAAATAGTCACTTGACCCCACAGAAAGTAAAATTTGACAAACCGTGGTGTAACTGAAAATACGTCAAAAGGAGCCAGGATCAAAATAGCATAACAGACAGGCATAGTGACCACTTTGTGGTACCAACCTAACAGCAGTTTAGACTGGAAAAATAAATGGGATTTAAAAACTTACTACTGCCTGCATGATGCTTCACCATCCGGGTGTTTGAGAAGGAAAATATCACTGAAGTGAAGCCCACACACAGTTGAGCCAGGCCAGAAGACTGTGCTATAGGAATGAATTCAACCAGGTCTCTGCATAGCTTTCAGACGTAAACAATTCCTTATACATAAGGAATGGGCTCCAAACAGACATCCCTTAGAAAGCATTTGCCAGCAGGTATGAAATGAGGACCCACTCCATGCCCTGCCTTTTTGCCATGAGTTTTTATTATATTATTTATTATTAGTATGTATGTGTTGTGTGTGTATGATATGGATGTGGGGATGCCACAGTGAGGTGTGGAGGTCAGAGAACAAGTTTGCATAGTTCTCTATACGGGTTAGAGGATGAACTTGAGAGCTCCACATCTGAGCCGTAAGCTATTACCCTTTGAGCCACCTTCCCAAAGGAATGGAAGAAGGGTTACTCTATGATCTGCCAGGGGAGAGGATTAGCACAGGTCAGTAATCCCAGCATTTGCCAGGCTAAGACAGGAAAACCATGAGTTCCATGTCAGGCTGAGATACAGAGTGAGAACATATATAGTAAGGAAGAAAAGGGGGCTGAGAGGGGACCCTGTGGGGAGACGGTCTGCTGCACAAACATGGGGCCCTGAGTTCAGATCCCCACCATCCACATCAAAGATGACCATGGTAGCAAGTTTCTGTCATACCAGTGCTGGGAAGACATGGATAGGTAGCTCTTAGGGCTTGTAGGCTAGCCATTTTAGCCAAATTGCCAAGCTACAGGTTAAGCTGGAAACCTTGTCTCAAAAAATAAGGTGAAGACTCATAGTAGAAGACACTTGACATCAACTTATGGCCTCCACATAGGTACATATAGACACACACACACACACACATACACACACACACACACACACACACACACATACACACACACACCAAATAGAAGACAGGAGAGACAGGCAAAGAAGAAAGGAGAGAGAAAGAGTAGAAAATAAGGTACCAAGTCCTGAGCAAATCTGAGTAGACCTTCTTGAGGCTTACAAGATTCTGAAATCAACAGGAGTCCTGAGTCATGAAAAATAATAACCAAAATCTTAGCTGTGGGTCCAAGAAGGAGATTAATCTTTTCAGCATGTACTGTGCACACAGCACTTTTCTTAGTGCTTAAAATATTGCCTAATATTAACTTTCAAAATAAAACCCATTAAATAACTCTAAATGTAACCACTCCTAAGCAAAAACACCAAAGGTTGGAGAGAATTAAACCATATGTTGTCAACGATAGCATCACTAGGATTTGAATCCAAGGTTGTACAAATGACTAGTCTCAACTTCCCCATTCACCTACACAGACATAATAATAAATCAACGTTTGGGTTCTTTAGAGCACAATAGAATTGGCTGGAGTGGGCTGATACCCACAAGAGCTGAGGATAAAAGTCAGACTATTAAGGCATGATTAGGAACAGATAAAATGGCCTCTGAGCCATCTCTTATCTTACCATTATGTTTTCAGCTCCAGGTTCAGAAAGGCACATAAGGTCAAGGCCAGACTCCAGTATTTTCCAGTGTTTTATAAGGTTTACAAAGGGCACTGATAGGGACCTGGGAGCCCTTGGGGCCAACGGACACAGCCTTTCCTTCCCTTCCTACTTCAAAAAGGTGAATGTTCTTCACAGAGCTCAGTAACAGAGGAAGGAAAGTGAAAATAAGTCCCTCTCATTTCTTCACAAGTACATTCACCTTTGTAAACTATGGATCTGTTGTTGCCTTTGTACACATTTTGTTCACTTTTGTGCATGTATGTATGGGTACATACTCGCACATACACGCAAACAGAAACCAAAGAAAACCTTGAATGTCATTTCTCAGGCACATTGGTGTTTTTAGACAAGGTCTCCCACTGGCCTGCAGCTCACTAAGTAGGCTAGGCTGGCTGGCCAGTGAGTTCCAGGGCACTTTTGTCTCCTCCTAATGCGGGGTTCGCAAGTGCACAACTGCACCACCATGCATGACTCTTTTAGTGTGGATTCTTGGGACCAAACTCAGGTCCTCATGCTATGTAAAAAACACTTTACCAACTGTGTCATCTCCCCAGCCCTGTATACCTATATTTTATTTTATTTATTTATTTTTTTGGTTTTTCGAGACAGGGTTTCTCTGTATAACAGCCCTGGCTGTCCTGGACTCGCTTTGTAGACCAGGCTGGCCTCGAACTCACAGAGATCCGCCTGCCTCTGCCTCCCAAGTGCTGGGATTAAAGGCGTGCGCCACCACCGCCCGGCTGTATACCTATATTTTAGACTATATTTTGATACTCCAACTGACATTATAAATTGATGCCAATATTAACTTAAAATCTATTATCTTAGAAGTTAATATATTTATCACCTCTGTGACTGAAAAAGCCACAGACAATAAGAATAGAAAAAAATTTAAGGCTGAAAACGAAGAAAAAAAAGAAACTTCAGCTTTGTGTGTGTGGTTGGGGGTATACAACTTTAATCCTGGTACTTGGAGGTAGAGACAGGTAGATCTCTATGAGTTCAAGGCCAGCTAAGGCTATGTACAAAGACCCTCTCTCAAAAAAAAAAACACAAAACAGAAACAAACAAACAAAAATGAAACTTTAAATTTTGGAAACCATGAATTTATCAGAGAAGAGGGAGTGTGCCCATAGTGGGAGTTCTCTTTCTAGAGGGACTCATGCCACAGGCTCCTGAAGGACCAGGATGTGGGAGCAACTCAAACAAAGGAGAGATGGGAAGAGCAGAGCTTCAGAAGTAAGCAGAAGCCCTGTGTGTTCTCACACTTCTGTAATCCCAGCCCTTCAGAGACTGGGGCAAGAGGATCACAAATTCAAGGCTAGTTTGGGCTATGTGTTGAGGTTCTGTCGCAAAAGAAATGAAACCAAAGTGATTAGACATGCAACCACCTAGGCCTCTCCACTCAGACTTCCTCCACGCTGTCCTCCCGCCTGGCCTCTCCTCAGTGCTCACCCGGGCTCATCACAACACCAAAGAACCATAGCTCTAGACTCTCCCTAAAGGGCCCGTATGGATCCCTTCCTAGGAAATGGTGAGGAATTCTTTGCTACCACCAAACTCCTGGGTATAGCTTTTCATCTAATTGTATTTTGCACTCCAGCTATCTTTCTAACACAGTAAACTCCCACAATGCCATTGTACCAGGAGCTGCTCCTGACCTCTCATCTTGTTTTTACTATCTTTAGCTACAAGATAAAAATGTGGATGAAAATCAGTTTTTAAAAATTTTAATGTGGGATTGTGGTATACGTATATGGCATATGAAAGTATGGGTGTAGGTCCTCATGCCTCTGAACACACTGAGGCCAGAGGAGGAAATGGAGGTCCTACTTTATCACACTCTGACTTATGCCTTTTAGTCAGGGTCTCTCCTCGAATACCTGTTCCCTGTTTCCATGTCTCAGGGGATATGAGTGGATGTGCAGAGCCTCTGGCTCTTTACATGAGGGTTCTGGGGATCCAAACCCAGCTCTTCGTGTTTGTATAGCAAGTATTCTTATCCACTGAGCCATCTCTCCAGCCCTTGAAACTGAATTTAATATCTCATCATGCTTACATAGTAAACATTATGAAACTACATACTGATCCTTACAGAAACTATGACACCCTATAGCCATAGGTAGTGGAAGGCAGGATCTGATTAGGTTGAGGGGATGAGAAAGCCTAGTCTTCAAGAATTATCAATATATAATATCTAAAACAGAAAAAAAATCAATGAACAACAAAATCAGCATGTTTTCTTTGGCAATAAAGAGGAAAAATCAGAACAAACAGCCCTGAAATGGTTGGGTCTAGTGGTGGGACTGAGTTGGGTACAGTTACAGTGTAGATGCCACAGAACTTCCTCCTCCTGGCCTTTCTCTTCCTCTCTTTATGTTTGAGGCAGGGTCTCTCTATACAGCCTAGGCTGACCTCAAACCTGAAGTTCTCGTGCCTTAGCCTCCCCAGCACGAGGATGACAGGCATACCCTACTATATCCAACCACATACCTTTTTTTTTTTTTTTTTTTTTTTTGCTCTTACAATCTATTTTTTGCAGGATTCTTCAGTGGCCATGTGACAAAGTCAAACCAGAATGTTTGAATGATGAATTACAATACACACTTTAAAGGAGCCTAGGAAAATACATATTTAAATGCTACACATTAGGCAGTGACCCATCAGACTTTGAAAGTCTTCCATGAATGGATTTCTTCACAAAGAGAATCTCTAATATCTCTAAAATGATCCCATTGATTTTTAAATGCGATTTATGTAGAGCTTTACAGCAATATATTCATCAAATACAAAAATATAAGGCTGTATTCAATCTGCAATTTCCATACCATTACAGAGTGGATGATGCAATTATGGGAGATTACTACCTTAGGAGAACCTGGTTGTATCTGAATCAAAATATCCTCTTCTCAAAATTTTTAAATAAAGCCATCAATCCATTACTGCCTAGCTCTAAGCGTGTGTGCTAGGATGCATGCTCTGAGTGGTTTTTCTTCTTTTTAAAGTTGCTCTAAAACACAGATTCACAAACGTTATTAGATTTGTGATCAACCCCACTGAGAATTGTTGGGAATAAATGGCTTTACTAGAGCTAACTGTTAAAGCTTGTATTCAGCATCAACATCTCACTATCTGTTTCCCTCCTATCTACCAAGCCCCTCTCAGATAAGGCTTTGTTGATAACTCCCATGTGCCTGTGTATTCTGGAGTTGTTGAAAAACACTCAGATTTATGTTTCATTGAATCTCGATGACTTCAGGCTCACCTGTGTTTAACATATCACAAGGTTTCAAATTATACTGTTTCCTGCTACAAAAGGACACACCTAGAAGTCCCTTATATAGACACTCAATGTTTCATGTCTGTTTTTGTAAATCTGAGGAGCTGTGAAAAACTTCTGAAAAGGTTGGAGGTGGTTGAGATGACAAAGGTGCTTGCCACCAGCCTAAGGACCTGAGTGAGACCCCTCCACATGGTGGTGGAAGAGATCTCCCCCTTGCATGTTATCTTCTGTCCTTCACACGTGTGGGCTGCCTCTTGCATGTTATCCTCTGTCCTTCACATGTGTGCCATGGCATGAGAACCCCTCACCCCTCTACACAAAATAAGGAAATGTAAGATGTATTAATTTTTAAAAGGAAAGGTTTGAGCAAACTTCGACTGTAGTCATTTTATGGCTTGATGTGCTTAGACACTTGGTCTCTAGCTGATGAGGTTGTCTGCAAGAAAGTGGGACCACTTAGCATGTGGATCTAGTTGGCACACATAGAGCTGTTGCGGTGTTGAGATGGATTGTACTTATAGCCTATGGTTGGTCCCAGGCAAAATCTCTCTGTTCTCTGATATACACACAAGCTGCAGTATGCTGCTTCTGCCATGGAGCCACCCACTGCTAACCCTAATATGACAGACTGTTTTCTCCTCAATCCCTGGAAACAAAATAAACCTCTTTCCTCCTTTAAATTGCTTGGTGTCAGGTATTGTCTCATAGCAATGAAAATTTGAGTTATTGAGTCCTGGGAGTGTGGTCCTCGCTGTGAGAAGTCTGATCGTACAGTTTACAGGCCTGGAGAACTGGTTATGGATGGAGTCTGGAAGAATTTGGAGCAGCAAATAGAGCAGCACTTTGATGCTGTAAGCAAAACTTCTGGGCAAGTCTGGAGAGAATATTGAAGACCAGTATGTGAATAGAAGTGTGTACGGTAAAGACTTATTATTTGAGGTTTCAGAGGCAAATTGGGAATTGGGCTGGAAGCCATTCATGCTACATTATGGAAAAGAATCCAGCTATGTTCTATCCCTGTTTGGGGAAATCCAGTGAAGATTAATTAAAAAGTAACATACTGGGATGGTGGAAGGAAATTAAAAACAATGTAGCACTCAGGCTTCAGAAAAGTTAGTACACATTGCTCTTAACCACATTTACCAGGAGGGGAGAGCAAGAAAAGTTGGCTACAAGAGGATGATGTGTATGGTCTTGTCTAAGAGACCCTGAATGACAGACCATATCCTGAGCTCCCCTTCCCACAATAGAGACTCACAATCCAGGAAGCTCTCGGTCATGGAAGGCAAGAGTGGCTCATTGTCAGGAAGCACGTGAATACATTCTCTCATCTTGGTAGATTAACAAAAAACATTTGATAACACAGACTGTCAAAGACATTTTATGAAACCTGATATCCAGTCTTAATTAAAAGCTTTTAAGTTGAAATAGTAGATACCTCTGCCAAATAATATGCTTACCTGCAAATATATATATATATATATAAATCCCACACTGAAAGAAAATGAAGACTCAAAGATGAATGTGTGAAGTTTTAGTCAACTCAGAATAAGAACATTTTAAAAGTAGCAAACATTTTCGGAGGTCATTTTGGCAAAATATCCAATGTCCTCAAAACAAAGAGCCTTTTCCTAATCAACTCCTTGCCAAGGTGCTTATCCTGTAAGATATGCAGCAGCTATGTAGGTATCTGTCATCATGACAAGAAAAGAACAAAATAAGCACTGAGCAAAAGCAGCCGGGAGAGAAACAAGTATTTATGTGCATGCATAAATATTTACATATATACATATGCATCCACACCTGCTCTGTATGTTAAACTATTACACATGCATCATTTAAAACATTACCAAGAATACATAAAAATATGGATAGATGACTGTTATATTTTAATTACCTTGAAAAATGCCCATTCATGTATAGGCATATGATGTACCTTATAAATTCAAAATAATAGATAAAATTATAAATACATTCTGTTTTTATTAATATTTATTTTCCTATATTCTATGTATATGAATGTCTTACCTGCATGTATGTATATGCACTGTGTGTGCCTGGTGCCCACAGATGCTACAAGAAGGCACCAGATCCTCTGAAACTAGAGTTATGGACAGTTGTGAGCCTCCATGTGGAAGCTAGGAACCCAGGCCACATCCTCTACCAAAGCAGCAAGTGCTCTTAACTGCTGAGCCGTGCCTCCAGCTCCACATTTTCTCTCTCTCTTTTTAATTATTTTAAACTTTCCATGCATACTTAAAACACACAGACCATGTGAGTGCTGAAGAGACAGTAAACTTCTAAGGTCTGGGCTCAGCCAGGATCTATTTACAGCTGGACAGTTTCGGTCATCAGTGGTTCCTATGAGCAATGCTGCTAATTGGAAATGAAGACTGAAAGACAGGGCTGATGGCTCTGTGCTGAGGTTCCTGATCCCAGGACAGGAGTAACTGCGCATAATCAGACTCAAGGGGAGGACAGCCCACTATGACTAAATGCTACTTCTCCCTGCCTTGATGAGACACCTGGAAAACAGCTGGAGGAAGGAATGATCCATTTTGGCTTACAGTCTGAGGTTGTCCATCAGAGTGTGCAGTCAGGACAGGAGGAGTCTGAAGCAAACCAGATGAACGCCGATTCAGCTCCCTATCTCCTCTTCATTCGGTCTGGGACTCCAGCCCAAGGGGTAGTGCTGCCCACAATCAGGGTGGACCTTCTGGCATCAATCTAAAAATTCACTCACAGACATGCCAGAGAGTTGTCCCTCAGATGATTCTAGATCCTGCCATATTGATAGTTGTTATGAACCATCATCACACCTATGCTACCAACAAACGGACTTGTTAGTCACCGTGAAAAGAAAACATGATAGTGGGTCCAAGTTAACTCCACAGCTCCTAAGATGTGGCCTGAAGGATAGCCTGGCAGATCACTGACTGCTTCCCAACAAACTCAGTGTGGACAGAGCTCACAGACAGCACGAGGGTCGGCTGGATAGAGGTGCCTCCACTCCCTCCCTGCCCTGAATGTAGACCACTGGGGAAACAAAGGCAGATGTTCTGCAGAGATCTGCATGCAGGTGAGGCCAGAAGTCTACGATGTCACAGCTCAAACATGACAAAAACCCAAATGGCTTTTGCCCAGAGAAACAGATTGAGTTAGTTATCAAAAGTCTTCAGAATTTTATGAACACCTGGACGACTGGGAACATTTTTATTAACTAAAGAAAAAAATAAGCAATTCAAAACTCCCTAACCCTAGTTCGTTTGTTCATATTGTACCATTTGCGCATAGCTCACACAGATCTAGGGACGGACTTCAAATTCTTTAGAGTAAAAAAATATGCCCCCCCCAAAAAAAAAGTTAAATATGCTTTCAAACAATTTCTACCCTTGAGGAATGGACCTGCTGGAACCATTTTGCATATAACTCAAAAAACAAGTTATCTGCAAGTTTAGTTCATAAGGTGGGTTTTGTTTATGTTCATCCATCTACTGAATGTGAAGCCCTGATGCGAACATCTAAAACAGAGACTTTCTTCTACAAAATGGCGTCATGTGGTCTTTTCGTCTTGGCACTGCTGACACGGA
This sequence comes from Lophiomys imhausi, assembly GCA_907164525.1. Classification (NCBI taxonomy): domain Eukaryota; kingdom Metazoa; phylum Chordata; class Mammalia; order Rodentia; family Muridae; genus Lophiomys; species Lophiomys imhausi. The sequence goes on along the minus strand of CAJQZJ010003646.1, from coordinate 6,226,109 downwards.
TTGGGACAGTTGCTGTGGAGTTCTGCTCTGTGAGCTGTCATGTGAGTGACATTCCTGCTTCCCGCCTCACCCTCCAGACATGCACCATGGCTGCTACGCCCCATGAGCCATGTCCCCTTCTGCAGTTATGACAACTAGAAATGTCCCCTGGGAGGTGGAAAAACCCATCCTACCCACCTGAGAGCAAAGTATCTAATGGCGCTTTGGCCCACAAAACGGAACATTTCAAACTCTTGATATGAAAGTTACTAGAGGCATTACATGCTTCAGACAGGCAGTTGCTTAGAACTGAATTTAAAGAGGATAACAACAGGCTTTTTAGTTATCTGTTGGGATTTAACCTAATTTAGATAAAATTTACATTTACCAGAGGCTGTGTTGAAGAAGAAATCTTTTTATCATAGAAATAAAAAAATCCTATAAATTTTGCACACAAAGTTTCACTCATTCCTTTGTGTTCCATGATAGAGGGAAATGCAGGCATATGCTCCAAGGTAAAAATTATAAAATTTTATTACCACAAAGTATTCTCTAATTAGCATATTTACATTATGACATATGAGTTGTCTCTCTCTCTGTGTCTCTCTCTCTCATATACACACATCATTAATAAGTTCAACCATATCTATAAAGAATATATATAATATATAAAAATGCATATGTATATGTATATGTACGTAGTACAATAGATATACACATAAACACATACACTTGTGTATATATGTATATATATATATATATACACACATATACATATCAAGAATACACATATATATATAGAGAGAGAGAGAGCCCAAAGGGAAAAATATAAGAATATTCTTTATTGTTTTTGCAGAAAATAACTATTAAGTGTGAATAAAAGAGTTTTTACCACAACTACCTTAAGTCATTCTATGGAAATGTGTTTAACTGTTGGATTTTTTTGCTATCACCTCTACCCTTCTGTCTTTTCTAACATACTGTATATTCCTGTCTGTACCATAGAATGAAACACCAAGTTAGATAATAAGGCTCTGGGTGATTTCTTTTCAGAGTGACAACCCTGGTGTCACAGGAGAATCAAAGCTGAAGGACACACTGGTGTGACAGTTTGGAGCTAGACCAGACTAGCCACTTTGTGTAAACATTTTATTCCTTTATGAATCAAATTCCCTTGTATTTCCTGCTCAAAACAGCTAGTTCACAACTCCACAGAAACTTTCAGTTTATTCATTACATCATTATCTATTTAGAAGAAACTTTGGTTGTCTGTATTGTAGTTCCTTGGTTTTTCTCTCCCAAACCTCCTTCTTAGCTTGATCTTTGTACTACATTTTAATTTTTATTATATATTTATTTATTTGGCACACATGCATGCACACACCACAACACTCATGTGGTCAGAGAATGACTTCCAAAGCAGTTCTCTCCTTCCACCACATGGGTTCAGAGATGGAACTCAGAGTTCTCAAGCTTGGTGGCAGGTGGCTTTACCTGATCAGCCAACTTGCAGCCCCTGTACTTCCCTAGTTCCAAATCCTCCTTCTCGGGAAATATAGGCACATTCATTGCAAAGGTATGAATGAAACAGCAACAAAATGGCCCCTGGAGCCCTTCTTAAGCTCCAGGCTGTGGACCAGGTGCTTAGCTGTAGGTAATGAGTAAAGAGTAAGATTCTCCACCTGGTGTCCTGCAGTGGAGCTAGCTGAGAGACCACCACCACGTGCCCTCCCACTCCACTAGGCAGAGAGGCCATGGCTCCTTCCTCTGCACAACACTGAATGCTGCCAGCACCGCTGTGCACATGTGGTCAGTTGTGCTGCTCGATGTCCAGCCACCTGGGATCAGATCTGTGAGCCATCATTTTCTAAGGAAGGTCATGAGTGAATTATGCAACCACTACAAGGGTTGCACAACTCTCAGGCTGCACCCATATTAAGTGGGTGTCTTGTAACTGCTTGGACCCATGTGAGCATCAGGGGTAATGGCATTCGACGTGGTTCAAGCTGAGTACAAATGAGGAGACACATCATAACAATCCTCATAGAATTCCAAGAAATACCAAATGAATCAATACTGGAAAGATTACATTTAAAAAGTGTGAGGGACAAGTGAGGTGGCTCAGTAGGTAAAGGTGCCTGTGGCCAAGTCTGACACCCTGAGTTCAATCCTTCCGCTGCATATGGTAAAGGAGAGAACTGACTCCTGCAAGGTGCCTTCTGACCTCCACATACAAGCACCCATACAAAATAAATATGCATAACAAAAATAAAAGTGCTTTGAACACCCCAAACCTGTACTGAACACATAATATGATTTATTTTACATAATCCCCTTTCCCTCGAAGATCTGAGGTCTTGGTTGCACAGATTCCCTCCCACATACCATCCAGAACAGCACAGGACTCTCTGATCATGTGTGAAGAAGTATCTGTCAGTGAATGAGTAAGTATGGAGGAGATTTGGAACTTTGAGTCACAGCATAGTAGCCAGAAGGTCACAGGAGGATTTGTACAAAGGTGGGCCATCAGCTCAGCAGGATCCAAAAACTCAGAGAAGATCAAAGGTCACTTTTAAACTGCGAATGAAAACCTTGCAGGAATGGAAGGGGACGTGTGAGTGAGTGGTGACACAAGGTTAGACAGGCCTCCAGCACCACCCGTACTTTTGCATGTTTGAAGAAGTCATCTCTGGGCCAATGTAGACCGTTGGGAGTGTCTAATTATGGCTGAGATATGAATTGAACTTCAGTCTCCAATTATCAAAGATCAGGAGTTTTGGGCAGTGCACGGCCTAATTAACCATCCAGAACATTCTTGACGTAGCTCTGGCTCCCTAAAAGGCAACAGAGACCCTCATTTCTGTAAGAGGCATAGCAGGCTGCTTTGCTTGGTGAAGTACTACAGCAATAAGCAAGTGTCCTTGTCAGTCCTGTAAGCGGCAGCCTTTATTTGCCGCTCTCCCTCCACATCCCAAACTGACCGAGCAACATCATATGGGTTGAACTTGTCCTGGGGCAGGCTGGCTGTCTCTGGGCCACAGTCTATGGTTGGGTCAGATCCGTGCCCGTGCCCAGCACTTGATGGATGAGGGGCATTGCAAGTCAAGTAACCACATCTGTGAAGTAGGGGGGTACCTGTCTACCTCATAACATGAGAAACAGGCTCAGCACTCACTCGTGAGGTTCTGGGTACAATGCTAAACTCCAGGCAGCACCAACGAGAATCCCCAGCCTCCATATACCTGCTAGCAACTCTCACATATCCATCCAGTGGGAAGCACTTGGGAAGCTAGTTACTGAAATAAAAATGACACTTTGTATCACTTGGGGGGCAGGACTTAGATGTTCTCACATTAAATGGCCCTATTTTTTTTTTTTTTTTTGAGAACAAGAAGTTGCTGCTATCTTCTCAGTTAATAATGGAGTAATGTAAGAGCACCTATGGAAGGCAGACACCAGGATCAGGAGGCACCAGGTGAACATGTTCACAATGATGCAGACTCTTCTCTTGACCTTGGAAGAGTTACGGAGAGTGGCTGGAATGACCTCCCCTCTCCCCAGTGACACATGGAGAAATTGAGGCTTGAAATGAGGGAGGAATGTGCTGAAAGATGCAGGAAAGCTGACTGGGGATACCACAGCTCTGGATTTGGTGGGACTGAAGTTTATACAGTGGGGTTGGGGACAAAAATGAACTCAATGTTACACACAAAATATCAAGCATAGCTCTTGTAGAGGAGCCAGTACAAGAGGTAAGCCTTGGCCTTGCTTAATTCTTCTGTGTCAAGTTGCCTGGGCCACGGAGGCCTCTGTGAGTGCTTAGTAAAGTTTCTGAATGTGTCATCAAGGGAGGATGCTGCAGGAGACACTTTCCCTCTCCCTGCTGAACAGTGAGAACTGTGACTCTGACAGTCTCCTGTCCTTGGGAACCCCAGGTGCCAGGCTTCCAGGAACTCAGGCTGTGCTGGCTGGTTTTAAGCCAGCTTGACACAAGTTAGAGTCATCTGAAAGGAGGGAACCTCAACTGAGAAACGCCTCCATAAGATCTGGGTATAGGCAAGCCTATGGAGCATTTTCTTAATTAGTGATTGATGGGGGGGGGCACAGTCCGTTGTGGGTGGTGCTATCCTTGGGCTGGTGGTCCTAGGTTCTGTGAAAAAGAAAGCTGAGCAAACCGTGAGGAACAAGACAATAAATAGCACCCTCCATGGCCTCTGCCTCAGCTCCTGCCTCCAGGTTCCTGCCCTGTTTAAATTAAGTTCCTGTCCTAACTTCCTTTGAAGATGAACAGTGACGTGGAAGTGTGAGCCAAATAAACTCTTTCCTCTCCAACTTGCTCTTTGGTCATGGTGCTTCATCACAGCAACAGAAAACTTAAGAACAACACAGACTATATCTCTATCCGTCTGTCTGTCTGTTTTGTCCATCCGTCCATCCATCCATCCATCTATCTGTGTCTCTATCTATCTATTTATCTGTCTCTCTACCTCTCTGAGTAAGTGCATGTGTGTGTGCGTGTGTGTACATACGTGTGTATGTGTGTATTTATGCGGTCCCGTGTGTGCAGGTACACATGTTTGTGTGTGTGTGTGTGTGTGTGTGTGTGTGTGTGTGTGTGTGTGTGTGTGTGTGTGTGT
>CAJQZJ010003646.1:6182791-6221483 GCA_907164525.1 Lophiomys imhausi | reverse complement strand
TGTGTGTGTGTGTGTGTGTGTGTGTGTGTGTGTGTGTGTGTGTGTGTAGAGGCAACAGTCAACCTGAGGTACTTTTCTTGTGATGCTATCCACTATGCTTTCTGAAACAAGGTCTCTGAGAGACCTGAAACTGACAATCAGGCTGGCTGGCTGGCTAATGAGTCCCAGGAATCCCCCTTTCTCTGCCTCTGCAGCTCTGGTCCTGTAAGCACACTGCAGGATTTTACATGGTTTCTGAGGATCAAACTCAGATCGTCAGGTTTGTGTGGCAAGCATTTTCCCAACTCTGAGCTATCTCTTAAGCCTTCAAGCTATAAACAGAGACCTTCCTAATCCTCAGTTTGCAAGTAGCAGATAGCGGGGCTAACCACATGCCAGAGACTCAATACTCAGTTCCTCCTTTCCCTTCCCTCTCTCTAATCTCCATTGGCTATTTATCTGGATCCCTGGTGGACTCATCCATGAAGTTGCTATATCATTACTTGTTCCTAGAAAATTCCTACAGTTCGATGTCAGAATTAATTAATTCCATTCTATACAATATACACCGAGTGTGGAGACCCTGTGCTAAGTGCCATACATGGGAGGGACGTGGTCTGGAGGTGTGTTGCCACTCTCCCCAGAATGTGAGTGTGACAGCCAGTGTCTGCATCTGAGATGTTAAGCACTGCTTTGGGGTATTTTGTAGACTTGCCTAATGTCTAAAGTCAGCAGAGGTGACTACACCCCATCATGTGAGTGCATCCAATCTCTTGGGGGCCTTTGTGCACAATCTCAGGAAGGAGAAGCTGTATTCCAGTACTCGAGGTCGTGTGCCAGCACGTCCTGCCTGTCAGCCTTCCGACCTGTCAGACTCACAACCATGTGAGCCAATTCCTTTTAAAATCCTTCATGCATCCCAATGTTATAGAAATATTTTATGTTTACAAATATGTTTACAACATGTATGTAAATTTTATCTAAGTATGGATGTATACACATATATACCACACACACACACATACAAATACATAGGCTTGATCCTACTCAAAGGCATCCCTTACAGGTTTTAGACTGTATCCCACATAGGTAAGCAAAAACTATCAATGCTGGAGAATCTTCACTGGCATCTGGACCTGCTTCCTCCAGGAGCTAAGTATGGAATGATCTTACCTGTTTTATTGTCTCTTACTATAAAAGAATTTGGGCCTTTAAAATTCATTGATTGGAAGTTGGGGAGATGGTTCAAGAGGTAGAGCATTTGCTATGTAAGCATGAGAACCTGAGTTTGGATCCCCAGAACCCACAGCAAGCCAGATATGGAGGCATACATCTGTAATTTAAGGGCTTCTACAGAGAGATCAGAGGCAGAGACTGGAGAATCACAGGATGCTTGTGGGCTATCTATTCTGACATATGCAGCAGTGAACAAGACCCTCTGTGTCTCAAAGAAGGTGGAAGTTAAAAACTAACATCCATGGTTGTCTCTGACACCCCCCCCACACACACACACACAAATGCACGCATGCACACACACATGCACACAGACACCATGGCACTAGTTATATCCACACCCACACATGGATACGCACACAAAGTTTATGCACATACACAAAGTTTTCAAAATTAAACTAGGTTTAACACATAAACTAGCTTTCTCAATCTCCTTTGAAGATCCTGGTACACCTGGAGAAGTCTTGCAGGATGGACTTGGATGTTGCGACCCTTAGAAAACGTCAATACTCAGTAGCTCATCCTCACCCCTAGAGGTCCCTCTGCATGCCACCAGCCTCCTTCTACCACTAAAGCAATTCACTTGAACTCTACCCTTCAACTCTGGGGGGAAATCAAAGCACACATTTAAATTCCTCCCTAACTCAGGAGTCAGGCAAGGTTAGCTATAGGCCTGTAGGTAGAGTGAACCTGGCAAGAAGGCCAGGCCAGTGCCCTCACATCGTTGTGCTTTCTGAATCTCAGCAAGTGTTCAGTGAGGATTCTGCTGAGGTGCCACCCATGCTCTGCAGCCCCTTCATTAGGCCTCAGCAGAACCAAGCGGCTCTGCCCAGGGAAAAGATGAACTGCTCATTTGTCTAATCATTAGCAGCTCCTCAGAGCAGAATCAACTCAGGAGCATGAACTGGAAAATCTGGGCTGGAGAGGGCAGCTGGGGATGAAGTGGGGCTTGTTCTTTTAAAGCTAGCATACATAGAGATGGTCTTTAGAAATCTATCACTAGTTGGAGCAATTTTTGCTTGTGGAGCAGGTATGTGTGAGTGTGTGTGTATGTGTGTGTGAGTATTGTGTGTGAGTATGTGAGAGTGTGTGTGTGAGTGTGAATTTGTTTTGTGAGTGTGAATGTGTATCTGTGAGTGTGCATATGTGTGCGTGTATGGGTCAGACCTGGATCAATTCTCAGGTGTTTCTATTTGGGTCTCTCTTGCCCTGGAACTTCACCAAGTAGGCCAGACTAGCTTGCCAGTGAGCCCCAGGATCTGTCTCCTTCTCTCATCTTGACATTGTTGGAGTCATAAGGGCACTACCACACTTGGCTTTTCTCATGGGCTCTTGGGATCTCAACTGGGGTTCTCATGCCCTGCATAGCAAGTGCTTTACCAACTAAGCCACTGTCCCAGCTGTAGCTGAAGAAGTTTTTCAAGTCATATTCAGGCAGAGATAAAAGGATAAACATGTAATTATGAGACTACCTGCAAATAATGGCGGACAGACTGGAGCAACAGAGATCTGTGGACAGAAAGGACAACTGGTGTTCATACCAAGGCAGCTACAACTTGAAGAACAAATTTCAGTCGGAGTAGCAGCTCCTCGCCTTTGACCTTTCTGCTTTGGTAATCTTGGGGCATAGCAATGACATCTCAAATTCACTACGGGCTCATTATGAGACCCCAAGGAGTCCACAGGCAAGTTAAACAAAGATGCCTACCCTGGTACAAGATTCCTATCCGCAGGGAAGGAAAGACCCATGGACATATGGTTTTGGACAGTGAAGATGCTGTTGTGTCTAAGAAATGCTGAGATCTAAGAGATGCTTAGACATCCCTACCTTCCTCTAATCTGGTAAAGACCTCATCATGGCTAACAGTTGGGCCAAAGAGGCATGAAGTAAACTACAGCTACACAGTTGGGGTAGGCAGCTGCCTTAGTTCTTTTTTTGTTGTTGTTGTTGTAATAAAGCAGCATGTCCAAAGCACCTTATAGAAAAAAGAGTTTATTAAGGACTTACAATTTCAGAGCGTGAGTCCATGATCATCACAGTAGGGGAGCGTGGCAGCAAGGAGGCAGGCATGGTGTTGGAACAGTAGCTGAGACCATCTTTATCCATAAGCAGGAGGCTGAGAAGGCTAACTGGAAATGATATAGACTGTTTTTTTTTTTTAATCTCAAAGCCTACCCTAGTGACACACCTCTAACAACGCCATACCTCCTAATCCTGCCAAACAGTTCCTTCAAATGAGGACTAAACATTCAAACATATGAGCCATTCTCACAGAAACCACTGTATTCCATTACTTGGCCCCTACAAGCTCTTGCCCTTTCATAAGGCAAAATGCATTTAATCCAACCTCAAGCATCACCACATTCTTTCACAGTCTCAACACAGTTTAAACATCCAGAGCCTAATCTGAGACTAAAGACAACACCTTATTTTCAACCCCTGTAAAAGCTAAACAAATTAGGTACTTCCAACATGCACAGATTATATACCCTCATTCCAAAAGAGAAGCATGGAAGCACAGTGAGGAAATACTAGACCAAAGCAAGATCAAAACCCAGCAGGGCAAACTCCAAATCTTGTAGATCTATGTCCGATATCAAAGGGCTTCCATGACTCCGCCCTTCCAGTTTTGCCACCTACAACACACTTCTGTTTCTTGGGCTGTTTCCACTCACTTTGTGCAACTCTCCCTGGCAGACAGCCCATGGTTCTGGCATCTCCAACATCCCAAGGTCTCCAACACAATCCAGGTTTCATTTTTCTCACCTTCACACAATGACCTCTCAGAGTTTTCTTCAGGAACTGCCTGGAGCTTCAGTGACCCTCCTTAACCATGGGGAAGATCCTACAAATGCTTTACTCCTGCATCCTTCAAGACTGTAAGCCAGAACCATGCCACAAATGCTGCCAAGTTCTGCTGCCTGTTTAGGATAGAACCTGGCCACCAACTTGAATTACATTTGCATAAGCTTTGTTTGTTGGAGCATTTTAGGGACAGAAATTCCTTTACGTATTTCCTTTTTACAAGTTGGAAGCAGCCAGGCGGTGGTGGCGCACGCCTTTAATCCCAGCACTTGGGAGGCAGAGGCAGGCGGATCTTTGTGAGTTCGAGGCCAGCCTGGTCTACAAAGCGAGTCCAGGACAGCCAGAGATATTCAGAGAAACCCTGTCTCGAAAAACCAAAAAAAAATAAAGCTGGGCGGTGGTGGCGCACGCCTTTAATCCCAGCACTTGGGAGGCAGAGGCAGGTGGATCTTTGCGAGTTCGAGGCCAGCCTGGTCTACAAAGTGAGTCCAGGACAGCCAGGGCTACACAGAGAAACCCTGTCTCGAAAAACCAAAAAAATAAAAAATAAAAAAAATAAAAACAAGTTGGAAGCTTAGCAGGGCAGTGTCTTGCCCTGAGGGCACCACTCCTTTTATTCTGGTTTCCATCAGGCCTTTCCTTATCTCTTCAGCACAAGCCTTGGCTCCAGAATTAAATTCCCTGGTTCTTTTTTTCTCCTCAAATTGTACATTTTGTATTTCTTTTTTGGCCTGCTTGCTTTTTTTTTTTTTTCCATTGTAGACTTGCGTAAGAGTGATCACTAATAACCATGAGGTACAGCCAATATTACACTGTCTTGAAATATCTTTTTCCAGCTACATTATTCCAATAGTTTTCAATCTAGCAGCAGAAAACTTCTCAGGACAAGGGAAAATCCAACCTCAAGCATCACCACATTCTTTCACAGTCTCAATGTAAGACTGTAAAAAATAATAAATTCAAGGTCTTCTCCTCCTTCATGAGACCCTGACCTCACTTCCCCTAGAGACATTCCACAGAATTCAGTCCTTGGGACTATCTGAATTTACATAGCTGACTGGTTTGCTCTCACTCCCCAATCCCCACTTGTGTCATTGCCTAAATATCCCCTTTGTTCCCTGTGTGCTTAAATTCTGCCTGAAAACTGTTTTGGATGTTCACTCCTCCATGGAGGTAGTCGAACCCCGGCACATTGGCTTAAATAAACCTCTTGTATATTACAGCGAATCTGGGACTTTGGTGGTCTCTGGGCATCAGGCCCTTGGGGAGCCCCCTAGGGTTCAACATTAACACAGTTTAAACATCCAGAGCCTAATCTGAGACTCAAGACATTATTTGCCAAAATATCACAAAAATAGTCTCTAGTCCAGTTGCTGATATTATTCCTGCCTCTGAAAATTCTTGAGCTGGGCCTCTGTAATCCACATTGTTCTCAGCATTATTGTCTTCCAAGCACCTACTAGTATGCTAATCCCCACTCATGGTGTTCAACCACTTCTCTAATCCAAAGTCCCAAAGTCTTCCACATTCGTCCAAAAACAGCATGGACACCCCTGCCACAGAATTAGCTAACTCCCTGGTACCAATTTTTCTGTTACTTTTCTATTTCTGGGGTAAGACACCATGACCAAGGAAACTTACAAAAGACAGAGTTTTGGGGGGCTTACACTTTCAGAGGAAGTGTATGCTCATCATGGTAGAGAACATAGCAGCAGGCAGACATGGCCCTGGAGCAGTAGCTGAGACCTCACATCCTGATCCACAAGCACAAGGCAGAGAGAGCTACCACAGGCTTTTCAAAGCTCACCGGCAATGACACACCTCTTCCTACAAGGCCACACCTCCCAACTTTTAAAAACAGTTCTACCAACTAGGGACCAAACATTCAAATATATGAGCTTGTGGGGGTCATGGTCATCCTCATTAAAACCATCACAGAAGGTATGTGGAGGGAAAGTAAGACACTATAGTTTGTCTACCAATAAAGACACAGAAGAGAAAGAGGAAGGAGTCCCGTAGGCAAGTACTTGGTACACACCTTTTATGTCAGACCAAACAGCAAAAATCATTTATTCATTTGTCCTTCAGTGAGTAGTGATGGGATGGTGAGCATGACCTGGTTAATGAGGATCAAACATCTCAGACAACATGCCTCAAGATGCCAAGGAAAAACAGATTTCTATAAGAGCCTGTGAGGTATAAAGACTTCAGGAAAACACTTGGGAAAGTTGGGACTAATGGTCAGGAAAGTGGCAGGTTTAGATGCCTGGTACAACCTTCCAGGCTGTACTTAGGGACATTCCTAAAAGCTTTTCCTGAGCACATGGAGCGTGCGAGGCTGGAAAATGGGAATCAAATACAAGCCAGCAAATCATTTTTCACTCAGCTATTTCTTTAGAATGCCCAAGGGTAACTAACTTAAAAAACCAGGTAAGTGCTGAAGTCCAGGATTAAACCACAAAATCTGTTCCCTAGGATCAGCATAGCTGGTTCTGTTAGTAAACAGATCAAGACATTTCTTGTTCTTGGAACACAGCCCATCAGAAATAGTTTGATTAATACATAAAGGCAAGAGATAATGTTGTAGAATATTTGATCACATTGTGAACCTCGAATTTGTGAACTGAAAAACTGTGTTTCTAATTGTGGAACGGCTCAGCCTTTAATCCTAGAGCTTTCTGTTTAACGTAAACAAGTATGTGTGATGTGGATCTGCCCTAGAAAACACCTTCAATCCAAGCAAGAGATTTCTGTATATAGGATTAAATGAAGTTAACCCTAGGTCAAGAGGTGGAGCAAGAAACCAGCTGACAGGGATTAAATAGAAAGGAGGGACATTGAGCTGAGGGGTATTTAAGACAGCACGGAGAAGAAAAAGGAGGGTTTTTTATTATTACTGTTTATTTATTACTTCAATTTACATCTCCATCATAGTCCCCTCCCTCCTGGGTCCACCCTCTCACCCTCCCACCCCTCCCTCTTCTCCCACCTATCCTACTCCTCCAGTGTGGGGTGCCCTACATATCAGCCCCCTTCTGTTCAGCAGTCATATGAGGGTTAAGAGCTTGCACTGGGGACCTACATGGCAGCTCCACTAGGGCCAAGTATCCCACTAACAAGTAACAAAGTCCATGTTCCTGTTCCTTTCAGTCTGTTGGTTGTAGGATAGTTATCCTGTACTATATGGATAAAATCCAGTTATAAGTGAATAGATGACATGTGTATCTTTCTGGGTCTGGGTTAGTTCACTCAGGATGAACTTTTCTAGTTCTATCCATTTGGCAGCAAATTGCAAGATTTCCTTGTTTCTGGTGGCTGAGTAGTATTCCATCATACCACAGCTTTTTTTATCCATTGGTTGGTTGAGGGACACCTGGTTGTTTCTAGTTTTAGCTTTTTAACTTTGAACTTTTGGCTTTTGGTTTTCTCCTTCTGGGACACTGGGGGAGTAAGTCAGTTGAGTGCTTTCTCTGCCTCTCTGAGCTAGCAGGTCTTCAACCAGAATCTGGCTCCTGAGTATTCACTGGTAAAATCAAATGACTGGGACATTTTTTAAAAAAACAACATGGAAATATTTTAAAAGAACGTTTAAGGTTTGGTCCTGTTGTTACTTCAACATCTCAAAAGCAAAAGGCAGGAGGTGAGAACAAGCTAGTCTGGTAAAGTGTTTCAGAAGCCTGAAGTTTGGCCCTCATAGCCCACATAAAAATGATGCCTATATGCTACCCCAGAGATGACAAGATGAGAGGCAGAGGCAAGCAGATTCCTGCTGGCTGCACAGCTGGTTTAGCCTACTTAGTGAAGTTCCAGGCCGAGGAGAGAAACCTGTGTCACCAACCAGTAGAAAACACCTTAGGATTGACACAAAAGGTTGGTTTCTGACTTTCACATGTATCTGCATACATATGTGTACTCATTTGAACACATACTCATATGAACACACATACATGTGTACTCACATGAATACACACGCATGCACATGTATACACACACACACACACACACACACACACACACACACACACACCAGAATTCGGCTTCTACTGCCATAAAAACAATTCTCTAGGTTCCAGGTGGCAATTACCCCACACTAAAATCTGTCATTCCTTCCAAAGTTTAACCTTGCAATAAATTAAAGAACCCTAAGACCAGATCACAGTTTTCTAGCTACCTCGTACTCACCTGATGTTTTCTTGGTCTATTGTATTAAGTCTTTTAAACTTGACAGCTTCTCTTCTCCTGATAAGGAAACACAGTCACAGAGAGCTCAGAGCTCAGGAGCCTGGAAATAACTCAGGGTAAAGTGGGGAATTAAACCAAGACAGCCTGAGAACTCTTCCAGTCCAACAGACGACATCTCCCATCACAAGTACCACACTGGGCTGTGATCAGAGGCTGAGGCTCTCCGCTCAACAGTCTCATGGGGTCCAGGAGGATAAGACAACCCTTAGCATGTGCTGCCTCTGAGGCATCCAGGGACTACCTGCTAAAAGGAATGAATTTCAACTTGGGTTTGTAACTCTTAAAATTGTGCGTTGCCCTTGCGAAATAGCACACACGATTCGCCTCACAGGCTGTGTGAGATGCAGAAGGTGAGAGAAAAAACTCCTGGGAGCAAACACCTTGTGAAATTGCCTAAGATGTTCAAGAGGGGCACCCCTGGGCTTAAGGTGTTCACCATGTAAAAGTAGGCTGACAATGAGAAAGGGCCTTGAGCTGCACTGGAGGGGTACAGGGGAGGGAGTGAGAGGACACTCTCATCACCCTGCAATGAAACTATAAGTAACACAGGGATCTCTCTTTCCAGGCTCTTGCGAATGAATGGACCAGGTCAGTGGGAATCTAATTCAACAGCAATCCAAATGGACAGAGAAAGAGGGGAGAAGAAAAGGGGTGAGGATGGGGAAGGACAGATGCCAGCTACATTTATGGGTATGGCTGAAGTACTGAAAAGAAAACATGAAAATACAGCTACAAAAAACTAAAAGGAAATTCAGAGCACAGAAGACATGACTGAAGACAATTGGTGTGATCAGAATAAAGTCACAGTTTTGAGCATGCAAGATATTCGCTGTTTGGTTTTCTCAGAGATCAGATACAAAAAAAAAAAATTACCCAAGTCAGGAATGGAGATTCAAACCTGTTGTCCCAGCACTCAGAAGGCTGAGGTAGGGGTTTGGCTGAGTTTGAGGGAAGTCTGAGTTCTACGGGGTGAGTGTCAGGAAAGCCTGGGATATAAAATGAAACTTTATCTCAAAAATTATTTGAAGAGAAGATACTGTGTGGGTTTTAAAGTGTTGGGAGGTATGAATTCAGAAAACGGGATGTTGTTTCTCAAAGAAATAAAGGAAAGAAATCCCATGTACACAGGAAGGCGTGGTTGCACATGTCACATGAAGGTGTGATTGCACATGTGTGCACATGTGTGTAAGGCCAGAGGACAATCAGTTGCCATCTTCAGCAATGCAGCCACCTCCTTTGAGTCAGGGTCTCTCCCTGTCCTGGAGATGAACAATTAGGCTAGACTGGGCTGCATGGAACCTGCTGTCTTCAGCTCCCAACACTGGGATTGTGCATGCTAGTGTACCATGCCCTGAGCCTTTACCCAGACTCCAGTGCTAGTGTACCATGCCCTGAGCCTTTACTCAGACTCCAGTGTTAGTGTACCATGCCCTGAACCTTTACCCAGACTCGAGAGACAGAACTCAGCTCCTTGTGTTTTCAAGGCAAGGATTTGATCAACTGAGCCTTCCTCCCAGTCCCAACAGTATGCCATCTTTGTTTAAACATCTCCATTTGTTTGTAATACAACCCTAGCTTCATCTGAATTCACAAAACCCAATCATACCATTTCCATAGACACAGGCATGGCCATCACTTTCTGTCTCTCATTAGAGAGACCCAGGGGTCCATAAAGTCATGCTCACAATTTGTGGGGTTGCTGTGCAAGAGCTGGTCTCAGGAACCCTGAGGATGGCATGAGTTCTGGCCCTAGGTCTTCACACACTGTACTGCCCTTTGCTTTCCAGCCCACTGGCCTCTTCCTGTAACCACAGGTTAGAATTCAGCATCAGCCTGGGAGTGGTGATACACACCCATAATCACAGAACTCAAGAAGAAGAGGCACAAGGATCAATGAAAGTTCAGTCAGCCTGGTCTACATAGCAAGTTTCAGGTCAGCCAGGGCTATATAGTGAGACCTGTTTCTCAAAAAAACAAAATAGAAGAAGAAGAAAAGAAGAAAGAGCAAACCCTCCCACACTCTCAGCAAAGAAAGAATGCTAGCTAGAGAATCAGCTTATAGGTCAAGAGCACTTCATGTACTTGTAAAGAATCTTAGAGTTCAGTTCCCAGAGCCCACATCACACAACTTAATAGCGGCATCTAACTCCAGCTCCAGGGGATCTGAGACCTTGTCTGGCCTCTGTGGTCACCTGTACTCACACACATATGCACATACTTACACATAAAATAAATCATTTTTAAAAATAAAGAATTCCATATTTTCTGCTTTCCGATATGAAACACCACCTCCCAGAACTTTTCCTCAGCCTTTTCTTGTCAACCTGTATGTTCCATCTTTACAAGAAGTCTGTGGTTATGCATCTGTATTCCATTTAAGAGTTTATTTTCGTTATCTGAATGAAATCACTTCAATCTCTGATCTGTTAACCTCTTCAATGTTGCTTGATTTGTTGCATTCTAAGGAATTAATAGACAGATATGCATGGATCTATTTCCAAGCCTGGGAGCTGGGGGCGGGGTCTAGAAAAGTGTAAGGATGCACCCTGCTCAAGGCCAATGAGGGATGTTGGAACTCCTGGGCTGAAGTGAAGGAAGATGCCAGCACCAGTACATGGACAAGGATGGGGTTGTACAGCGAGGACTGCTGGAACACAGTTATAACCTTCAAAATACAATTCAGTCAACCTTCCTGGAGACAGGAAGTTAAAGAACAAATGTCTGAGTCATTCCTCCATTCTCCATACACTGCTCCATCAACTAAGAGTGGACACAAGGACCTGGGTAGGAGGGGCAGGGTCAGCATAATTTTCCTGCTAGGAGACAGATAATAAATGTCCCACTTTTCATGAGTCATTGGGTCTTTCCCCAACTATTTAGTACTGTTGTGTAGACATAGAGATCAGGAATCAAAAGGGTATGGGCACAAACAAGACTTTGCTTGTTAAAATAATTTGAGTTTCAGATAATTTTCAAATCTCCTGAAATACCCTTCTTTTGACTTTTTTCCCTATCAAGTTAAAAATCACAAAAATCATGCTTAGTTCATGACCATATATTTCCTCAGGAGATGTGAACAAATCTCTCTTCACTCCATATAGGACATTGTTGTCAGACTAAAGAAAATAGTACCAAAATGCCTGGTGATAAACCAGTGAGCTTACAGACACAACTTGTAGGCAACTCTATCAAAGAGTCTCCTTTCCCTAGTGTGTCACTACTTTCATAGCCTTGGAGGGACTTTGTGAATCCTCAAGTGTCTGAGCTCAATGCATCACATTAAGTCACATGATCTTCTTTCCTCCTTCCTTCCAGGGGAGAAAGGGTCAGTTCAGAGGAAATGCCTGCACAGCACCATCTGAAAGTGTAGAGAGAATCTCTTGTGTCTGTACAGAAGCTTCACCTGTCAATAAAAAGCTGATTGGCCTATAGCTGAGGCAGGAAATAGGAGGTGGGAATTCCAGAAGAGAGAGTAGATCCTGGGATAGAGTCAAATGTGGGAGGATTCACCCCAGGAACCCTAAGGAGGGTTACCTGAGCAGAAGTAACCAATCATGTGGCATACAAAGATCAGAATAATGGGGTAATTAAGTTACGAGCTAGTCAGGGGAACATGTAAAGTTTTGGCCTAGCTTGTAAATAATAATAAGTTTCAGAGTTGTTATTAAGAGAACAGGGTCCAGAAGGAAAAACACGGCTTACAGAAAGCACTATACTTCATAAAAGTAGACACCAAGCCATAGTTGACCTGTGGGTGGTAGCTGATTGGGTCAGATCCCTGGGTACTGATAAGGGCTGAGAAGGGTATTTGCTGGAGCCAAAGCAGCAAACATAAAGTGCCCTATCATCTTCCCATGCTCATGTGGAAATACCAGGAAAGTAAAAACCATGTTATCCCCACCCAGCACACTGCACAGGGCCTGGAACACACCAAGTTCCAAAAAAACATTCCAAATTACTCTGAGTTTACTGTGGCTTATCTTACCAATGTTATGTGACCAATGAATTTCTGAGGCCCTTGAAGGCATCCTTACTAAACCATATTCTCTGAAAGCATTTCTGGGACATTACCACACACACTTCAGCTTTTACAATGTAAACAAACAAATCAGGCAGTGGATCTCAGGTTCTTATGGATGGAAGAAGGAAGAAGCATCCTAAAACATCATACATCAGGGCCCCACAGATCTTCTTCCAAAGTCCAATTTCAGGAAGAAAGGACACAAGGTGAGAAAAAGAAAACTCCCTTTGCCTTAAACCCAGGCAACCCTAGGAGTAGGGTGGAGAGACTGTCTGCTTGACTATTGATTCACCTGCTAATCACCTGGGTTAGCCACTGAGGCAAAGGATGATGGGTAGGAGCAGAGGGCCCCTCGCCAAGTTTAAGCCTTTCTACTTCATACACAAGAGCAGCCCCAGTCCCGAGTGTGTGTCTTCCCGGCATTGAGTGAAGGATACAAGCATTTAATATCATCTGAAGCCACTCAGGGGAAATTCTAAATTTGTAGTGATGTTGACAGGTTTTATAACAGCACACTGTTCAGTTAAACAATAAGAATATCTCGCCTGAATGAAAGATAAAATGAGGTGCCTTAGCTTGCCATATTAACACTAAGGGCAGACCAGGGAGATGGTTCAATGAGTAAAGTGCTTGATATGTAAGTATGGGGACCTGAGTTCATCTCCCCAGGATCCACGTAATAAGCTAGGTATGGGGGCACATGCCTGTAGTAGCAGCACTAGCTGGTAGTGGGGACATCTGGATCTTGAGGTCTCACTAGAATCCAAATGTTAAGCTTCTTTCTGTGAGATACTCTTCCTCAAAGAAATAAAGTAGAGCAGCGTTAAAGAGACACCTGTCATCATCTCTGGACTGCATGATGTACAAAAGCACACAGGTGCATGTGCATGGATGTGCATGTGTGCATGCATGCATACAGAGAGACAGACACACACATGCACCCATGTATACAACATGCACACATGAGCACACATACACACACTATGAGGTAGCCTGACACAGTGGCACATGACATCAATCTCTGCACTTGTGAAGTTGAATCAGAGGGATTTATTTGAGTCTAGCCTGGGCTACATAGTGAAAGCCCATTTTAAAAAATAGATTAAGTGCTATTCTTACTCCCATTTGATAAATTAAGAACCTGAGGCACAAAGAGTTAAACAACTTCCAAGTTTATTCAGCTATGTAGGAAGTGGCAAGCCAGCATCTGGACCCAGGGAGTCTAGATCGAAGCAACTTTGCTAATTCCAATAGGCAATAAAATTCCTGCTCAAGAGATCTGTGTAGGTGGAGAAGGTATCAGCTGTGGCCTGGGCACACAGCGTTCGTCACCTTCACAGCGACAGCTCATGGCTGACAGCCACAGCAAGTACTTGGACCCACTCAGAATCTACTTTGCATCTCAGAAAGATTCAAGATTTTACCTGGGGACAGAACATGACAAGGACCCAGTTATGAGAGCAGCATGTTATACAACCAAATGTAACCTCACAAAGGGCCAGCAGCCACACGAAGTGCTCCTGATGGCTCTTCTGTGAATAATTAACCCAGGATGGAAGATGTGTAGCAAAGATTTCATCAGTAAAGCCAAAGCCTGCCAGGACCCCACGCATGCACGCACCCGCTGAACACCAGTGCAAAAGAAAATACAAAATTGTTCAAGCGGATGCATAAAATGTTCCCAGATAAATGGAATAATCAAGGTGCATGCAATTAAAATCCCACACAGCAACATATAAAATGTTCCTGAAATACGCCTGGTAATATAGTTCAGCGACCTTTGCTGATAAACGGTTAGGAAACCGAAATAAAATGAAACCAAGATACAGATGCCCGCGCGCGCGCGCGCGCGCGTGCACACACACACACACACACACACACACACAGGCAAAATGATCAACTGTCTTTCTTATATAGTAGTACGAGCTAATTAACTCAGCTCTAGAGTCTTGAACGTCATCCTCAGTCTCCATCACAATCACAGAAGTGTTTCTGAAGACACTAACTCAAAGAAAGGATTTTAAATGAGATCAGGGAAAGGTCCCTTTCAAGGGACTGGCAGGTGGGTTGATACACCCTGTCTTAGTCACTGTTCTGTTGCTATGAAGAGGCACCATGACCAAGACAACTCTTTTTTTTTAACGTTTATTTATTACCTTGTTACATCTCCATTGCCTCTACCCCCTCCAGACCTCTCCCTCCCACACTCTACCCCCTCTCCCACCCATCCCATCCTTCTAGAGTGGGGTGTCTCCTTATAAAGGAAAGCATTTAATTGGGGCTGGCTTACAGTTTCGGAGACTTAGTCCATTATCATTGTAGTGGGGAACAAAGGGGAACGCAGGTGGACATGGTGTTGGAGAGGTAGCTGAGACCTTTACATCCTGATCCACAGGAAGAGAGAGAAATGTTGGGCCTGGTATAGGCTTTTTGAAACCTCAAAGCCCATCCCCCAGTGATGCACTTCCTCCAACAAAACCACAACTCCTAATCCTTCTCAAATAATGCCACTCCTTGGTGACTTTATGAGTCTATGGGGGCCATTCTTATTCAAGCCATCACACATTAATAGGATAGTATGTAGCTAAAGGAAGTTGTACTGTTGGAATGCATAGGGGAAGCAGGATTTAGTCTTAGGCTCATCTACTGAATAGAATCCAATGACCATTTCATGTTCATACATTGTAGCTCCTGGCTGTTCCATAGGCCCATGCCGAGCGATCAGAAACAGTAAGCCTGAAACAGCTTCCTGCAAACCACCTTCCAATTCATCCCTAGGCAAACTTTGGAACCTGGCAAGAGGTCGCAAAGTCTGCTGTGTATAAGACAGAGAGCCAGGAAAACAGTTTAGTAATTCAAGCCTCGTCCAAATCCTAAGAACACAGGAGGTCGCGGTGAGACCTGGTCTCCGTGTAACACCCCAAGGGAGAAGAACCAGGGCTGGAAGGGGAAACCATGCACATTTCATATCTCAACTCAGGGGAGGGCACATTTCTGTTCTACATGACTCGAGCTCTGCTTAGATTCTCAGTGGACTGAATGAAACCCACCAATACAAAATGGCCATCCGCTTATACTGTTTGAAAGCTGATCTACTCTGGAAATTTCCTCTTAGAGACACCCACATAGACCCAAACATGTGCATGTGTACTTGTGCACACAAATGTATGTGCACCTGTACAGTACACACACATACACACACACACACACACACACACACACACACCCTAAAGCTCTAAATCAAACAAACTGTCAAACTGTCATACTGTTTGCCTTACAAACAGTTTACACCTTCAAAGTTTTGCAGGGTAGAAGCCTGGTGCCAGGATGGAGGTTGATGCTGGGAAGCTGTATAGACTCTTTTACAGGCAAGGTCAAGTGAAAGGTCATTTGGTCATTTGGGATATGCCCTCAAAATGAATTTGGGGAACCTGGCCACACTCTGGCATCTTACTCCATGATATGATGTTTTTGTCACAAACACACTCCCACCATGGAGCCTAAACCTAGGAGGACATCTGGTCTTGAACTTCAAGAACAAGAAAAGTTTTATATCACATAAGGGAGGACAGAAAGCAAAGACATTGGCCTCACTCACATATGCACACAACATATTCATCACAAAATACAGAGTAAGTGCAGGCTCATTCTGATGGTGTCCTGAGGATGTAGCTGGGGTCTCTCTAATCTCTTCTCACTCTGTGTTCCTGCTGCTTCCAGCAAGACCCTCAGCTGGTCACAGTTACATAGTTGGTGGAGAGACCTGAAGCCACCATTATTCCTTTCCACATCGAGTTCCTTGATATCAGTGAGACTTCACTACAAATAATTTTAGTGCTCTGTAGTAGAATAATGATTTTGTGCATTCCCTACATATAACTTACTATCATACATACTGTAAACACTTGCACTATTCTGAAAAATGATGCTTATTTTAATAGTAAGGTGGATTTGCATTAATTTAGTTTAGTAAATAAGTGTATCACAAGTAGTCATTTTTGTACTTAAAATATGTAGTTATTTTTAGCATGGCACGGCTCGGCTTACTTATAGAAAAATAAAGAGTAGATGTATGATATTAACAAGACTTTGTTATTTACACTTTCCCAGTGAAATTCATTTGCACAGTTCGTCTTGTTTTGGGAAGAGCTTGCTATTGCAAAGTTCCATCCTATATTTGAAAGCAAGCTTCCTTCTGCAGGTCACCTTTTATGAGGCTTTTCTGAAATAGCAGTCCTTCTGTCTTGAGCCTCCAGGGGTTCCTTCCCACCAACCATGCAATCAGAACCAAACAGCTCCTCATTTGACTTTATGAATATATATGACACAGTTTAAACACACTTTGATATGCTCTATAAGTAGAAGATGCCTCCCCAACCAAAAGACTATGCTCCTACCCACCACCAACCACCTCCTAACTATGACCAAGAGTACCACCATCACTCATCCTGTGTGGTCCACATCCTCCTCATCAGGTTCTGTTTGTGCTCTTAGCTGTGTTCTTTTTGTGTATGTGCACGGTGTGTGTGTGTGTGTACATTTATGCACATGTATAGAGTTCAGAGAACAACTTCAGGTGCCATTCCTCAGGTACACTCCCTACCTTTTTTGAGACTGGGTGTCTTACTAGCCCAGAGCTAACCACATCTTCTAGGTTGGCTGGCCACTGAGCCCCAGGGATCCACCTGCACCCATTTTGTCAGTTCAGGGGTACAAATGTACTGTATCACACCTGCATTTTATATACATGGTTTCTGGGGCTCTATATGGAGCCTTTATGCTTATAAGGCACGCACGTTAGCAGCCAAGGTATCTCCTCAGCCATTGGCTAGGTTTCTACCTTCTAGTTGAAGAGAAAAACGAGCATACAAAGATCCCTGAGTACTGTCCTTGGGGTACCAACACCGTGACAGTTCATACTCATAAGCAAACTTCCTCCTACTGAGGAGCAGAGATCTGCAAAGAGTAACTCTCAACCCAAACAATAATATACTTAAGTATCAGAGTGTTTTTTTCTCTGAGTGTGTTTTGTTTTGTTATGGTGGAGTGTTTATAACAGATGAACAATCTTGAGTTAATTTTAGCACAGAGACCTTGTTTCCAATGGTGCATGACACCCTGGACAGGTTCCAACTTGTCTGCCATGTTCCCAGATCAGGAATGCAACTCACAATGTTAAGGATGCGGCCAAAACCACAGAAAGACATCTGAACCAGGGACACAGAGAGTAGAGTTAAAGTAATGTTTACCAGCCCCAGACATCAGTAAACAGGACACTCAGAACCATAAATCCAAAATGGAGTAGGACTATCAACTTGCTTCCTCTGGTTATCTCCATGTAAAGCTGCCTGCTTGGGTTTCACTTCTGTTTCTGTGACAAATACCTCATCAAAAGGTCAACATGAAGGAGGAAAGGGTTTATCTGGCTTACAATCCCAAGTCACTGGAGCAACAGTCAATGCAGGAACTTGCACATCCACAGTCAACAGCAGAGAGAGACAAACATATCCCCTCTGCTTGCTTGCTCTAAACTAGCTTTCTCCTATTCAGGACCCCCAGCCTAGGGAATGTGCTGCCCACAGTGGGCTTGGTCTTCCTATATCAGCCAACAATCAAGAAAATATTTAATCAAATAAAAGCCAAGCAGCACAGTAACCTACTTCAATCTTGAGGCACAGGAAACAACTGCCACTGCCACATATCGGATATATCATCCCAGAGACTCAAGCCAAACAAGACAACTGGCTTGAAATATTTAATTTCCTCAAAGTTCTGAGATCCAACACAGGGAATTTCCCTGTTTTAGAATGTGGAATGCAACTCAGCTAACAGGAGAAACTGATTTGTTAACAGGCCTAAGTCTTGATTATCAATTAAAGAGACGCTAAAAACATCTAAATATGACACTGAATGTGTCTGCAGATGGTCTCATTCAGTCACCAATTCTCAAGAGAACTCTAGCCCATTTGGGGAAATTTCATCTCCTCCAAAGTGACAGAGAGATACAACAGTGAATGCAACTGATTTTTTTTTTTTTTTTCAAAAGAAGAGCACTGGTATTTGGATGAAAAGTAATTTAAGAAAATCAAGTTAGCATGGTGATAGGCTGTAGCCAGTGTGCTGCAATGGGATTTTTGAAATAAATGTATAAATTTTATAGTCTTTTGTTGACCAAAAAAAACTATATTCCTAACGATCCAGAATAGAATATTTTTAAAAATATGATCTATTTCAACAAAGAATTGACATCAATGGAGCCTCTAAAGCTGCTATAACTCAAAGGTGCTTCCTCCAGCTAAGGGCCTCACACAGCAATAGGGCCCTAGGAAGTAAGAATTTGTTTTTTAAATTGTCTGTTATTTTGACAGGCAGCATCCAGCTGGGTTGAACATGGTCTGGTTCCTTGTGAATGACAAAGACGTGTTTGCAGCTCATGTGACTGGAGCTCACACTTATTAGATCTGTCAAAGCTCTTGCTTTCCACTCTTTCTATAAACGAATGGTAGTACTGCTATGTTGAAAAGTGAGACAGAGAATGGCTCTCCTCCTATCTCAGTTTTGGCCAAATCTGTACAGAAATTCATTTTTTTCTATTTGTTTATAATTTATGTCATTTTTCTCTCTTCTTGGTCTGTTTTGAAGGACAGAGTCAAATTTTGCTCAGGCTGGCCTGGAACTCACACTCACAATGGCCCTGAGGGCTGGCATTTCTGACACAGGCTACTATGCCTGGCAGTTCATTTACTGCTAATGTAGGGAAGTGTTTGAACCCAGATCCAAGGTTTGTAGCCTCAGGCTGCTGCTAGAGGAAGATCATGAAGCCGTTGGAAATTCTCTCTGAAAAGGTCCTGAGGACTTCCAAAACCACACAATTTCCACTGCTGTTGCTTGTACACCAGAACTACAAGCTTAGCATCCATGCACTGGGTCAAGAACACAGAGAAACCATGCTGGAACTGAGCTAGAAACTTCACAGACCCAGCAAGTGCTGTTCAGGCTGCCCTGGAGAACTGCCACCTTCAGTCTCACTCGGCCGTGGACCCTGTGCTCAACAATGTCAACTGAAGCTCTTGGCTGGGGAAGTCAGAAGCCCTAGTAGCTACTGTGGCTATTTCGCTAAATGGATATGATGTGCCTGTCAAATTGCCTTCTAAATAACTATGTTTATGGTAACAGATGAGTGCTGTTATCAACGCTAGTCGGAGAAACTTCCATTTGCCGTGGTCAGCAGTAAGTGTACAGTCTCATAACTGCTCAAAGTGCTGAGAACAAGCGGCTGCTGAGTGCCCATCCCTAAATGGGACTTCTAGGCCACCACCATCACCACCCTGTGCCAAAGCTCAGAGAATACTGCAGAAGAATATGAGAGTGGGCACTACAGAACACCGACTCCTGGGCATGACCTGGCTATTGAACTCACTAACTCACAGCAACTGACATGGAAGGTCTGCGCAAGATTGGGCCTATCCCTGTCTTCCATGGAGAAGGAGGTGGGTCTCACAGGGTCCTAATGCTCCCTGATAACTTATGCACAGTTAATGGTTGGTGGAAGATGAGGTGAGACTTTTTTTTTTCAGTTGTGTAGCCACTGGTAAGGCACACATACTCATAAAAAAATCAAAAACAAAAATCAAAAATCTCTTAGGTGTGATAACCCTGTACATAACCTGAATGATGTTAACAGGAGTGGGTGCAAGACTAGGGAAGGTAAGAGAAGCAAATATGATTGAAGTAAATTATATACACGAATTAAAATGTCATTAAAAACCAATGGTTATGTATAACATATACTAATCAAAGCACTAAATAATTTTCCCTGAAAAATCCTGAGTTTGAGACCAGTTCAGCTAGCAGTGAGTTCCAAGCCAGCCTGAGCTCTATAGGGAGACCTTGGCTCAAAACAAAATGGATTCTCCCAACCGTGTTGCCAACACAGTGTCCAGTACAATTTTCTTTTCAGGAACCAAAGGATGTGAGGAAGGCTTCTTTATGATCATAAGGTTTCATTGCCACATTAGACTGAAATATTCCATTTTTAAGGCCAGGCAGAATAACTGTTCCAAAACGATCAGATAGCTTTGAAACAGAAACTCTTAGCAACGTTAAAAGGGACCTCTGCAAACATGTGAGGATCTAAAACACGTGTCTAGTGGCTGTGTTGTTTGTGTACAAACATGGACTACTTCTTACATTAATGGATATTTTTCTCCCTGGCTCTGTGTCTATAAAGCTGGCCATGTGGGACGGCATGTGAATTTGGCAGGCCTGTTTACCAGTTTCTCTCAAGTGCTTCCAAACAGCTCCCTGTGTTTGATCAGAAGCACTCTCCTCTGTTAGCAGGTATTAAGAGAGGAAATGAGGCTGTACGCAGGCATGGGTAGGGCCTGGCAGGGACCCATGGCTCTCCAAACAGGAACATCAACTCTTCCCCAGTGTTCCAAACCTTCATGTTAGGGTTTCTCCTCTCCTTCAGCCATATGGGATTGGTAAACTCAAGGTCAAGGGCAGATAAATTTTCCACTACAGTTTTTTCAGGGTTTTCTTTCAAAAGAAAAAGGAGGAGGAGGAAGCAAAGGCTGGGGGATTTCTCAGTCACTAAACACCTTCTGCAGCAGCATGGGGACCTGAGTTCAATTCCTCAGCACCCACATGAAAAGCTACAGCACTGCATGCAAGTGACCCCAGCACTGAGGAGGCCGAGACATGAGGTGCCCAGGGCTCACTCACCAGCCAGTCTGGTCAAATAGGTTCAGTGAGAAACCCTGTCTCAAAACATAAAGTAGTTAGCAATCAGTGAAGACATTCCACATCTACCCCTGGCTTCCACATGAGCACAAAAGCACATGCACACTGTCCTAGTTAGGGTTTCTGTGAAGAGGCACTATGACCAAGGCAGCTCTTATAAAGGAAAAAGTATTTAATTGGAGGCTGGTTTACTTTCAGTTTCAGAGGTTTGGTCCATCATCATCATGGCAGGAAGCATGGTGGCGTGCAGGCAGACATGGTGCTGGAGGAGCTGAGAGTTCTACATCTTGATCCACAGGCAACAAAAGGGAACTGTGTGTCACACTGGTGTACCTTAAACATATATAACCTCAAAGTACTACGTCCACAGTAACACACTTCCCCTCCACAGTAACACGCCTCCTGTAACAAGTCCACACCTCCTCCAATAAGGTCACACTTCCTAATAGCACCATTCCCTATGGCCAAGCATGTGAATCTATGGGGGCCATACCTATCAAAGCACATGCACACGCACACGCATGCACACATACAGTACAAAACAACAGATCTTCCAAAAGAATGAAAAAATGTGATTTGGGAAGAACTAGGACCCAAGCCTCATGCCCAAGTGCCAAACACGGTCCTTAGCAAATACAGCGGGATGTTCACATTGTCCCCAGAAAGCCACCCAGAGATTGACACATGACAAAATCTGAGCCATAAATACAACTCTTACTACTCCTCACCAGCTTGCTGCTGCACCAGGCAACACCCTTAGCTGGAAGGAAGACACCATGTGAGGAGGAGTGCACACACGGAGGGCACAGAGCCCCACAGCACACAGGTCATTCTGTTGAATTGGTCGTAGGGCATTCTACACCTGCAGTGAGGCATGCCACCAGACTGATCTTTGGTCAGGAACCTGAAAGCACATGTCTTTTTAATTGATTTATTTTTTTATGTGAATGGGGTTTTTTGCATACATGTATGTCTCTATACCATTTGCATGCAGTCCTCACAAATGTCAGAGTTGGGCATCAGATCCCCTAGAAGTGGAGTTTCAGATCATTATTAGCTACTCAATATGGGTGCTGGGATTTGAACCCATGTCCTCTGGAAGAGCAGTCAGTACTCTTACTTGCTGAGCCATCTCTCCAACCCCTTCACCTTTTTTTTTTTAAGATTTTTCAATCTCTTAGTGTAAACATACCAGAATTCTCTTTCTGGAGCCATGTCATTTGCTTACACAACAGAATATTAGAGTGGAAGTTACCTGGAAAAAGTTTACAAGCAGAAATAAACAGGTGATCCACTGCAGAACCATGACCCAAACCAATAAATGATTGACAAACTTTGAGACATTTGCAAGAATTCAAATTGAGCTTCAGGGTTATATCTATTTTCCTACATGGGAAGACAAAGCCACATCTTTCAAAGTTCTCTTTGTGTGTGTTGGCATGTTTATCTGTGTATGTATGTGTGTATATGTGTATGTGTGTGTATGTGTGCATGTATGTGTGTATGTATATGTGTGTATATGTGTGCCTGTGTGTATGTATGTGTGCACGTGTGTATGTGTTTGTATGTGTATGCATGCATGTGTATATGTGTATGAATGTATGTATGTATGTATGTATGCATGTGTATATATATGTGTGTATGTGTGTGCCACAAGTTAACACCAGGTGTTTCCCACGCTGCTTTCTATCCCTCCCTGGGACCGAGTGTCAGCTAGCTCGGCTATCAGCTATACTGACTGGCCAGTAAATCCCAGGGACCTTTTTTGCAGTCCCCCAGCAGTGGAATTACCTACATGCAGAGCCACAGCTGGCTTTTAATGTGGGTAATCAGGAGATGAACTCAGGACCTCATGTTCTCACAGCGTGAACTTTACCTACTAAGGCATCTCCCTAGCCCCTGGAAGATCCTTTTCTATTCCCACTCCAAGAACCTCTTATACTCATGGCTAGGACTAGAGGAGTCCACACTGGGAACCTCCACCAGAAAAGAAGAAAAATAAAAACCCAGTTCCAAGGGAATGGTGGTGTCTCACCACTTCCAGAACTACTGTGATGAAGAATGGGCGGTTATGCCCTCTGGACGCTACATCAGTCAATCACTAACACACATTTATTGACTTCCTAATATGTATCTAGCATTAAAAAATGCTCTCTGAATTATAATGTGTATTGACACTACATTAAAATGTCAAAGTTATCTTTGCAATGTCTCAAAGAGAGGCGTGAAACATACCACACAGGTTTCTCTGGCATACCCATCAACTTCACAACCGAGTTTGACTCCATCTGTGGGTGTTAACCTACACAGGTTCCAAAGTAATTTCATTACTGAAGAAATGTAAATCCTCCTCAGTGGCACACTTTTATGGCTGTCATAGCTTCACAGTTGTGCCATTTTATGTGAAGGGTCTTCAGACACAAAATTCAAGTTACTAAGATATCAACCGTCAAGAAAAGTTTAGCACATGAGGACCAATATATGAGATTTGCTTATTTTTTTCTGTTTTATTTTTGCAGATGTAGACTTAACATGCAATATAATTTGTCCTCTGACTAGTATTTTTGGCATAGGAGACAGAGTAGGAAAATTGTAAGGAAAAATAGCATCATTACACTGAGAAATTTCCAACAGCTGTTGAGATGGTGGTCTGCCATGAGAAGACAACATTATGGAACACAAAAGCACCAGACACAAAGCACTATGCCTCAGAAGAACTTCAGGATCCCAGGAACAGTGAAAGAAAGCATCGGGATTGTTGAAGGGCAAGAGGCAAGCTGACACCAGTGGAAGCAGGTGCTAACAGCAGTCGCTCCAAAGTGAAGCCTGCATCCGCAGACGACATTTATGGACTGGTAAGTCTGGTCCTTCGGTACCTAGAGGTAGCCTTCAGCCTTAGTAGGATCAAAGTCAGGTGCACCCACCCCATCAGAGAGGCACCACGCAGTCTGAGACTCAATCACTGGATACTACAGTGAACTTTAAGTTCTCTGCTTAGCTTTGCTTCATTTTGTTTCTGAGACAGGGTCTTATTACAAAGAGCAGGCTGGGCCTCCACCTTGCAATCCTCCTGCTTTAGCCTCCTGACACATGATTAGGCGTGTGTCACCATAACTGCAGCTGTCACTCTAGTCTTAAGCCAGTGGCTCAAGGTCATGAATGATGTAACATGAAGGTAGATCCGATTGTTTAAAGACCAGAGTTCTGCCCCCTACCTGCTGATGAGCATCATCTTTCGTTTACTGTGACCTGCTAGGGCAGTCAGCTGCAAGTCAGCATTAGTGTGTCCTTCATTCTTACTCTACAACAATGTAGAGCTGTTCTTCTAAAGATAGTGTGCAGGGCTGAGGCTTAGTGCTTTCTTAGTTTACCAGCCCGTGAAAGACCCCAGATTTCATTTCCAACACCACAAACACACACACACACACACACACACACACAAACACACACACACACACACAGACATGCAAAAATATGGACATGTGGTTACTTCAGAGAGTTATATGACACATGTCAGTACCAGACACAGATTCACTTTATGAGCACAGTTTATGTAGCCATTATCCAGAAATCGGTAGCTTGTAACAACAGCATTTCTTGAAGAAAAATAGTACACAGCCAAAACCCACACACACCACTTTCATCTGTGAATTAGCATTTTGTGTTACAAAACTCCAATCCCAAACTTAGCTCATTTCCTTCAAAGTAAAGAAGGGAGCAAATAAAGAAGGGCAAAGTCAAAATGGGGAAAATGAGAAATTAAAGGAGAAAAGGCCACAGCTCCATTTTTTACATAGCACATTTCTTTAGGGAAAGAATATACATGGTTTTTGTTTTCTCAGCCATCCTTATAAACTTCCCTTATATGAAAAAGAACTAATTTTGTCCAATATGCTTCTATTTCATTTGTGCTACATTTATATTCTGGTAACTTCCAAATTCCTTCTTTCTGGGAATGATACTGCTGTGATTCTGAATGCACAAGTTACACACTGGGATCATGGCCCTGCATAACAGAGGAGTGTTTTCAACAATGAGCCATAATTCTTAATAATTACATTTGGATGGAAGAAAAAAACTTAACCAACTAAAGGAAACATGGCACTTTCCTGTTTAAAAGAAAATGATGGTTGGGAAGATTCCTCCATCAGTAAAGAGCAAGTATGGAGCCCTGAGCTCAATGTCCAGAGCCCATGTGCAAAGCTCAGCATGGGTTGTATCTATTGGTAATCCCAGCACTGGAGAGGCAGAGGCAGGTGGATTCTTGGGGCTCACTGACCAGTCAACCTAGCAAAATTGGTTAGCGCCATGTTCAGGTATGGTTCAAGTGAGAGACCCTGTCTCAAAAGAACCTGGTGGGAGAGTGGTATATGAAAAATAGCCTGTGAGATCTCCTCATGCATGTACGTACGCACAGGCACACACACAAGAACACATGCATGCACACACCTCAGCAGTGGCTATTTTCCCATTATCTGATAAGAAAATTGTAAGATCACAGAAGAGCTAAGGCTGTGTGCCTGCTTCTCCTGAGTGCTGGGGCAGTCACAGTGATCCTCGCCACATTACCCAAGTACCACTCTCCAACCATGGCAAGCTGCCCAGATGGCACTGGAGTAATCAGCCAGTGATTAAGGCTCTGCCAACTGTTTTGAGTGTTATCACTTTGCAGAGAGCTTCAGAAGGATCCTGACCATGCTTCAAAATGCTGTGACCAGTCACAGACTGATGACACTTTGTCTGACTCATTCTGCTTCCAAAGAGAATGAAATAGATCAGTTAGGGAAAGCTATACAGGGATGTAACTCTTTAAGTCCCACTAGTGTTTGCAAAGAGGCCAAAATGCTTGGCCCAGTCTGTATCCAATGCCCCTGAAACCAATTAACACCCTGAAAGCAGTTGTGAGGTTTGGAGGTGAAGTGGTGTCCTCCAGCTTCAAGTGATTGAACGCTTGCTCCACAGCATGTGACCCTGCTTTGGGAACTTGTGGAACCTTTGGTCCTGTGACCTAAACAGTAGAGACAGGTTTTTGGAGGCATATCTTAAAGGTGACACCCTCTTCTAGCTTTATTCTGCTTCCAGATTTGTCAAAAAGGGCCCACCTCAAGCTCCTCCCACTGCAGATGGAGCTACCCAGACCACCTGTTGGGCTGTGTCTTCTTACACCATAAGCCAAAATAAAAATCTCCTCCCTTAAAATGTTCTGTCAGGTTGGACATAGACACAATAAAAAAATAAATAAATAAATAAGAAAGCAACTGTCCCAACACACTCTCACCATTTCTGGTCTGCACCACTCACACACAGAGACATCAAGGAGTTGGAAAATTCCTTGGTTGGCTGGGGTCCTATGGTCTCTTGAGTCCTTTGCCCACCTTATGGCTGGAGTGTAAAGGGTGGAAGCAGTGCCACAGGGACAAAAGCTAAAGGATAGGCGGAGGGTATAGATGCATGACCATAGGCAGCCAGGGGTTCTGCAGCACTGAGATGTGGTTGCGCTAGTAACAATGGTGCTGACCGGTCCTACATGTAAACTGAAGCTTTCAGGATGATACTGCCAGTTGCTGTGTTTGGAATTCCAGATGCACTTGATGAGGGCTTTAGTCAAATTTTCCTATCAGTGTTTTGAACAGAACTCAGTGAACGCTTTCATAACCAATACCGAGAGGAGCCATTTTGACTTGGGGCTTTGGAAACACACAGTACAAGCACCAGCCCCATTTGATTCTTGAGCACTGAAATGTGCCTCGTCCAAACTGCGAGGATAAGTGTAAAGTATCCACTAGATTTCAAGGTTTTTGGTAACAAAAATTATAACTATAACTATATATATATAGTTGACGTTTGGTATATATACATACATATACGTATATATATATGACGTTTGGTATTGAAATGGTCATTTGAGGAAACACAGTATGTTAAATACAATGTATTTCTAAAGTATTTTCATCTGTTTCTCTTGTGTCTTTAATGCGGCCACTAGATCTATTTAAACAACATTCTGTTTCCACTGGACAGCACTGCACAACAGCTATGGTTCTGTCACTCACCAGCGGGCTATCACACCGCATTACCGTGTGGTATGTAAGGGTATCAGGCAGTAGGAGTAAGCCAGGGCCCAAATACATCCTTTACCAGCCCCACCATTAACAAGTGATAGCCTTTTCCCAATTTTCATACAGTAGTACCACATGGGCACTGCCAGATTGTGTTGCTGTTGTCAGACTGTGGCACTCATTGGGAGGTTGTGGAATCCTTAGGAACTACACAGAGGAAGTGGCTAGTGGGGAAAGGCTTCGAGGTTTATAAGCTACCAAGGAAGTGACCACACCAACTGGAAAATACATAGAAGCAATAAAAATGGGTTTTCTTGTCTGTTTTTTCTCTCCCTCTATTAATGTTTTTCTTTGTGTGTGAAAAATGTGTGTGTGTGTGTGTGTGTGTGTGTGTGTGTGTGTGTGTGTGTGTACATCCACACATAGTTACAGGTGCCCATGTAGGCCAGAAGAGGGCATAAGAACCTCTGGAACAACTAACTCGCAGTTGTGAGCTGCCGGTTCTGGGAATTGAACCCAGGACCTCTACAAGTGTAGCCAATTCTCTTAACCACTGAGCCATCTCTCTACCCTGCCTCTTGTTCTGAATGAGTAAAGAGGAAATCTGAGGAAAGAGTATCAAATAAATTATTTCTCATCAGCTGACTCTGACTATATCTCTTCCTCCTCCAAACAAATGCCAGGTGTAAAAGAAGGATAAAACTTTCAATTAAGTGGCGGCATAAAGATTAAATGACCTTTAAAACAGCTCGTGTCTGTGGCAGGCTATGAATCATCATTAGAGTTAGCTGTCAGCCATGATCCAAAAGTGTAAGGCTCAGACCAGGCACACTGTACAAGGCAGGAACATCTCGCTCCAAAGTGTAAACTGGGAATGGTTGGCTAGGTGAAGCCAGAGAGGGTTCCCATTGGGAAAGCTGCAGCTTAATCCTGTTTTCCCACTATGTGGAAATGAGTTACTGGACACACAGTTCATTAAGCTGTGAGCCCAATTACTATCACATGGCGTCAAACGTATTGCAATTACAGTCCTTTGGAGAGGAGCAGCCAGTCGCTGTTTTCAGCTGAGAAACGCCAGCTCAGACAAGGTTTATAAATGGTTTTCATTAACTATCATTTACCATTAGCACAAATAAAAGCACTAAGTGCCCACTTTGCTGGAGAGAATGACCTTTGGCCTGGATTCTCGCTTTAACTGATGAAGGCTAAATGCATTGTGACGGCTCCTAATCACATTTCGTGCAGCCTGTGGTTGGATGGCGCTGGGTGTCCCATCAACTACAGACAGCCTGGCAAGGCCGTTATATTCCACTTCCTTTCAGAGATATGCATATTAGGATCCCAGGGAATTGAGAAATATTAGCCTTCCCCAATCACTGGGAGTTGATTTCAATAGCTTAAAAAACTCAAAGCGCTGCTGGATCATGACTTGCAAAGAATTGGTAGCAATGAGAACATATTTCTCTTCTTCATAATTCAGGTTTATGTGCCTCAGATGTATTAATCCCATCAGCCTTGCTCTAGTATGACAGATAGGAATGCACTCATCTTAACTCCCCAGTTGGAAACAAACCCCAACCATAACCCACACACAATGTTTGGCGGCTCAGCATCAGCGCATAAAAAGCTAATACAGCTGTGTGATATTTAATGTCAAGACACCTGGGTCTGACTTTGTACTCTTACAGGATAACAGGTTTCACAGACAGGGAATGTCAGGATTCGGGCCTTGGGATGGGGGAGAAGATTCACTTGGGGACCCCCTTCTTGATTTGGATTTAAAAAAACAAAAAGGAAAACCAGTAAATTGCTGTCAGGCATTCAAAACAAAATAGTAACTAAGGACCCTAGCTTCCTGAATCCTAATAGTGGCTTGTTTTCTCTTTCCTCAAAGAGATGGGTAGCCCCAGAAAACATACAGCTCCCAAGCAGGGGACAACAGTTTCTAAGCATGCAGTCTGAAAGCAAGAGGGAAAAGAGATGGACTATTTAGAGTTCTGCAAAATGTATTTTCTAATATAATCCTGAAGTTGAGAGGCAACTGAATTAAATACCACATGTGGTCATGTGGTCACAAACAGGAAGGAGGTGGCACTTTATCCTTGTGTCTTTGCTTGGCTGGCTGAAGCCCACTTGTGCTTGACTCCTGTGAGCCTTGCCTCTCACCTGCTGGGAAGCAGCCAGGGAAGAATCAAATGCTCACTCTCCATTCTGTAGAACATGGAAACATATTTGTGCAAAGCTGGAGAGAAGGCACTGGAGGCTTTTGATTTCAATACAAACATTTAAGAAGAGAAAGCAAAGATCGCCACCAGAGGCTATGCTAGTCTTTGGGAAGTTAAAAATAGATGGTTTACATGGATGTGTCTCATTTCAGACTGCATGCTTAGAAACTGTTGTCCCTGCTTGGGAGCTGTATGTTTTGGGGGGCTACCTATCTCTTTGAGGAAAGAGAAATCCAGCCACTACTAGGTATCAGGAAGCTAGGGTCCTTACTTACTATTTTGTTTTGAATGCCTGACAGCAATGAGATTTGGGCCTGATGTTGGGTGCTTTACCAACATCAAAGAACCCTGATCAGTCTTAACTCCTATGTAGACACTCTTTTAAAAAAAATGTATTCCTACCCCTAGAGGCATTACAGATGTGGCTGCTATGTTACATGTACATCCTAGGTGGCAGAGAGGAGAGAGGCTATGTCTACATTCAGTGTTCTGACCTATGAACATCTAAATGATTAGTAGCCTAACATTCCTGGAAAGAAAAAAAAAGCAAGCTGGATACCAATACAACATTGGTACCATGGGGTAGCCTGTGTTGACTACCAGACCAGTACCAGGGAAGCACCAGATGGGTTCCCAGGACAATAAATAAGCCAGAAACTAGAAGAACTCTGCCTCGCCCTGGATGTGGGGGTTGTGAAACCCAGCCCTGGGGTGAGATCTGGCTCAGATGGCATCACAAGAACAGGAGAGCAGTCCCTGCCCCTCACATGCTGCAGGACTTGGGAGAGCAGGCCCTGACCTTTCCATAGTAGAACTGGCCCTGCAAGTGGGGGTTTGCATGTCCAGAACCAGGGCTTTGAGGTAGATGTTGGGGTGGCCCACCCCATCATCTACCCCATGGATGAACTACTGGAGTGCAAGAAGAGATCAGTTCCACAACCCAAAACTACAGGACCTCCATGACACAAGACAGTTATAGAATATCTGAGAGGAGTTCCAGTGAGGTTCCAGTATTGACAAAGTAGCTGAAACCAGAGGCCTCGTACTAGACAAAGGAGTCATTTTAATGAATATTTGCAAACAAAATGTGTCCACAAAAGGGAATATTGTGGGACACACTGAAACACACTGCAACTTCCACAATGAGATTTTATTTTTTATGCTGGGACAGATTGCAAGGATGGAGGGTGGGTATGAGGGAAGGTGGAGGATGGGAGGGAACAGGGTTCATGATGTGAAATTCACATAATAAAAAAAATTTTTAATTAAAAAAAGAGTAAAAAAGCAAATGTATTATTGTTTTGTTTTGTTGATTAGGAGATCAGGCAAAACTTTTTTTATTTGTTTGTTTGTTTGTGAACTGAACTTTTAAAATCAGAGATAGAGCTGGGAAAATGGCTGAGTTGGTAAAGAGCTTGACACACATGCATGAAGACATGAGTTCAGATCCTCCAAACCACTATGAAGACAGTCACAACAACACAAAACTATAACCTTGATGCTAAGGGGGGCCAAATCTAGCCAATCAATGTGTTCCAGTTCAGAGAAGAGCACCGCCTCAAAAAGCAAAAAGTGGAGGGTAAATGAAGTAGAAATACCATGTCGACCTTTGGCCTCCACATGAATATATAGCTGCACACATCCATATACACACATGAATACACACACACACACACACACACACACACACACACACACACACACACAAACATAAAATCAGAGATGGGCAAAGTCACTTTACAGAGACCATGGCTTCTAGTGAGAAAAAGAACTAATTATGTAGCTGAGGCATAGATGGGAGGGCCTGGCTCATCATAGGTCTAGCACTTTCATAAATATTTCACTCATAATATATACAATACACACACACATATGCATATACATACACACACACCCTAGGGAACCCAAGGCACAGTGATGCAAGGAAGTAACTAACACATGGAGGTCACATGGAGCTGTGACAGTTTCCAGTACCCACCCACACAGTATAGCCTTGTTCCAGTTAGGAGAAACTGGTGAAATTGACAATCGTACCCTCATACCACTAAATATTTAAGTCTGTAACTCATTTCAGATGGTCAGAGCCTCACTAGGTCACCAGAGGACTGTCACCTGTGCCTATGGGCTCGTGGGTGGTGACAACACTTCCAACTCCTTTGGTAAATGGGCTTCCCTGTGTTTGCAGGTGAGCTTTCTGGTTTATATATCAGGGTCTGGCATTAACTGTGAGAAGAAACAGCTGGCAGAGTATTATGAAATGAGTATTCTGGGTTTAGTGGGATCAGCCCAAGATGTAGTTAATATCAATTAATGGATACCACCCTGTAATGACATGCCTACCAGGTTAGGGGTCAAATATTCTGGAAATGGCAATGGTAAAGGAGGACCCTTTTATTTCACTTAAATGAATACATTTGTACAACGGTCTCTGGTATCCAAGGCTCCTCCAAAATACATTTAAAAGGAAGAGGAGGGGGAGACAGGAAATAAAAGCCTGAGGTCACATAGCTAACCTGTAAAGAGCTCATTACACTGTCACTCAGCTCGATTTAGACTCCCCTGAGCATCACGATTCAGGACATGTCATATGTGTAGCTCTCTGTGCTACTCTGTCCTTTGGATATGGATTATAGTGCCTATTATGTGTCTTTCTCGCCTTTTAACTTCAAAGTTACTCAAATTTAAAGTCTTCTTCTTTGCCATTATGTAGTTATGAACAAGCCACCATTGAAAAACACATTCTAATGTTTCTCTAGATAGATGCTCCCTGATTTAGCTAAATGAGGCAGTTTCACTAGACCTACCTTCCTTTGAAAGGAAAGTGCTTTTGAATGTGATAAAAAAAAAAATGGGTCACCAGCAACTGTGTCAACCTCCTAATTTATTCATTGCCTTGACCCTGACATGCCCAGAGACAACAGGCAATAGTTCACAGACTCACTGTGCAGAGTTTAAACCAGGGAGGAAACCACCCTGCTAATAGCCGGACAGGAGAGTGGTGAGGGACACCCTGGGAGGGACCCTCAGCAGAGCAAACAGGGGCATCTGAAGCATGAAGAGAGATTAAAAGCCCAGTTTTCCTGCATGAGGACTACTGATACCGGGCACGTTATTACTTCTCAATTTCAGATTTTTTTTTTCTCTGCATTATCATTTTCCCCCTCCCCCTTTGAGGCAGGACCTCATGTAGCCCAGGCTGGCCCAAACTCACTGTGACAAGACAAGAAGGACCTGCAATATCTGGCTCTCAAGTCTCTACCTTCTGAGTGTCAGGAGCACAAGCATGTGCCACCAGGCTCGGTGTGTGTGGTATTAAGGAGCAAACCCAGAGGTTTGTGCATACCAGCAAGCATTCTATATGCACCCCAAGATCACAGACTGAGATAATAACCTAGGGGCTGGACAGATGGGTCAGTGGGTAACAGTGCTGGCCACTCTTGTAGAGGTCCCAAGTTCTGTTTCCAGCACCCACACTGGGCAACTCAAAAACACGTGTAACTCCAGCTCCAAGGGATCTGATGATCTCTTCTCAGATCCATAGAAATCACACACACACACACACACACACACACACACACACACACACACATTCCCACACATAGAAACATGCATACACACAAAATTTTTTATCTTAAAACCTTTTTTTCAAGCTTTTATTTATTGTCTGTGTGTGGGTGACTTGCTGTCATGTATGCCTGTTTACCACACACATGCAAGTACCTACAGAGGGCATCAGATCCCCTGGAACTGTGGTTACTGGTGGTTGTGAACCGCTGTGTGGATAGCACGAATTGAACCCTACCTAGTCCTTTGCAAGAGCAGCCCAGTTGTTCTTAACCAACGAACCAGCTCTCCAGGTTCCAAATCTTTAAAAATAAGTAAAAATAATAAAATAAATACTTGTTATTCTATTTTGTGCATATACCAGCAGGTACAGTGTGTGCATGTGTACTAGGGAGTCAGAACTAGCTTGGTGTCATACCTCAGGTACCATGTGTGCCTGGTTTTCTTGAAGAAAAGTCTCTTGTGGGCTGCAGATCACTAAGCAGGCTACGTCAGCTGGCAGTGAGCCCAGGAATCCTCTTGTTTCTGCCTCCCTCACTGAGGTTCAGGCATGTCCATCATGGCCAGCTTTTTCCTGAGGACCTAATTCAGATCCTTATGTTTGCAAGACAAGCCTTTCACAGGCCAAGCTATATCCCCAGCCCTAGAGCAGCATACTTTTTAAGGCCAACATTGAGCAAGCAATTACTGTATTCCAGACATTATTCTAATTAGCAATTTAATCTTGTCTTCATTATTTTATTGCTTCTTACAGATGAGACAAGAGGATTTAAAACACAGTAAAAGACTTTCCGTGGATTCCAGGTTCATCATCCTAAGAGATGGGGTCTGAACCCAGACAAGTCAATTCTGATTTACCTCCTCAGCCATCTTATTTTATGCCTCTCAGAGTTGTTGCATTATTAAATGAGATCACCCATGCAGAATATATTACCCACTATTTTAGTATGAATATGAAGTATCCCCCACAGGCTCATGTCTTTGAATGTGGCTCCCAGCTGGTGGTGCTGTTCTGGGAGGTTGCAGGACCTCTAGAAGGTAGAGCCTTGCAGCAGACACAGGCTTCTGGGGCAGGCCCTGAACCTAGCCCCAGTATTGATCTCAAGCTCTCTGCCCTTGACCCACAGATCCACCACACCTTTTCTGCCATGGCAGACTGGGACTGAGACAAGTAAGTCTGTCATTCTGTATATGGCTTCTGTCAGATGTTCTGGCATAGCAACAAGAAAAGTAGTCAGTATGCCAGGATTTGGTAAGTACTGGATACGTTCATTATTATTATTATTATTATTATTATTATTATTATTATTATTATAAGCTCATGGAATGCTGCAGTGAAGAGAAATGGAGACCCTTAAGTTTAATTTTTTTAAAGCTACTCTTTGAAAAAATGATTCCTTTTTGTATAGTGAAAACAGATGATATATGTGGATATGATCCAGCAATAGCACCATGCTAGTGGGAGTGTTTCAGACAACAGTCACAAGTTCAAGGTTACAAAGGCATGTGGCCACCTCACCAGTGAGACTTACCCCATCTACACAAAGCTTCTGCATCATGACACACTGAACTAGAATTAATGAGATACATATTAAATGCATTTAAGAGCCAGACACAGAAGTGCACATGTTTGGAGTCATAGTGTATTCCTATGGAGAGATGGAAAGCAATAGCTTGTTATATGCACCCGTAAACACAGGAAACCCTGATTCAAACAAGATAGATGGTGAAGACTTCCAATTAGGGATGTCCTCTGACTGCCGTATGCATGGAAGGGCACACACAGACACACAGTTAGCAAAGCCCCCAGCACACATTTGGAACTCTAGATAATAGCCATTGTTTTAGACATGGGCTCTTCTTCTCGACAGATACCCAAGTTATATACTTACAGATTTACAAAAACCTCAACGAATGGGTATGACTTACACATCCCAGAGGAGCCACGCACAGAATTTCCATTTTCCCACTCTTCTTTCTATATCCTTTGACTTCGTGTTTAGTTTTGTCTCATTGGCTCTTTCCAGGTAGAGCTCATCAGATCTTAACTGTATCAAAATCTGAAACTTTTTGAGGGTTGTGACAAAAAAAATATCAGCTTTTAGAACATGTCTGATTTCTGGCTTCGAGGTGATGAGGGATGTTTGGCTGAAACATATGTTGTCCCACTGATCACAAGGAGGGAGTTCACTTCCTCCCTCACCATTTCATGTCTCCGCCTGAAGCCACATGCTCAGTCTAAGATAACCTTCCTGGAAGATCAAGAGTATGTGAGTGCCCACCCTGCCCTTCTCGAACTTCCAAACAACCTCTCAGATCTCTGGGTTCCGGGTGTTCTGACAGTAGGTCTATGCAGATCGTCCAAGTTGGAAAAATTCTGAAATCTAAAGCATTCCTGGTCTTAAATATTAAATAGCTAAAATAAGGACTATTAAACCTGTACAAAGCAATGTCCTATACCTCTTCCCCTGCTACTTAATTCATCTTTCCTCTACTCAAGTAGCTTCATGAGGTTCCCTGTGACACTCATCAAAAAGACTTGCTCCATGCTAGCAACCCAGCTCTGGGCTCTTCCTCAGCTTTTCCTTTGAAAAGTGATCTATTTCTTCTTCCTTGCCAAATGGTGGTCAGTGCTGTGGCCTCTCCATGCCCTCAGAATCCCCTAATTCCCCTGCCTTCAGATATCTGAAACTGTTTTACCTGCTGAGAACAGGAAGTGACTTAGGGAAATTATGTCAAGTCAGCAGGCTGAAGAATGAAAGATTCTCCTGAGTGTTGGTGCCATTTTCAGCTACACTGTTCCAAGTGACTTTCTCTAAAGCATTTAAACTGCCTTTATTTGTCCCTGGCTATTTTAGGTTATTAAAAAGTCTTTACTATCCCATTTTATTCTTGCCCTGTGGTCTTTGGGAACTCATTAGAAATGTTTATTCTTGAGAAGAGAAGATCTTGCCATACGGTCAAAAGATTCTACACTATTCTGTTCTAATCACCAATTAGCATTCCTGTTTTTCTTCTTTGTTCATTTGCTTACATGCTCTTCCTTCCCACAGAGGCTGAGGCCTCTCATGCAGATTTCAAATGGATGAAACATGAATGGATCATTTCTATTTTCTCCCAAGCTCTTGGTTTCTAAGTATATACGATCTAAACATCGGTATCTCATCACATACAACCAGCCTTCCCAGAAAGCCAAGACATCACATACATTCTAACCCAAACTGCCCCAGTAACAAAAACTCATATTAAATTTTGCTTATCAAAGGTAGAGTCTTGGGAGAGAGAAAATCTCTGAATGTTTTTTCTTTGCTGGGTTTGGGAATATTTTTGTGTGGGTTTGTTATTGTTATGGTTGTTTGGGGGGTTTTGTTACTATTTTAGTTTGGTTTGGGGGAAGTTATTGGTTTTGGGGTTTGTTGAGGTGGTTAGTTTTTTTAAATTGTGTGTGTGTGTGTGTGTGTGTGTGTGTGTGTGTGTGTGTACATGTGGGTGCAGGTGCCTTCAGAGAGCAGAAGAGAGTACTGAGCACCCCAGAGCAGGAGTAACACATGTGGGTGCGAGACACTGAACTCAAGTCCTCTGAAAGAACAACAAATGGTCTTAACCACTGATGCATCTCTCCAGCCCTTGATTTTGAGTCAGGATCTTACTCCATAACCCAGCTGGCCTGAATCTTACTGTGTCACACAGGTTAGCCCCAAACTCATGGCAGCACTCTTACCTTACCCACCACGGTGTCTGCCAGCTCCTGTCTGAGCTCTGGAGACCCCTGACTTCTCCCTGTGGAGGAAGGTGACCTGAAGTGCAAGACAAATGAACCCTTTCCTCTCTAAGTTGCTTTTGGTCAGAGTCTTTTATCATAGCAACAGAAAGGAACCTAGAACAAGGGGTGTCTGCTCCCTTTAGCTCTGCCCAGCTCCTAATCAGACACGCTGTCTAGAGGGGTTCCTGTTCCCCTATGTCTGTTCGGCTTTGGTAAGACTTTTGTCAGACTCTGGTGAGAGAGTTTCCTTTGAGGACGGACCTGCTCAAGAACCAAAATATCTGGGTATACAATCACTTCTCCTTTACTCTGTTGAAAGCCCAGAAATATTTTCTTTAATATTCACTGTGAAAATCGGGGGTTCCAGGATAAGACTCACACAGCTGTGGAGTGTGGAAGCTGCACTCCCCCGAGTCCAGAACATCATGGATGAATTAGCTCAGGTCTGTCCACAGTGAGCCTCCAGACATTCACCTACTGCACACACAGTTGGGTCCCCTGTCACTCTGTGGCTTCTGTTCTGCTGCGTCATCATTCTCTGCATTGGTCTGTCTCCCCAGATGTTGGCTAATGAAGGTATCTTCCAAGATTCTTAAATGCTAGACCCAGGAAAGAGGAATGTTGTAATTCTAAATACCAGATGCTGGAATCTCATGACTCTCTTATGACTTCAAACCATTTGTTTATTCCTCTTTTTTTATTTTAATAAAACAAAACTGAGGAAGAAGTCTTAAAGTCTTGTGAGAAGTTAGTAACATTATAGTTAGATGAACTCTGAGAAGAGTTCATCTCAATCAGGGTCAAACATTGCCTTCAGTGGGACCAGTGGTAACAAAGCTGGGCTAGGTGGAGCGAGCCTGCCATCCCTGCATTGTGGAGATGGAAGCTGAAGGATCACACATTGAAGGCTAGCCTTGGCTACATAAAGCCTTGCCTCTAAAGCAAAGCAAAACAAAACAACTACAACAATAAACAATGTACAGAAGCCAATGGTAATAACTCTCTCCTTGGTAGTGGGAAGATAGATGGATGGAATCCTGCAGCCCCCTGTCCTCACTGGGTACATTGCTGGTTCCTGGAGTATACCCTTTTCCTCCTTAGACAATGTGTCTATCTTAACACCATCTTGGATCAAAGATGCTCTTGGACCTTACTCGTAACAACAAAATAACACACACATTCACATATGTGTGCAAGCACACACACACACACACACACACACACACACACACACTGAACACAGTGATAGCTAGGTCTATGGTAAGGCAGAGTGGCTATTCATTTTCCCTACACAAGGGAATAGGGTAACAGAATCCTCACTTGAGATTCTGTCCACCTTTAGGTCCTGACTCCAAGCTGCACATGGTCTTGGAAAATACCAGAATATACAAGAGGTGGAATGTTAACTGAAGAGGGGCTCTGGAAGTGCAGCTTTCATGAGGTTGTCAGCCATGTTGGGTCAGGGTTTTTCAGTGAGAGAGCTGTTTGGGGTCACTCATACTCTGAACATAACTGTCACTCATGCTTCTATGAGCAAATCTATTAAACTCATATATTCACCAAGCTGGACAGGGGTGGGGTCGTCACTGTGGTCTGTGGTTAGTACCCTATCTCGGGTACACAGACATGTGTTTACCTCTTCCCAGGGAAAGTACCACAACACAGGTGACATTAATACTTACATCCCTCGATAGGTAAGGAAGCTTCTAAAAGTCAGACAGCTTCCAAACTTGCACCACCTTATCACTTTACTGTTCAAAATATAACACTCAACATAACCTCAGGAAGGAAAAACCAAATGGCTAACAAACACAAAAGCAGGTGCTCAGATGTAGACTTAGAGTTAGCTAGAGCATTCGATGAAATCTCACTAGGGTGGCCAGCATCAAAAGATGAATGATGTCAAGCATCGATAAGAATAGTTTTCATGTGTGTTGGCCATAAACCTGGCGTAACTGAGATAAAACACACAGCACAACCATTCTGGAAAGCTGCTCAGTAGATTTAGTGTGTGTGTGTGTGTGTGTGTGTGTGTGTGTGTGTGTGTGTGTGTGT
>CAJQZJ010003646.1:6170717-6181954 GCA_907164525.1 Lophiomys imhausi | reverse complement strand
TTCTTCTTCTTCTTCTTCTTCTTCTTCTTCTTCTTCTTCTTCTTCTTCTTCTCCTCCTCCTCCTCCTCCTCCTCCTCCTCCTCCTCCTCCTCCTC
Organism: Lophiomys imhausi; assembly: GCA_907164525.1. NCBI lineage: Eukaryota > Metazoa > Chordata > Mammalia > Rodentia > Muridae > Lophiomys > Lophiomys imhausi. The sequence continues at coordinate 6,181,859 of CAJQZJ010003646.1, read as the reverse complement.
CTTCTTCTTCTTCTTCTTCTTCTTCTTCTTTTTCTTCAGTGTATTGGTAACCATCAACACCCACGTCTTCATTTTATAACTTCAAATATTTTTGCGATTTTTGAATACTGACACATAAAAACACTCAAAATACCTGGGCATAGTGGCACATACCTGTAAACTTAGCACTTGGGAGCCTAAAATAGGAGGTGCATGAGGTTGAGGCCAACCTGGGCTAAGTAGTGGGACCAGCTCAAAGTAAAACCTCAGAGCATTAGTTAGGACACCTAATAACTTTATGGTTGCTGATATGGGATGTTCATTCCTGTGTCTGTGACTTGGAAATATGGGTTCCATTAGCTGCTGTGTATACAAAAACTCATACGCAAAAAAAACTTGCTTAAAACCCTGTCTGGGGACTGAGGTTATAGTTGAGTTGGTGGAGTGCCCATCTATCATGCACAACACCAACCCCAGATCTGCCCAAAGCCATGTGTTGTATTGTACCCCTGTAATACTGGCATTCAGGAGATACAGTCTCAGGAGGATCACAAGTTCAAAGTCATTCCTGGACTGCATGATACCATCTTCCATAAAAAACATATAAATATATCTATAAGTTAACCTCAGGCCAAAAAGGATATGGTAGAGTCTCTGACTCTTAGATTAGCACCTCAATTGGAAGTCCAAACCCTCCAGATGCAGAGGTGCCTAAGAGTTCTGGGCAGTGAGGGGCACACTATAGATCCATTTCTCCTCTCCAGACTGTGGGTGGTTCTTGCCATCCCAGTTCATCAGCGTCCCTAGTGAAACCAATACCGGGGTTTTGGTAGTCCCTCTGGTTTGTTTTATTAAGTTTAATTTGTAATAAACTATGTCATTTTTCAGTGTATGGTGTGTGTGTGTGTGTGTGTGTGTGTGTGTGTGTGTGTGTGTGAGAGAGAGAGAGAGAGAGAGAGAGAGAGAGAGAGAGAGAGAATATGGCTAAGTGAATATGGGTACCCACTGAGGCTACAAGAAAGTATCCGATCACCTGGAACTGGAGTTATAGGTGCTTGTGAGCTGTCTGATGAGGGTACTGGGAACCAAATTCAGGTTCTCTGCAAGAGCAGCAGGTGCTTGCAACCCCAGATCATCTCTCTAGCACCTCCAGTTTTTGGTTTTGTTTGTTTTTGTTTGATCTGGTTTGGTTTTTGGTTTTGTTTGTTTGTTGTTGTTGTTGCTCAATACTGTTGCACTTTGAACTCAGGGCCCTATTCTTGGGAGGCAGTGAGCCACTACTGAGCTTCATTAACATCCCTCAGGACTGTTTTTCAAGGGAGGAAGGCATACTCTCATGCTTGCTGTTAGATTCTGGGTGACGATCACCACAGACCCACAACAGGGACTGTGGGTGGAGGCAGCCAACACTTCCATTTCTTGCCACTTTCCACATGAAACCCAAGGCCTGAGCATTTCATTGTTAAGGATTTTTTCCACCAGCGAACAAGGACTTCCATGCTCAAACTCTAATATGAAAACCCCTGCCTCCTTTCCTTTTTAGTCACATTTTGCCATTGTTAGAGTGCTAGAAAATTAAATTTGTTCTTGCTGGCAAAGCATTTGAAGGAAAAAAGAAGAGTCCCACAAAGGCCTCTTGGAAAATGTAAAGTAACCCCAGAAGAATGAATTAAATACTCATTTTCGTTTTCCTGAGGTCTAAGACTCCTCTGGCGCCTCCTGTGATCTTTTATTTAGGGGGAAAAATATTCTGCTGCCCTCCAGCACTTTCTCCTCCAGGCATTTAGCCCAAATGAGAGAAGAAAGGGGGGAACATTTCCAAAGAAAGACCAAATTTTAAGAAATGAAGAAACAGATTAGAACAGAAGTGGTTTTGATGGGCAGTTTAAACATGTCATTTAGAGGAACTCTGGATATGCAAATGACTTGTGACTAGCCCAGATCTTTCACCAGGAACTAGAATTTGTATGGGTGGAAAAGGCCCCCATCTATAAGAAAACAAAGTAGTCACAATAAACAATGCTGATCTCTTTCCTTGCGCAGGCGCAGTTCATGGACCGAGAAACAGGAAGAGAAAGGTACCTTCACATTTCAATCTACCCCACAGAGAGGTTCCTAGACACATGGGACAGGGGTTTAATGGTGATCTCCTAGGCAAAGCACAGTATACCTTGAGCAATGGTCCCTCTGCAAGACCCAAAAGTGACTTCACTGCCCTTGGAATACCCCCAAGAGGTTACCAAGAGGAAGGTGCAAGCAACCACCTCCAGGCTGAGGTGATTCTACAAAGGCTTTAAGGGTTCCAGGGCAGCCATCAAAGTCACACCCAGGGACACAGTTCAAAGTTGGATAGCTGCCACTTAAAGGCAAAATTTCCTGTCAGTAATTTAATGGCCCACCCCACATATATGCCCTACAGTTTCTATACCACACTGTGTGTGGTGAGGGGAGTGGTCTGAGTGCATATGTTTGTGTGTGCATGCATGCATGTTCTTAGTGGGGGCCAATGAAGACTCAGAGGACTATCTCAGGCTAGCAAGTGCCCAAGTTTGCCTGTAATCTCTTACCTCTGCTTTCCATATCCTGGCAGGGGCACAGACACTTGAGTGTCCGGGGCTTTTACACGTGCTAGGGATCCGAACTCGGGTCTTTAGGCTTGCATGAGCACTTTACCCACTGACCCACCCTCCAGTCTGTTTGCTGTCTTAGCTGCGGGGGTGACAGCTCTTCCACTGTGGGAAACAGGTTTCCAAATGATGCTTCAGGGCATGCTGTCTGTGTTTTCACCTCTGTTGGACATCACAGCCTGCCAGGACACTCTGCAGGGTTAAAAGGAGCTGAATGGAATGTTCACGTAAGAATGGTGAGGTGAGGAGACAGGAAGGCGAAAACGACCTCCAGCTAACTACCAGACTCCATCCCATGCATTCACTATCTTTTCATTTTCCTTTCTTAATTAGCGTACAAAATAAGAGGCTTGGGGGCTGGGGATGTGGCTCAGTTGGTAGATAAAGTGTTTGTGGCATGCAGGAAGTCCTAGGTTTAAATGCCAGCACCACATAAACCATGTTGGTGGTGTGTATGTGCCTGTAATTCCAGCTCTTGGAAGTGGAGGCAGGAAGAACCAAAGTTCAAAGTGACCCTTGGCTAGAGTGAGTTCCCGGCCAGCCTGGGCCACAACATGAACATCTGAAAGCCTCACAGTAACTAATGTTTCATTACGACATTTCTCACATACGTATATCATATTTGCTCATATTTACACACACACACGCACACACCCCTCTGTCTATATTCTCACTGTTCCCCTTTCTCCTCTCAAATGGTTCCCCTTCTGCCTTCATGTCTTACATATTTTTAAAATCTAGATTCCACATGGTAGAAAATGTGATATTTGACCTTTCTATTCTCCTATTGCCTTCTCCTGTTCATCTCTTTGATCAGAGAGTAGAAAGCGAAACAGCTACACCAAGACCCAGTTTGCAGAAGACTAGACACCCATTCTTGGCATCATGTAACAAAGTCCTGAACTACAAACAGGAGGATGGGGCTATGTGACCAACGCCTTGGGGGCTCTTCCCTCACTTCCACTCACTCCAGGAGTGGCCCACTTCCACTCCTGGAAGTAGCTTTTCTTTTCTAATAAGCTACTTCTAGCCTATGCCTAACTTGAAATGCATGGCCTTTTCTCCACCTCCTGCTGGAGGCTGCCAGGATTTCCAGGTCACCTACACTACTGTTGTTTTGATTTGTTGGGTTTTTTTCCTTTTTTGTTTAAAAATGTCAACTCTACTTCTTTGCATTTTTAAACTCTAATGACATTGCCCTGGACTTTCCTTTTGCGTCCATTTCTAAATCATTTTGTGAATGAGACTAAGAACCTCAAAACAACACCACACAGCCATAACCCCACCTCTGCTGTCATGTTTTACCTATGTTCTCCTTTTCAGATCTAGATTCTGCCTATGAGAGAAAACATTTGCTATTTTTCAGAGTTCACTTTACTTTATTTAGCATCACAATTGCAAGTTATACCCCTTTTCCTGTAGATGACATAATTCCTTCCTTCTTTATGAATGAAAAACAGTACATCCTGCAATATATATGTGTGTGTGTGTGTGTGTGTGTATGTAGATATATGTATATATAAGCATATATACACACACATATATGTACGTATATATATGATATATATATGTATGTATCTCACAATATCTCTACCTACTGACAGGACTGAAGTTGATCCAATAGCCTGGCTGTCACCAATACTGTGTAGTAACAGTGAATATGATGTGTCTTTTCTATGCTGACTTAGATCCCTTTGGGTATTTATACTTAGGAGTGGCAGAGCTTGCTCATGGTGTAGCCCTATCTTTAGTGACTGTATCCATTGATGTCCCTGCCCAGGAAGGGTTCAGTTTTGTTCCTCGAGTCCTTGTGGTCATTTATGACTGTTTTGTTGTTGTTTTGATTTTAGATATTCTGACTGGGGGTGAGATGGAATGCCAATGTCATCTTTATTTACATTTCCTTAGTAGCTAAAAATAAATGTTTTTCATGCATTGATTGGCCATTTGTACTTCTTCCTTTTAAAGTTCAGTTCATTTGCTCATTTATGGATTGGATTAATTTTTTCAATAAGTGCTTGCCTTTTTTTGGTTCTTTATATGTTCTGGGTATTAATCTCCTGTTAGACAAATAGCTGGCAAAGAGTTCCTCCCATTCTGCAAGCTGTCTCTTCACCCTGTTGATTATTTCCTTTGTAAAGCCTTTTAATCCTCACATTAATCTTGAGGATGTTTCCTATTGTTTAGGCTTATAAACCAGGGTTGGGAATCGGCTGTTGCTACAGTGTTTGCCTTAGAAGCGTGAGAACCTAAGTCTGAGTGAGTTCTAGAACTCTTTGAGCAGCCCCGCCCATTCTCCTGTAACAACTTCCATTGGTTCTTCAGGCCGGAAGCTGGTAGAATCGCTGTCTAGAGTGATTAGGTGTTTGTTGGTCCATGTGTCCTCAGGAAAAGTCTCACAAAACAGCAGGTATGCATGTGAAAGTCAAGGGACAACTCAAAAATCATTCTTATTTTCTTTATTTTTGAGACAAGTTCTCTCATTGGCTTGAACTTCCCAAGCAGACTAGGCTAACTATTTAGCCTCCAAGGACCCACCTGTCTCTGCCTCCCCAGTCCCCCTTCTAATCTTCTTAAAAGATGAGTGCTGGGGAATCAACCTCTGGCCATATTGCAAGTTCTTTCCTGACTAAACCATCTCCCCAGGCTCCATATTACTCTTTTAAGGTCCATCCCTCCCCCACTTCTCATAGTACCCCATGGAGAAATAGGACTGTGAACTGGGTCCTTGCCCATCTCTTCTGATAAGCCTCAGAAAGCTAAACAGCCATTCACTTTTTTAGTGTCTTTTACACCTAGGGGTGACATATGACACAAACTGTCCAATGCTGGTGGGGAATGGATAATTTGTTTTCCTGACACCAGAGAAAAGCATACTGGATAACTTGCTCTCTTTGCACATGGGCATGTCTAGAGCTGTAGGAGCTATATCGGCACCATGAGGACAAAGCCAAGAGAATTTCAAAGATTTGAGGCCCTCAGATCATGAAATGTGTGAACCAACACCAGCAGCTCACAGTCTTTAGGCTTAGGAGGTGAGAGAGCTCAACCTTGGTTTGTCTAACTACCCTCTTTTTTGGTGCACTCCTAATTCTGCTTTTGAATAAGTTAATACAGCAATAGTTAGTGGGAACCCGCTAATCTCTTGACATTATAAAAATGCACTTAAAAAAAAATCTTTGGGCAACTTCTTATAATTTAAAGAACTGGAGACTGGGAGTTGGAGATATGGCTAGGCAGCTGGAGGAGCCTTTGCTGCTCGGGCAGAGGACCCAGCATCCATGCAGGGTCACAGCTGCCTGTAACTCCAGTTCCACGGGATCCTATGCAGGCACTGAACATATATGGTGCACATAAACTTACTCAAGAACAATATATATACATACAAAAATATGTAAGATTAACTAATTAAGATGAGTGAAATGAAAAATTAAGCAATTTAACCACACAACCATGAAGTTTCTAAACCAGGGTTCCATCAAGAGCTTTCTGGTTTGGGATTGTATTCTCTCTCTGTGTGTGTGTGTGTGTGTGTGTGTGTGTACAGATGTATGTGGAGGCCAGAGGTTGACATGAGTCTCTTCCTCTTCACCTTAGAAATACTTAGAAAGTATTACTGATAAAAATAATAATTGGGCCTTTACCACCAAGAGTCAGGGGCACTTGAGATAAATGTCACTCAAGCACCCTTGGGAACAGTGAGATGGATGTCCATCCAACACAGCATGAAAGCAGATCCGTTGCTTAGGACAGTGCTGGTGTCCTAAAGTCCCAGAGGTCTACCCTGAAAGGATGGCAACCTTCTCACTTATCAGTTCAAAGTGGAAAGCCTGCCCACCCATGCATGTGTGCTTGGCCACAGATTTTGAAATCATGGAGTTCTTACTCAACAATTTTTATTATATCTTTGTGCTAAGATGATTTTAAAATTTACTTCCAAATGAAGCAATATGAAATTTCAGGTATATATGATATAGTTCTCATAAAATGTAACTGTTGGGCCAGTGAGACAAAATGACAGATAAAGGTGCTTGCCACCACTCCTGATGGCCTGAGTTTAATCACCGGAGCCTACATGGTAGGAGGAGAAAACTGGTCCCCACAAGTTCTCTGACCACTCCCCAACCCCCCACACCCCCTCTGCCTCATTCACACCACACAAAAAAGTGTAATTTTAAAATCGTTTTATGTTTTATGTATGCTTTATTATGCATATATGCATATATACATTAATATGTATATTAATGCTATCTGAACATATATTTGTGAAATAAGGCTGGAGACGCTTAAGAAATGTTTATTTCACCATCTGATAGTTAGTTGTTGCCTTGAGTAGTCATGTTCACATTGTGCCAGAAATGAGACAGATACGTTGCTAGCGGGAGAAGACTGTTACCAATTTAGCTACTAAACTGTAAGAAAGAGAAACACCAGGGATGCTTTTTATATCAACATACTTTTGCATACTCAGAACTACCACAAGGGGTAAATATTCTCTTCTTTTCAAAGATGGGAACACTGAGTGTCTTGTCCTTACATAAAATGACCATTCCACATGCATAGCAACGCATTGCCAGCAAGCCAATGATTTAAACATTTGGAAAAAAAATTTCCTACTTTCGGGGTGTGTGTGTGTGTGTGTGTGTGTGTGTGTGTGTGTGTGTGCGTGTAGGTGTGTGTGGGTGGGTGTGTGCATGTGCATGTGGGTGTGTGGGTGTAAGACCTAGTAAGCTACTAGAGAATAGGAAGTTTAGTCAGAAGGAAGACCCTACTCCCAGTGGTTAAAGGCAGGTCAATAACAGACATTCATTTCACTCCCTTTCTTATGTATGTTTAAATTCAAATGACATTCAAAAATGGACGTCCACAATGTTTTAAAATTTAACCTGCCTTGGTTTTACTTACTTTTATTAATTTTTAATTATGTGTGTACATATATGTTTGTTTTGGGGTATATGCATGTGAATGCAGTTGCCCGTGGAGGCCAGAGGCAGTAGTAAGCCACCAGCATGGCTGCTGGGAACTTTACATCTGGTTTTAAAATGGAAGCATACACACTTTAAAAACTTTGGGAGATATGGAAATCTGTAAAGGAAATTAAAGTCATCTAGGAGCTCATTAGTCAAAAATAAACAGTTAATATATTCTTGTTTCACTTTAGTCTTTTTTGTGACAATTTTAAGCTTATAATGTACAAGACTTTTAAGTATAATAAAAGTTTGGGTGGGGAGCGAAGATGGCGGCGACCTACACTGACGCATTCTGAACGCGGGGAAAAAAGAGCCATAAAAAACACAGAGTTATTGGGCACTGTGCAAAAACCGGAGGGGCTAGACCCCCCCACGAACACTCACAGCTCCCAAGGGACTGTTAAAAGTCCCAGGGCAAGGCTCTCCCCATCTCTCACAGACACGGAGGCCACTAAACGCGGGATTCGGGAACTCCCATTTGGTGAGGCGCCTGGTAAGATCGATCCCAACTTACAGCAGGCAGAATCAGGGTCCATTTGGCCATAGATCGCTGTCCTATTGGGCTCCCCACACATCAGGTTGAACTTATACCCACTTAGAAAAGGTTGCGAGATAGTGGAAGCCTTAGCAAGGAACAAAAAGGGGGCTCAGCGGGTGGTCTGCAGCCACTCGTGAAGCAGGAGGGCGGGAGGTTCCAAGAGAGCGCAGGAAGCGGGGAACACAAAAGCAGGCAGGAGCGGCCAAATCTCGCACACTCACTATAACGCAGCTGGGGAGAGAGCACGGCTGGCAGGGACAAATCCCCGCCAGTCCACGGCAGGTCATCTAGGGAGAGAGACAGGCGTGGGTGGGGCCAGGGGTCCGTGCACCCACGGCGGAGTTGCTGGGACGAGAGGTGCACTCAGGCAGCCGGAGGATCCGGGGCTTGGGGTACCCACGGGACCCGTGGCGGCGCAGACAAGAAGGGAATTAGGCACAGGGTCCAGCCCTGTGGCGAGAAGACTAGAGAGAAACCAGAAATCGGGACCATAGCTGTATCCTGGAAAATCTAGACATATCAGGTGTGGAGCCAGACCCTGTCAGCCTCCGGGACGACAAACAAAGCCCACAGAATCTGTGACTGGGCAAACAGGCCCATACCATCAGAACCATTACAGGCTGATAACTCAGAGTGCAACATAGAGAAGTCTGAATTGGGAGCAGTGAAACAATCCTGGTCCATTACTCACAACCTGGGAATAGGCTGCACCAGATCACAGTGCCTCTGGCCATTAAAACCACAGTGACCTTGAAATCCCCCTGTAAGCAACGACAGATAGCCAAGTAACTCGTCCCCTGCACCAAATCATCCACTGTGGTTTCAAGCACAGAAAACAGACAGCTAAATGCATCCAATGGCGAAAGGTCAAAAAAAAAAATAGAAATCAAGGAATTATGACTCCAACAAAGCAGAACCACCCTAGCTCATCCAATTTGGATGACCACACACCAACAGAAACACATGAAAACATTGACAATTCTGCAGTATGGAAAGTGATAGAGTCCCTGCAAGAAGAACTTAAATCTATGAAGGAATTCAAAGAAACCACAATTCTACAAATCAAAACAAGGAACAACACCATTAAAGAGCTCCAAGCCAAGGTGACAGAGCTTGAACAGGAAAAGGAAAAAGCCATGAAAGATTTTCATAGAAAAACAAGCAAGCTGGAGAAGGAAATGTACAAAACGAACAAAACCATACAAGACATGAAAATAGAAATAGAAACAATAAAGAAAACACAGTCAGAGTTAAAAGAGGAAGTGGAGAACCAAGGGAAGAGAACAGGAACTAGGGATGTGAGTATCAACAATAGGATGCAAGAGATGGAAGACAGGATCTCAGGCATGGAAGATTCAGTGGAAGAAATCAGTACAACATCCAAAGAAAATGAGAAGGCTAAAAAATCTCTCACCCACAACATCCAAGAAATCAAGGACTCAATGAAAAGACAGAACCTAAGAATTATAGGTATAGAGGAAAGAGAGGACTCCCGACTCCAAGGTCCAGGAAATATCTTCAACAAAATCATAGAGGAAAACTTCCCAAACCTGAAAAAAGAGATGCCAATAAAAATCCAAGAGGCATACAGAACACCAAACAGATTAGACCAGAAAAGAAACTCCTCTCGCCACATAATAATTGAAACCCCAAATGTACAGAACAAAGAAAGAATATTAAAAGCTGTAACAGAAAAAGGTCAAGTCACATACAATGGCAGACCCATCAGAATTACACCTGACTTCTCCCCAGAAACGATAAAGGCTAGAAGGGCCTGGTCAGATATACTACAAGTCCTAAGAGATCATAGATGCCCAGCCAGACTACTTTACCCAGCAAAACTCTCTATCAACATAGATGGAGAAAACAAGATATTCCATGACAAAATTAAATTTAAACAATATCTACCCACAAACCCAGCCCTACAGAAAATCCTAGAAGGAAAATCCCAACCCAGAGAAGAAAACTCCACCCAAGAAAACAAAGGGAATAGAAAACCCATCAGCAATTAAACCAAAAGAGGAACAGGACCACCACCTATACCAAACTAATGGGAAATAACAACCCCAGGTCACTAATATCCATCAACATCAATGGACTCAACTCCCCAATAAAAAGACATAGGTTTACAGAGTGGATCCGCAAGCAAGACCCTTCCTTATGCTGTATACAAGAGACACATCTAACTACAAAAGATAGACACTGCCTCAGAGTAAAGGGCTGGGAAAAGGTTTTCCAAGCAAATGGACCCAGGAAGCAAGCTGGAGTAGCCATCCTAATATCAAACAAAACAGACTTCCAACTGAAGTTAATGAAGAAAGACAAAGAAGGGCACTATATACTCATTAAAGGGAATATTCATCAAGAGGAAATTTCAATACTGAACATCTATGCCCCAAATACAAAGGCACCTACTTTCGTAAAAGAAACACTTCTAAAACTTAAAGCGCACGTCGATCACAACACATTAGTAGTGGGAGACTTCAACACCCCACTCACAACAAAGGACAGATCATCAAGACAGAAGACAAACAGAGAAATATTGAGTCTAACAGAGATCATGAACCAAATGGACCTAACAGATATCTACAGAACGTTTCACCCAAACACAAAGGAATACACCTTTTTCTCAGCACCCCATGGAACCTTCTCCAAAATCGACCACATAATTGGTCACAAAGATAGTCTCAGTAGATACAAGAAAATTGAAATAACACCTTGTATCTTATCAGACCACCACGGAATAAAGCTGGTCTTCAACAGCAAAAGAATCAACAGAAAGCCTACACACACATGGAAATTGAACAGCTCCTTACTGGATGACCACTGGGTCAGGGAAGAAATAAAGAAGGAAATCAAAGACTTCTTAAAATCCAACGACAATGAAGACACAACATACCCAAACCTATGGGATACATTGAAAGCTGTGCTACGAGGAAAGTTCATAGCACTAAGTGCTTTCAAAAAGAAAATTGTGACAGCTCATATTAGTGAACTAACAGCTAAGCTGGGTGAATTGGAAAAAAAA
>CAJQZJ010003646.1:6123628-6159349 GCA_907164525.1 Lophiomys imhausi | reverse complement strand
TAAACTACCCAGTAATCAAGTTGCTAAGAGACAAGCAACATTTGCTTATCTAAATACAAGAGATGGATAGGGCATCTTCAAAAACCCCTTGAGATCTGCAGAATATGGCATTCAAAGATGTTATCTTAAATCAAGATTTTTTTTTATATCGAGACATATCAGCGCCTGACGGCAACCCTATTCTACTCCAAGTAGAGGATAAGCATCGAAGAACCTCCACTGTAAGATGGTTGAATTGGTGGCAAGCCTTTCTCTTGGCATGAAAAAAACCCTTGCACCAACTGCAGACAGACTGCTGTCCAAAAAGGACAAAACTTGGTAGTGGGGAAGTCGACAGCCTAACTCTGCCAAGACAGGGTAGGAAAAACCCCTTGCTTCAACTGTAGACAGACTGCTGTCCAAAAAGGACAAAACTTGAAGCAGGTAAGTCGACAGCCTAGCTCTGCCAAGACAGGATAGGCGAGTCCTTCATAAACCCTGCTCTACAATCAATGTCTGTCAGAGTAATGGGGCCAAATGACTGAAGATTGATGCTGTAATGTATGGAGAGAAAATGGGAGCTGTCCAGGCAGCCACTGGTATGTCATTTCTTAGTTTGGGAAGCTGCAGCCCTGCACTTCCTATATAATCAGATATATTTGTCCCTCTCAGGTCTCTGAGGTGGTTGAAGAATAGATAGCTAGAGTCTCATAGTTAAATTTTGAGTTGTTTGGGAATCAAGAGGGTGTTCTAAGAAGATGCTTTTTAAATTGTGATGAAAGTTGAGTTGGATATAGAACTTTAAACTCATGGAGATAGGTCGACAGTAGAATGTTGAAGTCAGGTGCCAAATACATATAGACTGGACATTGGGATTGTATGCCAAGCCATATAACTCTCATAATTTTGGCCTAATTACCTCTGTTGTTTTGTATTGTATTTATTATTATAAGAGCAAGAGCCATTTGTTGGACTGAAAGGGGGAGCTGTTGGGGGGAAAAGATATATCTTAAACTTAAAAAAAAGGAAGGGGATGGGTGGGTTGAGGCGGAAGAGGGTGGGAGGGTGGGACTGGAGGCGGGGTAGGGAGGGGATTTCAATTGAGATGTAACTTGAAGAAATAAAAAATAAAGTAAAAAAAAAAAAGTTTGGGTGGATGATGAAGAAAGACAGTATCTGCCACTCAAATTACCTTTAGGTTTTTAAAGAGGAAGACAATAACCATTCAATATCTCTGTCCGTTCATAAGATTTTCAACCGGTTAAGTCCTAAAACTTACACTTTCTAGTATGTGGACTGCCATGTTCATTGGTATGTGCTGCATCTGTGGAACTACACCACTTATCTAAGAATACCCCACACAAAACTTGTAACCGTATTCCTCAGGGAAAGAAAGGATAACAGCTAAGTCTGATGAAAAGATCTCATGTATCACAAGAAAATATATAACGTGTGTTAAACATTTTGCATACATCTTATAAAATGTGACTGTCTCATAATAGGCCAATTATGAAGTGGAGACTCCCAGGTAGATATATATCTTTTTCCCTCCAGTAAAATTTATCCTGATCCCACTTTGAGAGAGTACACTCCTGTCTTGGGAGCTACTGTCTTGCAAGGGACAACAGCTCACTGGTACAACCAGCAACAGCCACATGGCACTAATACCCACTGCCCCGTCCATCCTGTGCAGCAGATAGTAATTTGGCTATTAAGAACAGCAGGGGCACTGGTTTTCCATCAAGTTCTAGGGGGCAACCAGAAGCAGTGGCAATAATCTGTGTCTTTGGAGGGTTAGACACAACCCTTCCCTGGCTAGCTCATACTAACCGGTGGTTATTTTGTAACAAGTTTGATATGTTAAAGTTTTCAAGATTTAGGGTGAGGTCAAAAGAGTTGAATCAAAATATTCTGTGGCCATGCTTAGCAAGCTGAAGTGAAATCCTTAACCCCAGAAGTTTCCCTTCTTGGAACCTAACCGGTTTGGCTAATCACCAATACTTCACAAGACTAGGTGTTCTAACCTCACACTATGCTCTAGTTTTAACATTTATTCTATTTTATCCATGTGTGTGCAAGTAAGCCAAGTGCGTGCAGATACTCACAAGACCAGGAGAGGGCGTCAGAACCCCTGGCCCTGGAGTTACAGGCAGTTGTGCATAGTAAGTCTGGATGCTGGGAATGAAAATCAGGTCTTTTGCAAGAGCAGTACAAATTCTTAACTGCTAAGCTTTCTTTCCTGCTCTTGTGTTTCTTTTTTTTTTTTTTTTTAAGTGAACCACTGGGGATACAATGTTTTCCCTGATTTGAAAATTCATAAACATGGATTAATCCATACTGTACAAGGTAAGAAAATGCTTGTAGCAAAATGAAAGTGTAACAGTTACAGGATTTGAATCCACTGATTTGGAAATGCAAGTCCTATGTACTGTGGTGTGAAGTATAGGTCAGAGACTGTGGTGTTTAGAAGCAATTCCCTTCACTCCTCACTGAAGAACCGGAGCTGCAGTGAATCTCAGTCTCATTAGAGAAATGACACTTGGAAGTAAGATTAGTGGTCAGCAACCCCAGACAAGGAAGATCCTTGGGCATGGTGACAGGGAAGCTTCATGTCAACTTGACAGGATCTAGAATGAGCTAGGCGCCACATTTTAGGCATGCTTATGAGGGCACGCTGACCGCAGCAGCAGCACTGTGCCCTGAGCTGAGGCCTGACTGGCTAACAAGAAGAAGAGCAGCAGCTGGGTTGCTCTTGCTCTGCTCCATGAGCGTGGACAAGATGTGGCCAGCTGTGCCCCACACTCCCGACACTGTGGCTGCCCTGCCATAGAAGACTACCTCCTCAAATGTGAGCCAAAGTCAGGCCTTCCTTCCTTAAGAGGCTTTTGTCGGATATTTTGTCTCAGCCATGAGAAAAGTAATGCACCTTCAAAGATGAAGTGGCCATACTTCCTGTCAGTTATTAGTTGTCACATGAGAGGAAGACAACTCTCCTCAGAGTATTCCGTGGAGTCCCTGCACTGTCAGCTTTTGCTACAGAACCCAGGTCTCCTCCCAGGAATCTACACATCAACAGCAGAGACTCTCAGAACATCTTGCTTCTTCACTCAAGAATTTCCACACTCCAGCCTGTTTCAACAACAGTGCAGGACAGCCTCCTGTGACTAATCAGGAAAATAAAATAAAATGAAATAGTATAAAATAAAATAATAAACCAAAACCGCAGCCCACCTCTGCTAAGGGGTCCACTGCAGCATTCCTTACATACTACACAATAGGAACCAATGCAGTCTGCTTATCAAAAATAACAATCATGCACAATTTGAGGTGCAATGTGATGATTCAAGATATGCAGAAAGAACCAAGCAAAACACACACACACAAACATCTATCTGTACATACATATAAATATAAATGTGTACATACATATCTGTCATCTCACTAATTTAATGTTAACTAAGTAGAAAGCAGTATATATGTAGGTATATAAATATATATATGCATATGTCTGTCACTTCAACTACTCATTCAACTTCAACTATGTAGAATCAAGCAATATATATATATGCATATATCACTATACATACTTATATGCATATATATAGATACAGGCGTCTATAATCTCTATACAAACATATATCTTTCACCTCACCAAACTTATTTGTTTGGGGAAGATAAATGGAATTTTTTCTGCTGTCACCAGCAGTCACACGTAGCTTCTTTCCTGTGACTCTTTTAAACCTCACTTCAATCACCATGCTCTGCTCTTCTGATTAATCAGCAGCAGATAGCCAGGTGAGTTTTGAGAGGTGGATATTCTCCTTGGCTGAAGCAACACCTCTGTCAGACTCTCCTCACCCTGCCCGGTACCACGTGGGCACCAGGGCTTCCATGGAGGAAATTCAGCTTTCGTAGTTAACCTGGCATAAAGTTAACATTAGAAATCTTTGTGTTCTCTGTACAAAATGAAAGTCTAACAACAAGGCTTTGGATGTGACATTGCTCTGCTGCCATCTGTGTGTCTATGATATCTCAGTCCTAGGCCACAATTAAATGGATACTCCAAGACTTGCCAGTATCTTCTAACATCACAGCACCTGGGTCCTTAGGTCCTCAATGGTGCCTTTCCCTTAAGAATTTCTTCTTCCTGACTACCTCTTACCCTTTTACTCATGAGACACACAGTCTGACATGCTGATATTGCCACAAACTTCAAATCCCCACAGAACTAAGGGCTGTCCCAAAATGAGGTGTCTTTAAATTCCAGAATCATCTACAATCTAAAGTAAAAGAAAAAAATGGAGGCATATCTACACAAAATTTGATTTGTGACTCTGCCCTGTAATTATTGTGAACAAGGTACCCTTGTTCCAGTAACATCCAGTAAGTGCACAGGCAAGCCTAAGTGGGGAACATCTGTGGATACAGTGAAGGTAAGACCATTCTGGATGTGAAAACCTAGTAATCATTCTACCTTACTCACTCATGAGCCTCATACAAACATCTAGCCTTATGCTTTTTGAAGCCACTGACATCACAGGCAGGCAGCCATATTTTACTCAGAAATCCCAGGAATGGGAAGAGAACTCCCTGGTGCTCAACCTTGTAAGAATTTCAACATCACACACTACTTCACATACATAGAAGTCAGAATGACCTAATGAGCAATTAGAATCCCTTTGGCTACAACTTTTGTAAGCATTATGTGAGGGCTAAAGTTCTGTTTTAAGTTTGAATTACTGTGCTTAAGAGATCTATAAAATGAAAACGCCTCTAACTTGTAAGCCCCACTTGCCCAAGGATAGATAACTTCCTGGAATGCTGGGGGCTGCTATTCATGGAAGATAGCAAGCCGTGTGTTTTCACTTCTGTAAACAAGGTTGATTGCCCCAACTGCACAGGATGTGCTTGATCACACATAGGTATGTAGGTAGGAGGCATGCAGGCAGGAAGTACATCAGGCTGTATGTAGCATGGCTCTGATTGGACAAAGACAGGAAGTATGTAGCCTTGTGGATTTTGCCGTTATAAGCACTTGTAAGTTACAACCATTCTCTGGAAATCTCAGGTATGGACCTGGCCAGTGTCCATTGTCCTTGCCTGCATTTAATAAAGCTTGCTTCAAATTTGGCTCAAAAGTTGTGGTAGTGGTCTTATTCTGGCCTGGAGGGATTAACACATACCAGCTTTTTCAGTACCTCTGTGTTTTTAATATTTTATTTTGTGGTTTATAAAAAAAAAACTAAAAGGGGGCTGGCAAGAGATGTCAGGAGCTCGAGTGCTTGCCTTACAAGTACAAGGACCTTTTGATCTCCAGAAGCCATTTTAAAAAGCCAGGGATGCTGGCTCATGCTTGTAATCTCAGCAGTGAGTAAAGGCTAAGGCAGGTAGATCCCTGAGGCTCATGGGACCGACAACCCAGGCTAATCAGTGAGTACCAGGTCAGAGAGAGAGAGAAAGACAGACAGAGAGAGAGAGAGAGAGACAGACAGACAGAGAGAGAGAGAGAGAGAGAGAGAGAGAGAGAGAGAGACCCTATCTTTAAAACTATAGACAGTACCTATGGAATGACACCAGAGGAATCCCTGTGGTCCCACACCCATGTAAGTGCTACCACACCCACCTCATGCACCCCCACTCTCCTCCCTCTGCCCTGCCATACACACACACAGACACATACACACACAGAGACACACAGACACACACACAGAGAGACACACACACAAAGAGAGACACATACAGATACACACAGAGACACACACACACAGAGACATACACACACAGACACACACACACACACACACACATACACCTTTTTTAGTCAGCAATAACCTTCTTCATCGCTCACTTTCTCTCTGGCAGCCAACAGTCACTCCTGGTCTGTGTTCTCCACCTCTGGTGGGATGGAAGAATATGTTCACATCTGCCATGGCTTTCCAGGCCTTGCTGCATGCTGCCTGTGGCGCTGAGGGGGCTCCCAGCTAATGAAATGTGTAAATGAAGGAGTTTTAGCCCACTTCAAGGTGTCATTCACATTTTCATCCTGGCCAACAGGGAGAGAATTCACCAAATCTACCCAAGGGTCTTTTTCTCATCTCTTTTTTTGCTAACAGTCATACGATGTGCTAGACAAAGACACAGTGAGTCCCACATGATGATCCTGAGAACTAACTCCCCAGTTCTTCCTCCAATCTGAAAGAGATTACTCTTCTCCATCATGGATGGAAGGAAAAGGGAAGAAATAAATACAAAGAGGGCTGAAAAAGTACTTCATATCATCAGAAAATATTTTTCATATCCACTCTTGCTTTTTTACCCATAGCCAAAGCCACTGGTGGTCAGAACACACTGAGAATTTTATTGCATGAGGTAAGCTAAGGAATAGGACACCTTAAGTATGTGGCATCAATGCTCTTTGTCTATTATGAGGTTCAATGGTGGCCGCCCCACATAGCTGCGGATGCTCTGATGATGTTAGCTTTTCCTGCCTGTGCACTCCTTATGGTAAGTGCCATCAGAGTCATCCCCCAGTGTGAAGACAGTCATTAGTAAATGGCTAAGAGGGGATGTCAATGGTGCTTCAGGCTGTGGTTCAACCACCCTCTAATAGAGGCTTTGAACTTGGATATGAGAAAAGCTATCTGGAGCAACTTCACCAGAGAGCATTTTCCAGTGGCCAAGGACAAATGCCGCAATCCAGTGAAACAACTAGGAAAAATAATAGCAACATTGCACACCAAAGTTTGTGAATGAGATCTTGCTCTAAGCACACCTCTCTGCACAACAATACTGGTAGTTCAAAAACAATTTTAAGTACTTCACCAAGAACCTGCAGCAAGCAAATCCAGGAAAGCTATAAAAAGTCTCCCTGTTCCTGTCAGAGAAATAGCTTCAGAGCATCCTGGAGGTTGATGTGTGTAGCTAGGATCTCTCAGGCCAGGTGAGGCTACACATGAGTATTCAGCAGATCTGCTGGTGAGGGGAGTCTTCCTGTCTGCAACAGTCAACACAGTAGCCATTAGACTAGTGGCCTGTGAGCATTTCTACTGTAACTGGTGCAAAGGGGGAAGTGAGTTTGTATTATTTATAGCTGCACTTGTCTGTTGACTACCATAGTGAATGAGGGTAGGAATAGAGGAGGGGGTGTTAACCATTGAGTGCCTGACTGCAAAAGCTGTAAGCTGGGCTCGAAGGTCCAGCTTGCATGACACCTCCAAAGGATGTCAGGGAGTTCCTGCTCCAAGGCTGAGTTAATCGTACTGGGAAAGAACAATATACTTGATTCATGATGTCTAACACACACACACAGGAAATGGAGTTGGTGACGGCAATGGTGGGGAAAGACAAAAACACTTTGAAGTTAATAGGAAGATGTCCGGTGCTAAGGTCATGAAGTTCTACTCCACTCCAGGTTGTCCCTTTTCTACTCTGCATTGATGCCTTTGCATAAATGTAATTGGGTAGAGACTCTGAATATGCCCCTCGAGTCACCTGGAGGGCCACTAGTTGCCAATTACTTATTTATTTATACTCCTTTTTTATGTTTCTCCAATACAATGTAGGTTGAATGAGGACATGGACCAGTCTGGTCCAGAAAGCAGAATTACATATAAGAGTGTCAGTCAACATAGATATTTGCACCCAGATATTTAAGTCAAAAATATATTAGAAAGTTGCTGGAGATATAGCCAGTTGCTAGAGTGCTTATCTATCAAATCTAACAGAAACTCTGGTTCCCCAAATTCCAAAAGGCAGAAGGGACAAATAGCTATGTGGTGCCTTTTACATACCAAAATGCAGGCTGGTCTCCAGCCTCCCTCATGTCACAAGTGCCTGTCACTCATTTCAAAGTCCCTGCTGGCATCCTAGCTCTTCTCACCTCTTCTGCCCTAAACTCCCTCCAGCTCAGAGGTTTCCCTCTCTCAACTACTCATTCTCCTTATAACCCTGCTATTTCGGCTATGTGCTCTTCTCTTTTTGTCTCTCTCTCCCTCTCTCTATGAAATTCTCTCTTCTCTTCTCTCCCTCTCTGTTCCTGCTTCTCTCATGTTGTCTCTCTCTCTCTCTCTCTCTCTCTCTCTCTCTCTCCCTCTCTCTCTCATATCTACAATAAAAACCTTCCCCTTAACCATACCATAGAGTAGTCATGTCATCAGTTTGTACATTACCTAGCACACCAAAAGTGTTGATGCATTCCTTCAATCTTAGAAACTGGGAGGCAGAGCTAGGAGGATCAAGAGTTTAAGGCTGGCCTCAGCTATGTAATAACTATTTTGAGCCAGCATAGACTACAGAGGCCTAATCTCAAGAAGAATTTTACACACACACACACACACACACACACACACACACACACGCGCGCGCGCGCGCGCACACACACACGCACACACACGCACGCACGCACGCACGCACACTCACACACACGCGCACACACACACGCACACACACACACACACACACGCACACACACACACATGCGCACACACACACACACGCACACACACAAGCACACGCACACACACACACACACACACACACATGCACACACACGGGAGGGAGTTACTACATCTGATGTATTATACTATGGTTAGAGGAAGAGCTGATAAAACAACAGACTGAAATAGATTGATCACACAATTGAGAATGTATGAAATCATGTCATATCATCAGGGACTTGACTTCTATTAGAACAAACAGCTAAAACTAGAGAAATTTTCCTTGAGATGTTCAGAAGTAATTCTGAAATTCTTCTCTAGTGAGAAAGTATTCAGGTAAAATGGAAGTGAAGAACACTGTAGGCAAAGGTAACATCATAGGTAGGATATGTGTGTTCAAAAACATTAACAAGAGAAGGGTCATGATTATGATGTCTGTTACCCAGAGAGTAATGAAGATAAGAAGGCAGAGAACACGCTGTAAAAGACAGGGGAAAATGTCCCCAGAGGAGTGCTGCAGGCCTAGTCCAGACAACATGGTCCCAGGGTACCCTTCCCAGGAATCACCACATGCTCCTTTGTACCCTTTCAACCAGTCTCCAAAATCCAACTGTGTTTCTGGGTTTTTGCTGATGTTGCTTTTGCTCAATGACTTCAGTGGTATCATGAAAAAAATTGCAAGAGTACACTCACTTATCCAACAAAATCAGGGAGACTATAATATAATATAATACAATTAATATAATATAATCCCACATAAATACAACACAGACTCCTGTTAGAGTTGATAAAATGCATTGCTAATGAGGTAATGAGTGAATTTAAGCTCCTACCACAGGTAGTTCTTGGAAGCATAAAAAAAAATTGCCTTTTACAATGTAGGATTCCAAGAGCTCATCCAAGGGCTCACAGTTTAGAAAGAAAGAAAGAGGAAAGAGAGAGAGAAAGAAAGAAAGAAAGAAAGAAAGCGTTCCAAGTCATACCATCCAAGTTTGATGCTCTCCTTCCAAAATAAGATTTCTTCCTACTGAGGTTGCCATGGTCCTTTGTGACTCAAACCTTACAAACAATGTACTATTCAGGTGATTTTTGTCTTGCCAGGGAAGAATTTCTCCAAGAAGCCTCCCCTTGGCTAGCCAGGGAGACCTCAGTCAGTGTTCCAAAACACACTGACTGGAGTGTTGAGCTTGGAGAACTAACTGGCTTGGGATGTGCAGTGGACCCTTGCTTCTTCATCTCCTCCCAAATCAGAGCCCTCTTTTCTAATAACTTTAAGTCAACTGTCCACCGGGACATTCGCTCTAAAAGAACATGAGTCATTTTCAGACTCATAGATTCAATACCTCAAAACACTTTCAATATTGACATCCCTGATGCTCTGAGAACCTAAGAGAGCTAGAACTTAGCATATGTCCTGTAAGTGGGGTGACACCTATTTCGGTTGAATTTGACTTGAGGATCCCAAGACTTGAAAAATGTGGCCAATAATTTGCTGGTCAATTGGAATGCTTTGGTTGCTCTCTCAGAATTTTAATACTTATGCCATTGTCATTGCTTTATCATGTTATTTATTTTTGCATGTATGTGTGGTATATGTAGCTTTGTGTATGTGCATGCGGGTGCACATATGTACCAGGTGTCCTCCTCTGTTACTCTCCACCTCATTTTTTGAGGCAGGGTCTCTCACTAATCTCAGTACTCACGGACTGACTAGACTGGCTGGCCATCCAGCTCTGGATGTCCCCTGTCTCCATTTCCCCAGCAATAAGGTGACAGGTGTGCAATGGCATGCCTCGCCTCTTGTGTGGGTGCTGGAGATCTGAACTCAGGACCTCATGCTTTTGCAACAGGCACTTTGCCAACTGAGGTGATCAACAGCCCAAGTTGACCATCAGTAAGTATCTTTACTGAAGAAATGGTTCATTTCTAGCATCCACACTGGGCAGCTCTAGGGTAGCATGCCCTCTTCTGGCCTCCACGGGCAATTACCCTCATGTTGATGTGGCTCATCCTTTCAGGTGCCCGTTTTTTCATCTCTATGTCTCTCTGATGAAAGTCTATTCAACTCTTTGGCCAATTTTAGAGAGGGGATATGACCTGTTTTCTTTCTTATTGCTACATCTTCTGTTTTTACGTTTTAGGTTTCAGAAACCCTGATAGACAATGAGGCATGTGCACATAAATTAACTAATTAAAATCCTAGCAAGGTGATGGGAAAAGGTGTCCAAATGTATGTGTTGCCTCAGTTTGCTAATAGTCTCCACAGGAGTAAAAGTGGGGTTCAGCTGACTCTAATATTCAAGGTTAGGCTTGTCCTGTTGCAGCCCCCTGGGTAACCATAGCAGTGCAACTTCTCTGACAGAGATGGATGTTCTTGGATAGCCACCTGTAAGTGAACGCCTCACACCTGCCAGTTCTCTGGAGAATTCTCAGCGTGCTGCCTTCTGAGGTGGACAAAGTGGAGGTTGGAGCTTCCCATTGTGCTTTAAGCTGCTGTTCTGGTTTGCATGTCCGTGACGGTTGTGTCATTTTTGCGTGAAGACTACTTCAAGAACAGCCAGAGCAGGGCAAGCAATGGGGGACATAACAACAAGGATAAGAACGAAGACAACAACCATGGCGGCAGTGACACCAGCAGGACACTAACCCAGCCTGTGAGTCAGGCGTTAGCATGGGTGGAGACAAGACGGGAGGGCTGAAGCTGCAGTCCTTCCTCTGCTACCCGTCAGCCTTGTGACCCCTGGGTTAGTAATGGTTATTTCTCGGGGTTATTGGAGAACATAAAATAAGATCACGTGATGTGAGTCTATCTTGCTTTGTGACTTAAACATGACAGAAGCCCAATAAATGTGAACTCACCAGCAGCCTCAGAAAAGGAAGCTTGAAATGTCTGTTGCTTTGTAAACTCCTCACACTTCCATCAGGGTTTCTGAAATTCAACCCTAAGTGAAAATAACAGATCGTATCAATGAGAACGCAACCTGCCCCCCCCCCAAGAAAAGGCTAAGATTGGGATAGACTTTCACCAAAGAACCGTGCAGGTTACAAAGCAAACACATAAGACAATGAAGATATCTTACTGTTAGCTTTTAAAAGATCCTCTTGTACTTCTACACTCCCTACAAAAGGTACCTAAACATCCTCACTCATTTTTTAAACTCCCAGTCACCTTGGTGTCCAGGAACTTTGAAGTGCCTTGCAGGACACAGCATCCCTCATCCCCCAAATGAGAGTGATTATCTATTCATAAAAGTGGGGTTGCACCTTAATGTGTGAGCAGCCATCCCCAGAGAATTAGTATAGCCCCCCAAGATATTGGGACTTCCTTGCACCAACTCCCCAAAACAGAGCTAGACAGTGATGAACTGTACAGTTCTATTTAGAACAAGTATTGAGACCAGCTGGGAACAATGCCTAGGGCACAATGTACCTGGAAACACGCAGGGGGTTACACGGACACCCTTGTCTTGCTGGTGAGTATTCAGGCCACACAGTAGTCTAAACTTGGTGAACTGTCCATGTAAAAAGAATTTTACTGCTTATAAATCATGGTTCAGTAAACTTTAAGAAAGAGAAAATAGGTTTTTTTTTGTTTTTTTTTTTTTTTAAAGAGAGGTATGACCAGGGAGGAGAGAAGTGCAGATGGAGACTTCTCCCATGTGTCCCAGGCTCATTTCACGGAGCTACATTTTAAAAAGGTTATTTTATTTTATTTTTATGTTTTATGGGTATGGGTGTTTTGCCAGTATGTATGGCTCTGTACCATGTGTGTGCTGTGTCCTCAGACACCAGAAGAAGGCAGTAGATCCCAAAGCAAGATAGAGAGATAGTTGTGAGCTGCCCTGTGGTGCTAGGAAGCCCTCTAGAAGAACAGCCACTCACTGCTTTTAAGCACTGAGCTGTCACTCCAACCACACTGGGCTTCTTATACTATCTGGAACTTGGTCTTAGGAAGTGTGTCACGCAGCCTCCAGTTGAGGGAGCATGCTAGCAGAATGGAGGCTTCTCCTATCATCCCCAGTCTTGCCTCTGAGGGATAAGTATTTTCAATTATCTAGTTTGTTGAAGGCCAACAAACTAAGAACCTGTAATTCTCTCTTCCCAGGGATGGCAACCCTGGCCAGGCTGAGCCAACAAGAAAGAAAAGACAAAATAAACTGTTGTGGCCCCATATTTCCAGCTTGATGCAGGGCCACTGAAGTTCAAGACACAGTCCACGGAGGAGTTCATGGCATTTCACAGGAAAGTGAGGACCACAAAACAGAGTAGTGTGGGGTGTATGGGAGGGGTGGGAGAGGGAGGCTGATATCTGTCCTTTTCCAGAAAAAGGTGCTGCATCCCCAGAGAAATTCTGTGGTTGTTTTCCTTGGTGCTCAAAGACTCTATATTATGTATATATTGAGCTATGTAATAATCCTTTCTTGTCACACAATAGAGGAATTAATTCTACTCTATCACACAACTCATGAGAGTTAATTACTTTTCTGACCATTTGTGTGGACTTCCCATATATGGAAACCACGTTTGGGCATCACAATTTGTTTTTCAGCCTAGAAGCTCTACGTTCAACTTGCTTCGTGTAAGATGTGGTCTTGACTGCCACCCCGGCATCCCAAGGCTCTCCTGGGAAGCACCTCCCCTCACCCCTCTTAGCTGATGCCATCCCGGCATCCCACGCCCTCTCATTTCACATCTTGTCATTCCTTCCACTTGATCCTGTGATAAGCTTCTGAACCTTTCTTGGCTGTGCTGGACTTCAACACACCTTGTACCTGCAAAGTTCTTTTCTGTGTTCCTACTCTTGAGTACTTTCTAGGCAGCTCCATGCAGGTAAGCAGCACTCCTGTCTTGTGGGTCCTCGCTGCTTTATAACTGCCATTGTCATTGTCCTCCACTGAACTTCGAATCTCACATTTGTCACTTTTCAGTCCTAGTGTCTAATAGAGTACCCATGTACACTGAAAGAACAGAAATCAGTATAATCACTACTTACTGAGCACTTGCTGTGAGTCAGCCATGATGAGTGAGAATGTGTATGTCCAAGAATGAGCAGCTGACAGCTGCAGAGATGGCTGGGTAAACACGCTTGGGGCACAAGTGTGAGGATCTGAGTTCAAACCCTTAGAAGACACATAAAACCTGGATGTATAGCATCAACATCTATAATCACAGTGGCCCTATGGGGTGGCAGGAGGTACAGACAGGGGACTCCTCGAAAGCTGAAGCAGATAGCCTGGCTTATATCGCAGAGAATAACAAGACCCTGTGTATAACAATATGGAGGGTGAGGACTCACACCAGAGGTTGTCTTCTCACCTCCAAACACACACAGACACACACACACAGACACACACACACACTGACACACACACACACACACACACCTGAGAACTAACATTGCCCATGGTAGAGCTCCTCAGATCACTTTAAGGTCAGTGTGGGACAGAAATGTCCTGACACATGAGGCCGCACATTAAACACTTTAGGAACTGAAACAAGAAATCAATTTGCTTTAACTTTCCAGCAGACTAAAACAAGTTAAAATTTATCCCAGTGGGCACAAGTACCATTAAAGGTCTATATTTGAAGAGATTAGGTCGCGACTACATTCATTCTTGGATCATCTGCTAAACAGATGTATGTGCTAATCTCAGTTTACAAGTGAAAAGGAGAACAAAACCGTAGTAATTCTAACCCTGAAGCAGACCCTAAAACAAAACCGTAGTAATTCTAACCCTGAAGCAGACCCTAAATATGTCATGTTATCACTCACAACTCAGAAGACTAGAATTCCCTAAGGAGAGAAGGACTGTTAACTCAGACCTTATGAAAGTTTGTCCTGGATGAAGGGGTGGGCAAGCACGTGCTCTATATTCTGGTAAAGCACAAGGCATGAGACGTTGATTTTCTCCCCCATAATCATGCAATAGTAGGAAAGGGGTAGAGGAGCAGGCCCAGCAAGCCACACCTTCCAACCCAGTTTTCTAATTCTGTAACACAAGAATAAAGAGTCAAAAGGGAAGAACTGGGCTGGGGAGATGACTCACTGAGTAAGGGCACTTGCTGCATAAGCATGAGGACCGGAGTTTGAATCCACAGTGCTCACAAAAGCCAGGCATACCTACCTGTACATGCCTGAAACTCCAGCATTGGCAGGAGGAGACAGGTAGATCCCAAGTGCTCACTGGCCAGCCAGCCTAGACCGAATGATGGTTCAGCTTCAGTGTGAAATGCAGTTTAAGGGAATACAGTGGAGAGTGGTTGATAGGACACCTAACCCCTGCCTTTGGCCTCTGGACAGACACACATGTGCACACACACATGCACATACGCATACAGGTGCACACACAAATGTACACATGTGTACACATATGCACATACAGGTGCACACACATACTTATTAAAAGTATCAAATCCTCTTTCTCCTTGTGTATATGTGCATATGTCCATATATAAATGAACTGCATTTTCATTTCTTTTTTAAGCAACAGGGAGTACAATGTTCCTAGAAGCTTGATATTACTGACTGACTCATGCTTTCTCTCCTTTTCTCCATCCTTCTCTCTCTAGGAGAAAAGTAATGATGGTGTTTTGTCCACTAATATCTATTTACTTGGTCTAATAAAAGCATCTCAGGGTTTTCTAGGAACCAAGTAATCAATTGGAGGAAACAGAGTATGTCTGTGAAACCATTTCCAGAGACAACAAGTACCTAGATCCCCATCCTATTCCATGGATTCATGGCTTGAGGGACTCATAATGTGGTGGGACTTTAGGGTGGTGGTGAGCTGTGGAGTGGTGGGGCCTTTGAAGGAAATGGGTCACTTGGAGTGTGTCCTTAGTGACCATGCTTTCCCTGGAGCTTTTCTCTGCTTCCCAGCCACCATGCTGAACTGCTATGCATTTGTCTACCCTGACAGATGGACACCTCTGAGACGGTGAGCCACAGTGAGTCTCTGCCCTTGGCTTTCTCTTGGGAATGTTGTCATAGCACCCAGTGGTATAAACGCAAAGGCTAGAGTTACTTCATGTCAGTGCCCCGAGACAGCTTCAGTCATTACCAACTACTCGCAATACCTCAACTAAATGTAACAGAACAGCTTATCATTTGTCTTCTGATTTTTATGATTACCTTAGAGCAGAACACATATTGGCTCCAATTGAATATTTCTCTTGTCTGCAACCAAAGAACTGTAACACGTTTAAAAATTATTAAGCTATTAATTTGTAAGTCTAAAAATTTGCTACATGTTCCTCCCAAGACATATATTTGCAGAGAAATCTACCAGATGTATTGCTATGTTACATACGGCTCTCAGGCTAAAGGTGGAACAGAGGAAGGAATTCCATCCTGGCTGGCCTTAGTAATAGGATAGGGGACTGTTGACAAGTGAGGTTAACTCTTTCCTAACATCTACCATAAAAATACCTGGTCACTGGCACTAGTTTCAGTCTGTAGCTGTGATGAACACAAGCAATCCAGAGAGGAGGGTTCATGTGGTTTACAATTTCATGCCCATCATGGTGGGATGATCAAGGCAAGAACTTAAAGCAGTTAGAAACATCACATCCACAGCCAACAGGACATCCTGGCTTGCTCTTGGCTAGCTCTGTTCTAATACTATTCAGAACCCACTGCCTAGAGAATGGTGTTGCCCACAATGGCTGGGTCTTCCTAGATCAATTCATAATCAAGACAACCTGCCCTCCACAAGGCAGACCCACAAAGCCACCCTGACCTAGATAACCCCTCAGTGGGACTCATCTACCAGCTGAGTCTAAGTTGGGTCAAGTTGACAGGTAAAGCTAACCAGCACAATGCCACATGGCCAAAAGGACAAAATCAGATCAGAGAGTACCAACTTGGTTTGACTGTTGAATAATGTGTCTGCCTGTGTCATCATCTGCCCAGGGTCCTCTGTTAGGGGAACTTAAATTCTCAGCTCTGGGGGTCTCCCCTTCCTCAGGGGCTGTTAGCCACTGGCCCACAAGGGCAAGGGGTGCTGGGGCAGGGAGCAGGTTTCTGACAGCCATGAGTATGACTTCTGGGGTCAGCTTCAGTGAGAACTTTATCCAGGGTGAACAAGGGTTATACAGATATTTGAGGAATGGGTTGGGATTCTCAGGGTGACTGGATGTTATTGGCTGGGGCTTAAGGTTCTGGGATGCCTCATTTACATGAAGAGGCATCCCAGGAATCCCAGGTGCTTGCTGGGCAGGTTATCAGGAGAAAGGAAGTTGAAGCTGTAATTTGGCCAAGGACCAGGTGATTTCCTCAGGTGGAGGATGTGGGGGTTGTGCTCCCCAGATAAGGCCAGGCAGAGAAGCAGAAGCCCTGCTGAGAAAGGGAGTCCTCCCTGTCTGAGCCAAGCTTGGAGAGCTGTCTGGACATGGCAGACTGCGGCCTTAATAAGAGTGTCTTCCAACACAGCTCATCTTCCTTTTTCAAACCTTGGACCCCAGTAATTATAATGATCAAACTATTATTAACAACACTGACCATCATTACCTGGAAAACTTTGAAGTAAATTTTTTTGTGGCTTCTATCATTCAAGCCATACAATGTTCATTGGTGGCTGACACTATAATTACACCTACTTTACAGGTGCAAAGACCAAGGTATAGGAGGCGAAGGCCTGCTGTAAGTCAGAAGTAAGTGGAAGAGAAGGGAAAGCAAGAGCCAAGATCTGACTCGGATCTCTCTGACCTCACAAACAAAACAAATAAAAGCCATTTTCTACTTCTAGGCCAGGAATCAGAGTCCAACTGGATACCAGTAAAAAACATTTAAAGGCCTCTGTAGTTTCCCATGCCAAAGACAACACTCAAGGGTCAAACACCTATGTAAGCTGCCTTAGTATACCAGCATTCTCCTTGACTTGCTATTCCAATACTGTCCTCTACACACTGGCAAATGTTCTCTTAATCAATGCAGCAGTGGGCTTCAGATTATAGTAAAAAAGCAAAGACGTCACTCCCCACAGTTAACATCACTCTGGCTAAGTCTTAACATTCATGGGAGTCACCACACATGAAGTTCTACCTCGGGGATCTCAAATGTTGCACTTAGCAAGCTGTTCCAACTTACCATCGATAGCAGGAAGCAGGCAGGCAGGTTCAGGTTAATTTTGACCCTTAAAAATCCTCTCTGGGCTTTCAGATAAAAAGAAAGCCTTCAATTCTGAGAGGATAGGATAGAAAACACTGATATGGTGCGCACTCACTCAACCACAGTTTAGTGACAAACTCAGGTAATTATTCAAAGGTACTTTATTCACCATGATGTACATAGCCTATGTTTTATGTAATATCGATACTATATTTTAAAATATTAAAAATAGAGGAATCTGAGCAAAATTTTTATGTAACACTCTACATTTAAAACTTCCCCACGAGTCTAAAATTATTTCAAACTGAAAGACTTAAAAAAGTTCAAATGACAAACAGGATAATAGTAGAGTCAATACACCAGGATCTTGAAGGATGGTGGCCTCAGATTGTGTCACTAATAAGATATAGCTAAAGGGAGAAGTGGAGTCACTTTCATCAGCTGAGTACTATTGGTAGCCATGGTTCTGAGATCCTCTAGGCCAAGATCACAAAAAGGGACAACTTGTCCTGCTCACTAAGGCCTTTGTAAGAATGGCATGAATCAGGAAGTTCCTAGGTACCTGGCTGTACATGTGCTCTTTTAGAGGAGCATTGTGTATATGGAGGGGAAGGGAGGAGGTAGAGGCAGAGAACAAGAAAGAGGAGACTGTGAGTGAGATGAAGAATAAACCAAAGGAATATCCCCATTCCCTATATGGGATCAGGAGAAAGACTTACATATTTGTATAAGTAACTTGTTAACACAGGGGGGTAAAAATATACACTAGTGTAGTGCATTATAGAAAAGAAAATTCAAAGCTTTTTCTTAAAGTTTCATAAACAATTAAAGAGCTGTTTGATACAAACAACATATCTGGAGACTTTTGAAATTAGGAAGAAGATATTCTGTACCCTTGGGAAATTTGGTAAGAAAGGTTTGAGGTCAGGTGTTTTAGATCAAGAACAGCTTTCAAGGATTTGCAGGTCTCTTACTTACAGACTATTTTTAATCTTCATTCTTAAGACTAGAACAAAAGAGATCTGACCAGTTTAGAACCTCTTCAGACATGAAGAAGAAGGCCTTAGAGTAACAGGTGAGGAAGCATCCCACCAGGTCACCAAAGGCACCCACCACACCGTCACAAACAGGAGGTCCCTTTAGTAAAGCCTTAATGACAAGGCAGTGGAAGGCAGGTCAGCTTAGGGTCTTCTCTGCCTCAAGGACTCAGATAACACGCAATCTGGAGCTGCTGTGGTGTTTCTTTCCAGAGTAGTTGCTAGAGAAGAACCATGTAGCCCTCTTATAGGACAGAAAACACTGAAACACGATGGGACTCTTACATTTTTTTTTTTTTAGAAAAAGAGTCTCTTTTAGGTCAGCAAGATGGCTGAGTGAGTAAAGATAATTGCTGCTGAGCCTGACAGCCTGAGTTGAATCCCCAGGACCCACAGAGCAGTAGGAGAAACCAACTTCTGAAAGTTGTTTTAACTGTACACACGTGTTGTGTGTCACACACACACACACTCCAGTATCCTGACCTCTTA
This sequence comes from Lophiomys imhausi, assembly GCA_907164525.1. Taxonomy (NCBI): domain Eukaryota; kingdom Metazoa; phylum Chordata; class Mammalia; order Rodentia; family Muridae; genus Lophiomys; species Lophiomys imhausi. Next base: position 6,140,300 of record CAJQZJ010003646.1, on the reverse strand, counting down.
TTTCAGAGACTTTATGATGACATGTGAAATATGATTATACATTCAACAATACAGAAATGACTAATTAGCACTCATCCCCCATGTTACTTTTTCAATAAGACAATGAAGGTAAATTTTCTAAGAATAAATCATAGCCTCGAGGCAGAATCAAAACACAGTTGCTGAACCTTCTGTGGTGGTGCACACATCTAATCCTGGCATTTGATGGACAGAGACAGGAGACCCTGTCTCAAAAGAAATCCAAAACAAGCAAACAGAAACAACTGCCATTACTCCTTCAACACTGTATTTTCAAGGATATATTTTCACTTACATCTTATTAGTGGTGTCCTTTTATAGAGGAAGAGATTTTTTTAAATTCCAATTATTCTCATGAATGCAAAGAAAACCTTATAGCCCAATACATTACATTGCACATGACAGCTTTCAAGTCTAATGTGGTGTCCTAACCATCTTACCCCAACAGCCTCATAAGCCCATGGCCCATATTACCCACAGTTTCTTCCATTTACATTTAAGTAGAATAATTTAGTCAGACACCAACAGGCCTTTCTACTCATAACCAGGATTTGCTAAGAAAAAATTGTAATTTGCCTTCATATTCATTAAAAGCAAAAGCAGTCATTAAGGTTTAAAACATAACAGCCATCCTGGGACTCTCAGAACAGTTGGCGAGGAGGACCACAGAGACAAGCGAAGGTTAGCACAGAAAATTTCTAGGTTCAAAGAAGGAAGCCACATAATTTAAGACAAACACCTGGATTGGGGAGGTGACCGTATTTTGTTACTACCTCAAAAAAAAATTGCAGGCAGACATGCAGCAAATCACATCGATGGGATACTCAATTCTCTGAACACACTAATTAACTAAATGTAATCAACCGGCTTCCAGTCCTCTCCCTGCCTGGTGTGTATTTCTAGAGCATCACTCTTCTTGTTCCTCATAGCAGGCAGAACATTGACAGTCTACATGGTGCAGCAGAGAGAAACAAACACGCACAGATTTTTTTGCTGATGGCAGGAGTTTCTTCTCACTCCCAGGGCAAAAGAACCCACACTGTGGTGATGGCAGCACAGGCTGTAGATTTTAATTACTCTCCACACCAATTTTGCAGAGGAGACTTAAAGTTCAATTAGGTAATATGATGCTCGCTTAGGGTTGTTTTCATAAAACTGGGCACAGGCTTTCAAGTAGTAAATATGCAGCCGTGACAGGATTAAATATTCATGAAATCAAGATCGACGGAAGGCTGGGGATATCAGATTATTAAAATTCATATAGTTTTCACAATGTAAATCTTGTATCCACTTGCAAGGTGCCCCAATCTAGTCTGGTTTGGAGTGTGCTCAGATTCCAACTCCTGTGTAGCTTACCATTTAAACAGCAGTATTGATTTTTGTAGATAAACAACAACCCTGATTCTTACCTCAGGTTTCAAAATGCAGAAACAATTTTAAGCATTTGCAAATCCAAACTTTAAGATCTTTCAGCAGACACAGAATAGCAACACACCCCGTGGTCCCAGCATGCTCTAGGTATCTCTCTAATCTACTGGTCCAAGGAAGGAAAGGTCCAAGGAAACTCAAGGCATTCCCAAGAAGGAGCACGCCAGGAGATTCAGCTTGCTTCTACCTAACAGAAGTGCCTATCTGCCTGAACACTTCCTTACTTGAGACAACGTGCAAATAAAGTAGATTGACTCTTCTTGGGTTCCAATATTCTGATTTGCTGAACCAACTTTTCCCCAATATTAGCAGCCGCTTTCAAAAAGCTTTAACAAACACGTGCGCACTTGATACCGATGAAACTAAACAACTAGCTTCCACCAAACTAAACTCTAAACTCGGAGCGTGGGTAGAGACAGAACCGGCCCAGAGACAGCCGTGATAAGCACACTCTCTGAACATTACCGAGGCATCATCTTCGGTGCCATTTCCCCTACTGTACAATTTTCTCAGCAGAGGAAACATCAGCACCAGAGAATGACATCTGAACCATTTCTTACTGGAATTCAATTACCTAAAGAACTCCACACAGTCAGGCGCAGGTCTCCCCTGGTCTACAATGACACAGCAGGGCTGCAAAGGACTTGCAGGGTTCATCTGCTGCCAGGCACTGGGTCCCTGCCCTCCTGGGGAGGAGGATGCCCGCCATGGAGGACCACCTCCAGCCTAGAGCTCTGTGAAGCAAGACTGTCCAATCTGAAACGAGCCAAACTTTGCTCCCATCACTAGGTGCATGTCACCGCCCCTCCAAGAGTCTAGAAAGCCACTCGCCGAGTCTTAAGGCACACTTCCCCTAGACCCACAGCATCTCAAGCAGAAGTCTCGGCACTGCCCCTCCCGCGGGATCAGCCCTGCCCTCAGCCTCGCGTCGCCTGTACCAAGACTTCCCTGCACACATCACTGAACACCGAAACCAGAGCAGACTTCTTTCGGCACACGCCTTCCACTTGAGAAACTCACTACCGGCTTGGATTCCTTTAAATCCCACGCCTCCTCCAATCTGCCACCCCAGCCCCCACAAACGAGGTAAGGGGGTTGGGAGCGGAGGGGTTAAAGAGACAGCCACTACTCGTCCTCCTCAGACTGGCTCAAAAGATACCACGGCGGCCACAGCGCGAACCTTACCTTGCTCTCCCCTCTCTGGCTGCTGGGTGTCGCCTCCGGATCGTCGCTGTCCTCAGCGCCCGCACTCTCGCCGGGCACTTCATCCTGAGCCAGCTGCTGCTGGGGCTGCGGCTGGGGCTGGGGCGGCTGTGGCGGCGCCTGGCAGGCTCCGCCAGCCCCCTGGGAGCGGGGGATGGGCTCCGGGCGCGGAGAAACTCCCTCCACATCCATCTCCATCTTCCCATTCACTGGAGGGCAAGACAAAAGCGGAGCGGAGACTTGGCAGCGGCGCCCGGCGGCTCCTCAGCGGCCCGTGGCACGCATGGCTCGCCGAGGAGGGGCCGCCTCGCGCGCGCCCTCCCTCCTGCCACCCTTCGCCCGCACTCCCCGCCGCTCGGTTCCGACGCTGCGGGGCGTCTGGGCCCGGGAGCCCGCGAGGAGCGGGTGGCCGCGTGTCCTTGGAGCGCTGGCCTTCAGGCGCCCCCCGGCAGTCCCGCTACATCGAGCGCATCCTTGGCGGTGGCAGAGCGCCTCCCAGCCGCGCGCCCCAACCAGCCCTGGGGACAGCCCCAGAGACTTGTTCTCCTTATCCTCGATCCGGGATCCGCGAACCTTGATCATCCAGCATCTCCGCACACCCTCCCCCCCCCCCCCCCCCCGACCTCGGGTGTTTCACCTCCCTTCCAACCTTTTGAACAAAGTTACTGGAAGAGCAAACCAGATGGGCCGAATTTGCCTGGCGACCCTGGCAGGGCTTGGGAATGTCAGATGTCAGTGAGATCTAGCAGGCACCCTCAGCTGCTGACCAGGCAAGCACAGACCCTGTCTGTTGTCCCCTTCTCAGCACAGAGGAACCAAAGAAAGGAGGGTGTTCAGATCTATGCATGAGGGTGTCAGCAAACACTAGAAGAGGAACAAGGGGAGCAGTGGTGGCTGGACAGACCACCACAACCCCAGGTGACTACCACCTTCTGACCCTGGTTCCCCCTCCTCTGGCCAACAAGAGTATCTGGAGGACCAGTCCCCTGCTGCGTGCCTGTGCATGGCTCCCACAGCACATTAGGACCAAGGTCTGCCCTAATGCTGGTGCAGGAGTTCAGCTGTCTACTAGACAGCTGGAGCACAGAAGCAGCCAGTATCAAATTCCTGCACGAAACAGACCTAACAAGACCTCATCTTGGGCATATCACGGGTTAAAACTGGGGAGGGGTGGAGCTCCCCTGATGGAGAGGAGGCATGGATCCCGACCAGTCTCACTCACAGTGCCAAGTTTGGCACCATGGTCTGCCCCTGGAGGGTCAGAGGAGGAAGAAGGGAAATGGGGTGTAGCTGCCAGGCTTTTATAGCAATTCATACCCTGGGGTGGGCACCAGCTGGGCGCCTTCTCTCCCGAGTGGCCAGTTCTCTCAAGCAAGCTGGGCATATTTTTAGGAAGTGAGTTAGGGGAAGGCAGTGAAGAGCTTTGTAAATACAGAGCTGGCAAGGATAGACCTGGAAAGTCTTAAATTGGTACTCTGTCAGTCACGTTTATCAATTCTGTGCTACTTGAATAAAAATTAAGAGGAGTTGCTAGGTTTGTATAAGTTCTGAGCCCTGAAGTGCCAAATTCTTATAGGCTGAGCCAATAAACTCAGCTTCTAGTTCCACGTCTAAGAGCTGGAGGTACACACCTCAAGAATCTGTGAGCCATAAACCGTAGATGCTCAATGGGAGGCTTACTACTCTGGGCTTTCATTCCCAGTGGCCTGGCCCTGGGCAGCTAGTATCATTCCTGGCATCTAGAGCTGGAAATCACAAACCTTGGGTGTGAGGAGGCCCTGGAAGCGTGTGCAGCTGGTGTTGAAGCCCCAGAGCAGATTTCAGACCCTCACCTCTAGGGACTGGAGCCCCTGGAGCTCTTCGAACATGTGGCCACATACCTATCTTCAGATCTCCATGGGTCCCTGCATTTCCTCCACCCCACCCCCCCCCCATCCTCTCCTGTGCTTCTGTTAGATCAAACTCACCAGCTGCCCTCTGACTGGTGACGGCTGACACTGACTGCTGTCTCCTCTGGAAGTTACTCACTCCAATCATGATAAAGATCATAGGTGGGTACCAAAAGAGCCCTTGGCAGAAACCTTTTATTGGATCTAACGTTGCAACAGCCTGGGTGCAGTAGCAGAGGGTGGCTCCAAGGTTGTTATAAAGCCAGAAAGGGGGTGTTGCGTATAAATGTGGCACTGTAATTTACACACACCATGGCCTCCAAATCACACCAATCACAAAAATTCTGTAAAGATGCCCAAGGAAGTCCTTTCTCCTCCCTGAGTCAGAAGGGCTGTGGGTGAGCAGGCTCATTATTGTTCACCCAGGCTTGTCTTGATGTGACTGTCTTCCTGCCCTCCTGTAGATTGTTAGGAGTGATTCTGACTGGAAGAAGGCCTCCTAAAGGGGAAGGAGTGTCTTTTGTAGCATCCATGGTTAACATTAACACACAGCCCAGCTACTGAAGTGTTCTTACAGACACCAGACAATACTAACAGTAGCTCATGAGAGAGCAGCATGCCCTCTAACAAGCTGCTAAAGAAGGGGCTGCTAGAAAGACAGTTCTCGGCTCAAGGCCACCAGGACTAAGGGAAGAGTCTGTCAGCTGCCACTCCAGGGATCCAGTGGCCTTCTCTGGACATGAAAGCTTGCTTACAATAAAGACTTAACCAAAGGTTAATACCAAACTAACATTCCCAGTGGAATGTGACAGATTGACAGGGTCCAAGGACCCTAGGTTGGGTTGGCTCATTCTGATCCTTCTCAAAGTGAGCAAGTCAGCACTTGGTCTGGCAGTAGCTTAGGGTGTGTGTCCTGGATTTTATATGGGCTGGTTTTGAGTTCTAAACCACCACCACCACCCCCACACTGACCAGAAGACAAATGAACTTCCTGTGTGTGTTTTCTAGTAGAGAGTGGTCTTTCCCTTCTCACACAATGTAGAATACATAACCTGTACCTGATGCAGTAGGAAGCCACACTGCCCACTTGGCTGCTCTGCAGCTCCTAATAGCGCTTCTACACACACACACACTGCACATAGTTCCAATGGATGAGCTTACAACAGGGTGCATCTGTATACTCTATCCTTTCTTACTGTATCTTACTCTCCAAGTTTTTGCATGAGTATGCAAGCATTTGATGAGCTGCTTTCTTCAGTACAGACAAGTCAGGTAAGGCAGTGTGGACCTGCTCTGAGAAAGCAGAGAGTTTGGAGGATGGCTCACCAAATCTCCATTGTTGGCTTTTATTTTCATTATTTCTAAAAGCTGGGTTTCAAGTTTATTTTCTAAACTGAGAACTCATCAAACAACACAATGAGTTAACTTATCCTGGATAGACTAGATTTTTACATGACATTATGAGCCTGAGTGTTGTAATGGATGAGCTCAGATAGTAAGACTGGAGCCTGCAAAATGGCTCATGAATAAAGTCTCCTGCTGCCAAATCTGAGAACCAAACCCATTCCCCAAAATGTGATAGGACAGACTCCAAAGAGTTGTCTTCTAACCTCTTAACATTTACTATGTCATGCCTGTCCCCACTTCCAAAATATTTATTACAAAAATAAAAATAAAACAGAACCATGTTCCTTTGAGGATGATACTTGCCTCCACTTCCTCTCCAGCACCTGCTAATAAACCAAGAGTTCTTACAGGGGTTTTATTAAGGTAAACTAGATTATCTGTGCAGTGTGCTTAGAAAATTACACAACATACAGACTTGTCTGTTGAGCAGGAAGCAGGAAGGTGACAGAAGTTCCCCCTTGAACATGGATCGAAGACCTTGGTTCAGGAAGAAGTAAACAGGGAGTTATTGCCACCTGATTTTTCTCAAAGATAGTTGGCATTTTGGGAGGAGAGGAAGGGATTCAATAGTGTTGTGTGTAAGGAACTTTTGAATTTGACAGATTTTCCTTCTGTACTGCAGAAACAAAAATCACATGTCAATTCAGACGGGAGCTGAGAGAGCCTGCTAATATTCTTCCACACTTGTTACTTCCAAAATGTGTTTGTGAACTTTTTTCAAGGCTCAGATGAAGATTAAATAAGAAAGAAAGATAAAATACTGTGACTGAATTTGTTCTAAATTTAGGCATGTGCTTCTAAAGGTTCCTATTGTTCAATGCAAATATTATTTTCTTTCTTCTGCCCCTGTAATTATTTGGGGGACATGTATTTTTTGTTTTGTTTTTAGCATCTGTCATAAGTAAATATGGATTCAGAAAATATATTACATTTCAAAACTGTTGATTGCACCTAATTATGCATGTAAATTGCTACTTCAAGCCTGCAAACAGCTTGCAACATTTTGAAAATTTTGCCCTACTAGTCATCTGAGGTGTTTGTGTAGTATTTTGCATTGCCTGAAATGACACTTTACTTCCTCATTAACTGCCCATTAATGGTGAATCTGTGAACAATTTTGACTCTTTGCTATCTCTCTCAGATCTCACTAGGATTAATGGATCATCACTTTTAACAACATTCACCTTCTTCCTATTTACATCTGAACACTTGATGGTTTTGTTTTGTTTGGTTTGGTTGGCTTCTTTTTATTTATTTTTTTTTTTGAGTCACTGAGACTACAGAGTGTCCTTGGAGTATAGTTGGTCTAGACTCTTATTCCTCAAATTGTAGTCACTGAACCTGAAGCATCACAACTGTCCAGGAGTTTGAAAGACATGTGGTCTTGGGCCTGCCATAGTTCTATCACTCAGAATTTGCATCTAACAAGATCTCCAAGTGATTCCTTTCTATTATGGGTTTAAGAAGGGCTCTCTAGCATATCTATCCTGTTGTTCTTCCCTATTTATCTTTGGCCCTCACAGTACCCAGAAAAAAAAAAAACTTATTAGGAAGACTCAATGTGGAACTGTGAGATGGCTCCGTGGTTAAAAGTGGTTGCCTGGAAAGTAACCTGAGTTTGATCCCAAGAATCCAGCCATAGAAGTGCACCAACTGCCAAAAGTTGTCTTCTGTCCCCTTTATGCACAGTATTGTACATAGGCACCCTGTAAGAATGTGTACACACACACACACACACACACACACACACACACACACACAAATTTAAAACACAGGGTGACTCTTCTTTTTCTCAAGGCATTCTCCTTCTCACACTACCCATTTCCTCCCCATAGACCTTCCCCTGCATACTGAAGAGCTTCCTGAATTAAGAGCAGAGCTATGTTCCATAGCCCTGGTGATTGAATAAGAAGTATGAATTCTTCTAAAAATCCAAAGACATTAACCTAAAAGCATTTTATCTCAAATAATAAACCCTATGCAAATATGTGAAAAGTTTGGTCAATTCTGCCCTTCTCCTTGAGACTGGAAACTCCAGTGTCTCTCTGCTGGGATAACTGGGGTCTTGAGATACAATGCAAGCACACAAAGACAAATTTGTGTCTATGCAAAGAAACATCAAACAGAAACTGCAGTAATTTGAAATAAGTTTGCTCTAAATTATGGACCCCAGTATTTTTAGGAAGTATCAGAAATCATTAGTGAACTTCTTTGAAGCATATATTTACATAAGTCAACTAGCTGATCTGCTTTTCAGCTTTTATGACAGCATCTCTCTGTGGCTCATCTAGAATTTTCTCTGTCAGTTTGTTAGCTTTGAGGTTGCAGTCCTCCTGCCTTAGCCTTCCACCAATCCATGCATGCATATATATAGGTCAGAAGTTGATGAAAGTGTCTTCCTCTCTAACTCTCTCTTTTTTAGAAGCTATTCAAATGAAGTTGGAACCTGGAACTTGTCACTTGTCATCCTGGCCACACTGTCTGGGCAGCAAGGTCCCAGACATGCCTGCCTCTGCCCTCTAACTCCCTCACCCCCTCACTGTAATTACACACTATACCACCACACCTGGTTTTTATGTGGGGGTCCAAATGCAGGTCCTCATGCTAGAGTACTAAGTTCTTTCCCCAGCCTCTGAATCAGTGTTTTAGTGGCTTTCAGGTACAGCAAGTTTCATCTGTAACGTATGCACAAGTCATCTGGAGAATGCCATTACTGTGGAGACCTGGGCCTGAGCACCTATAGGCCATATATCGACCATGTGGTCCCTGTGCTTAAAGTCTTCCCACCTTAAAGACTTGTGTCTAGCAGTAGTTTTCAGATCTACTGTGGCATGGGGAACTTTTATAAGCTTCAGTTCCTAGAGACGGAACCCCCCAAAAATCAAGATGTCTGGAGGTGCAATGAAAGCAATGGTAGGTTGGGAGTAGAGTTGTTTTAGGTTTTTTTTTTTTCCAGACAAAATTTTATGTAGCCCAGGCTAGCCTCAAACTCATGATCTTACTGCCTCAGCCTCCCAAGTGCTTGCATTTTAAGTATGCAATACCACTCATGGCACATGGGTGGTTTTGAAGACTTATGGGTGATAACCAGGTGTGGTCAAAATTGAGAATCAAGCCTTCAGGGAGTTTCCACTGTGGGTAGCAATAACAGATGGGACCTTTTTAGCAATTCTAACCTCTCTTCCAGTCAGAAACTCAATGGGATAGAGTCCCACAATCTCCCTTGTTACAGGGCATGGTTGTGATGCACCTTCAGATTTCATGGCCATTACTATGATCAAAGGTTATCTATGGCTGTATGTTAGAGTAATTGGGAAGGAGTCAAAAAATACTGATTTTTCCCAGTAATCACTGAAATAAAAATGTGAGGGCAAAATGGAACCTGGTGATGTGAACAGTTCCCCCAGGTGATTCCAGTTGGGCAGACAGGACTGAGCGGCATCTCTATAGACTGAATTTTTATGTATGCAAATTGTGTTTCCATGGAGCAGCTGTTTCTTCTGAGTTGTTGTTTTGCTTTGTTTTTCTTTAATTCTTCCTTAATCTGCAGAAATGGAAAGCCTGAAAAGGTAAATGAGAGTCCCAGCCCAATTAACACAGGTGCACATCAGCCTCCTCACAATGCTTTCTGACAAATGATTCCTTTCTTTTCCACCCCCTTTCCCTCCTTGGTGACACAACAGCAGCTTCCCCTTGCTACAGTAAGACTTTAGTGTGATAAGACTCAGTTGAGGTGGCACAAGCCTCTGAGGATTCAGGATCTCTTCTTGAGTTTCTGAGCTACCCGGAAAGGATATCCCTGTGAATTAGGGGTTTGAAGGCACCTTGCTGTCTAAACTGTGGTCCACACACTAGTGGCATCAACATCACCAAGGATTAACCCATGAGTGCTGCAGTGTTTTGGGGCCCTGCCCCATCCTTTTAAGCAGCACCTGCATTTTTTTAAATATTTAATTATTTATTATGTGTACAGTATTCTGTCTGCATACCAGAAGAGCAGGGAGCCAGATATCACTGTAGATGGTTATGAGCCACCATGTATGTGGTTGCTGGGAATTGAACTCAGGACCTCTGGAAGAGCAGCCAGCAGAAGCGCTCTTGACCTCTGAGTTATTTCTCCAGCCCCAGCACCTGCATTTTAAGGATCCCTGGCTGCTAGACAAGTGCCCAGGCCTTCAGAAGCTGATACAGTGGGCACCTGTGAGACACAGAGTGACTTCACCCACCACCAGTCCCTACCTCCTCCACCACCCTACTCTCCATTGATCCACACCCATCCTCAGAACTCTGTAGAAGAACCCTTTAAAATATATATATAAATAACATATAAATATGTACATTGTTTATATATAAACAATAGATAAATATATAAACATTATCTGTGTATGTATATATATTTACAGGTATGGTATTTATTGTACACTAAGCATTCAGCATTATCCCAGAGTTCCTTTCCTCAACCCCTCCTTCCACTGATCCTGTTCGTTTGCTCAGTCAATTTCACTTGTGTTGTTTAATCTATACATACATGTACAATCCTTATACATGTATGACTGTATAAAGTCCAGGAACCAGAAATGAAGGAAAAGATACAAAATCTGTCTTTCTGAGGCTGGTTTAGTTAATTTGATTTGATTGTCTCAGTTTCAATCACTCCCCACAATGGATAGAACTTTGAGATTATTTATGGTTGAGAAAACTTCCATTGTGTGTATACATTTCTTTATGGGCCTTCTAATGGTGGACGATAGACTAGTTCCATAAATTATCTATAGTGACGAGTGTTGCAGTCAATACCGGTGTGCAGGTGTCTCTGTGGTGTGATGTCTTGGAGTCCTTCAAAACGCTCTAGAACTCTTACGGACACTGCTCCAGTTGACAAGAAGAACCTATTGTCATTGTCCATTCTGTCTGAGGTTAGCATCACCATTCAACGGAACTTTCCTCTCAATGACACTCTTGGTGTGTTTCAGTAGGGAGCCTCCCTCCCATATGTGGCTTCAAGCACATGAATTATGGCTAGTGTAACACAGAAACTGAATTTTAATTTTATTTCTTTCTAATTAATTTACATTTAAATAGATTCATATGGTTAGTGGCTCCACTGTGTTGGACAACACAATTGCAAAGTAATCACCCTTCCTGTTGGTGAGCCTTACTCAAGTTCCCAGGTTGAACTCTTGCCATCTTGCTCTGCTTTTGTATGTATTAATCTGTCCTGAATCTACCAAGATGAAAAACATCTGCTTCGCCACCTCATTTACATAATAAGTAACATTATGCTTATTATTTTGAATGAGAAGAGTTTAACTTGAATTAAATGCCACCAAAAAGTTGTCAAAGCCTCTTTCATAGTATTCATAATTATGTAGCTTTAATTTTTGCAGCCTTTTCAAACGTCAGCAGACATGGGGCACATTAACTGCTTTAAGGACAAAAGACTGCAGATGAATTCAGGGTAGAAGAGACATAAAGACACCCGCAGCCACAGCGTCTTGGTGCACAACAGAAAATGCTGTGTGTGTTGAGAGAAACCGGGACGTGAGTGTTACCCTCAGCATGGAAAGCGAAGCGCAAAACAAGGAGGGATCATCAAGTCAGAAAACACCAAGTGAAAGTTCAAACAGAAATGTACTCAACCATTAGTCTGACCGTAAGTATCTAATCTGTGGAGCTGATGGAATGGAACACCATGAGATGTGATAAGAAGAAAAGGAAGGTGAGCAAGGAAGCTCAAACAAAAAGATTGAACGAACCTCCATTTAGGAAATGAGAGGAGTGCTGAGGTCAGCACCCTACCCCCAGTGGAGGCTACACACTGCCTCTAAGCTGGAGCAGTCGCAGCCAGTCTCAAGACAGGATGCAAACACTAGGAAGATGTGTCACCCCAGTGTCTGCATCCCCTGTGAGATTCACAGGGATTCCTGCAAAGAAATGTGTAGCTTAGGGCAACAGCCTCACTTCTGCAGGACCGTCACTTCATAGCAACTGAAACCAATAAATAGGCCATTGTTGCTGTCCTCAGGAAAGAAAACTCCAGGGACTCCATCCAGGCAGCATGGCTTGAGGACAGGCTGGGGATCAGATCAGAGACGCAGTGAAAGCAGGCATCTTGAGATCCACCCACCCAGACCCTCTCGCTTCTCCAATGCTGTGGGCTTCTTCATAATTCACATCAACGCACCTTTAAAAGAAAAGGAAAAAAAGGGGGGGGGGGAGATAGAATGAAGATAAAAAGAAGACATGAAGAGTCCTCAAGGTGGCTCGGGAAAAGCACTTGCTACCAAACCTCACAACCTGAATTCCACCTCTGGGCTACATAGTGAAAGGAGAGAACAGGCTCCTTCAAGTCATCCTCAAATCTCCACTGATGTGCCCACAGAATTAATTAGTTAAATGAGTGGAGAAAGACATAGGCCTAGGGAGATGGCTCAGCTGGAAAAGCAAACACTCTTCATCACACTGGATGTGAGAACCGGATCCACACAGTTGCCCTCTGACCTCTGCAGGCATACTAGGGCAGGTGTCACAGTCAGCCCAGGCAGTAGCAGAACAACGAGGCTACCACAGAGGACTTGGTGGCGCTTACGTGGAGGAAACGTTCCCTGAGCTAGCTTCTGATCCCGTCTATTCCCCGCATGCTGGTTGGGGTCCCTGTTACTTACAAACTACTTTTCTCTATGTTGGCTTTATTTGTTTAGGTTCTTTGCTGCACATGGGACATGGAGATGAAGCAGATGGTAGAGGTCACCTTCAACACAACAGCAGTAGGGCCAGGAGACAGCTTAGTCTGTAAACAACTTGCCTGGTAAGCAGGGGACTGACTACCAGAACCCTGTGAAACAATGTCTGGTGTAGTGGAAGCCACACTTGTAATCCCTGGCACTGGAGAACCAGAGACTGGGGGTTCCCTGGGGTTTACCTGCCAGCCAGCCGAGCCTACTTAAAAAGTTCCAAGACAGTGAAAGACTTCATCCTAGGATTCCTTTTGCTGTGATAAAACACCATGACCAAAAACAACTTGGGGGGGAAAGGGTTTATTTCACCTTAGAATTCTCAGGTCACATCCATTGCTGAGGCAAGTCAGGGCAGGGACTCAAGCAGGGCAGGAGCTAATACAGAGGCCATGGAGGAGTGCTTCTTACTGGCTTAACTCCTCACAGCTTGCTCAGTCTGCTCTCTTATAGCTTCCAGGACCACCAGCCCAGGGATGGCACCACCCAGAGTGAACTGGGCCTTCCTACATCAATTGTCAATGTACCACAGGCCTCCCCACAGGCAATCTGGTGGGGATATTTTCCCAACTGAAGTTTCCTCTTTCCAAATGACTCTGGCTTGTGTCAAGTTGACATGAAATGAGCCAGAACATACCCTGACTCTAAAGGAAGAAACAACACTGATGAAGTATAGTTAGAGGGGTAAGCAGACTAAGAAACTGGAAGCAGGCTTCCTGAGATGGCTGTTTCTTGATCCCAGACACTGCAAGGAAAAAAGAATGGGGAGACAAAAGAGTGGAAGTGTGGATCTTTTTAAGGGCTTCCAGACTCGGTTTCTCATAACCCCTTTCTCTGCAGCTTCATTCAATCCTTTGTGCCTTGGAACAATTCAGGAATCCCCTGAAGAGTCACCATCAATCCCTACCCCATGCCCTTTTACATACAAGGTTGCCCTGAGATCTGCACATGCATTGCGTGCACACACACACACACACTCACACCCCAGCAACAGAGACATGGAGTATACTACAAATGACCATCAGAGAATCAGGAAAGCAAAGAATATGATGTGCTATGGTGTTCCAGCAAGCAGAGTGTTTCCCCGGGATCCTATAGGCAGCTCCAGTAAAGCACCAATGGGGAACGGGGGGGGGGGGGGGGGGGGGGGGGTTTTGTTGGTATTTCCTGTGTGCATGAGAAGACATTACCATTTGGAAGCAGAATGGTGATCAGACCTGCAAGACTCTCATGAGATTGGACTCACTAACACTTTTTCATAGAATGAGGGGGCATTTTAGGGTGCTCAGGAGCTCACAAGGCTCAGGAGCACCCCACACACACACCTCAGAGGTTATATAACCAGTTAACAATTGCTGTTGGGGCATCAGATTCCACAACCACAGTTGCCTGTGAGTCACCCAGGCTAGTTAAACATAAGAAATTCCATGCATTTGAGTTACCTACAGACCTCTACGAGTGAAAACCAATAACTCACTGGTTAGCAGAACTCACAGCTCTTTGTGTCACCCGGGCAAAAGCATGCAACAGTGCCTAATGAATAAGGCACTTGGATTGATTTGTTGACTGAGACATAATCTTTGTGTAGCACAAGCTGGCCTGGAACTTGAGATCTTACTGCCTCAACTGGAGTGCTGAGATTATAGGCCTGCACCACTGGGCAGGAATCCCATTCAGGTCGTTTTAAGTTTTACTGTTTGGGTTTTGGTGTTTTGGTTTGGTTTGGATACTTTTTTGTAGGTCCTCCCTATATAGACCTGGCTCTTGGATGGCCTGAAGACTACTGCTAATTCCAGACTGGTCTCAAACTGATACTAATCACGTGCTTCTGCCTCACCTAAGTGCTGGGGTTACAGGTGTGATATAATTACAGATGTGATATAAGTGAGCTATAACCCCTTAATGCTGGGGTTACAGATGTGATATAAGTGAGCCATAGTCCCTCAGTTCTGAGGTTACAGGTGTGCCCCACCACACCTGTCTCTACCAAAGTTCTTAAACTGTGAAATAAAGTCGGAGGATATGAGGGACTAAAATAACCTATTACTCATACAGTCTGGGTTAGAGGACATTGCTTTTGTCTGTAGGCAAATGGTCTTCCTATTCCTGAACACCAGGGCCAATCAGACAAATCCACTTAGTCATAGCAGTGTGGGCGCGTGCCCTGAAGGCAGCTAGCTTCTAGAAGGTAAAAGAAAGAGGCTGACAAATTCAGTGCTTTTGTTCCAAGTTCACTAAGCAGATGAGAAACATCTCCAACAGCAGCAGGAATGGAAAAGCTGAGTGAGCTCAGGAATTATGCTAAACTTTCTACACCTGTTTAAAAAAAAAGAGAGAACTAAGAAGTGCTCCGTCCCCTGAGGGAATTCTATATCAATTTTAGCCCTATCTCTTATAGGCCACATCCCAGTTTCTTGCCTGCCTGGTGTGTCCTGTGGCAGGGAATTCTGGGAGGCTGTCTTAGTTCAGGTTTCTATTCCTGTGACAAAACACTGTGACCAAAAGCCACTTGGGGAGGAAAGGGTTTATTTTGCGTCACAACTCTTAGGCCCCAACCATCACTATGGTTAACAGGAGTTGTTTCTTATCCTGCCTCTTATCTACTTACTGGTCCTGTGGCTGCTAATTCACCATCAGCATCTCCAACACACTGCCCTCAATTGCAAAACTAACTTCCTGGATCCTAAACATCCATAGTACAAAGCAGTGAAGAGCTAAAGCCCCTACCCCAGCTCTCACAGCTCATTGGTGGCATCCTCCATTCTCCTGAGCAGACCTTGAGGAGGGGGGAGATGCTTTGGTGAGTACATTTTATATTACAGACACTGAATAAACATACATTTTCATAATATGGCCTTTTAAACCAGAAATTATCTTTCATTCACTCATATGAGCATATTTTAAAAGGCCTACCTAATGCCGTATCTTGTGCATTGTGGTAACTAAATAAATGTTTGAGAATGAATATTAAAAACCTTTTATGTGAAGGCAGAAAAATGGCTTTGCATCTCATCTTGGGAAATTTCATCTTTGAAAAAGGTAAAACAGAAATAGGCAATTTTGGGGCTAGTAGTGAGAAGACTCCTTGGATAAAGGTACTTGTTACCAAGAAAGACAACCTGAGTTCTATGCCTGGAACCTACAGGGTGGAAAGAGAAAACCAACTCCCACAAGTTGTCCTCTGACTTCCACAAGAATGTTTCAGCTCCTGAACATACAGGCTCCATATTCACAGTAAATAAGAAAGAAAGAGATGGATGGAAGGATGGAAGGAAGGATGGAAGGATGGAAGGAAGGGTGGAAGGAAGGAAGGAAGGAAGGAAGGAAGGAAGGAAGGAAGGAAGGAAGGGCTATTTAGAGACCAGGCCTTGACACGCAGTAGTCTTGAAATTAAATACTCCTCTTGGCTTCACCATGCTGTTGCAATAAGTAAGGTTTCACAAGTGCATTTCCTAAGTTTTCAGTCCCTTGTTTATTAAATGAGGAGCTTTGCATTCTTTTCAGCTCAAAGTGTCTCAGAGAACAACCACACACCCTTTCCAAAGAGCTAAATGCACATCAAAAATATCAAACCATCAAATGGGGATGTGAAAACCTCTATCATTTTTAGAAACACCTTCATTAAAATAATTCATTATAGCCAGGCAGTGGTGGCGCACGCCTTTAATCCCAGCACTTGGGAGGCAGAGGCAGGCGGATCTTTGTGAGTTCGAGGCCAGCCTGGTCTACAAAGCAAGTCCAGGACAGCCAGGGCTACACAGAGAAACCCTCTCTCGAAAAACCAAAAAAAAAAAAAAAAAAACCAAAAAAAAAATAAATAAATAAATAAAAATAAAATAAAATAATTCATTACATTTACTTATTTTGTGTGTGCTCCTGTGTGTGTAGGTGCCCACATGGCACTGCACACATGTGCTCCTGTGTGTGTGAGGTGTCCACATGGCATTGCACACATGTGTTCCTGTGTGTGAGGTGTCCACGTGGCACTGCACA
>CAJQZJ010003646.1:6086325-6121846 GCA_907164525.1 Lophiomys imhausi | reverse complement strand
AAGGAAGGAAGGAAGGAAGGAAGGAAGGAAGGAAGGAAGGAAGGAAGGAAAGCTATATATAGGTAAAGTGAAGGAAAGGGAAAAAGATCCACAGTTGAAGTGAATCCTGGTCTACTTTAAAGGAATAGCTGAGTTATTTCATCTGAGTCTGTCCTTTCAAAACAGAAACCAATGAAACTAAACTAAACGCTGTGCCATTTTTCTCAGATGACCATCAGTTGGCCTACCAAGAGGCATTTTCTGAAGCATTGACCGATGCATAAAGCTAAACCTCTATTAGAGTGTTTTCCTCTATATGTTCTTGTTGGTTTAACCTTCAGAAGTAAATTAAATTGATAGCAATCAGTATTGCTGAGCATTGTAGTGACTGAAACTCAGCAGAGAGAGGCTTTTTAAAATGGCTTTTGTAAACATATGCTATGTGTATGGTTACAGTGTGCAGCATGGTGTTCAGAAACTTAAAGACACCTTGGAAATGAGGAGAGAAATTATTCACAGCCTGCTGTGCCAGTGTGTGGCCATCTTGGTCTCAGATGCATGCCTTGCTGTTGGTTAGGTTTCATCCTCTGTCCTCAGTCACAGGAAACTACAATTCTGAATTCTCTTGCCAACTCCCCTGTGGTGGCTTAAGTCCATGGGAGGCAACAGTGGGTGACCACAGGGCACTCCTCCTATTGTCTTCCTGGGCCTGTCGTGACTCGTGTCCCCTGTGGTTGACCTCCTGTCAAATAGGCTACTGATAGTACTGAATAGCAACCCCCATCACTGTGTTTCTAGATTGTGGAACTTCCTATATGTGGACTTCATGCCGGGTGGCCTCTCCATCCTGGTGGCCATCTCCTTTGTGACCAGGACTTGTCACAGTCCCTTCTGTTTGAAGGGAGAGAGTGCTGTGAGTTTCCCTGACAAGACCTTGACTGATATACCCCTAATGTTCTAGAACATGCTAACATTGACAGAAACTAAGAAGTATCACTTTTGCCTTTTGGGGTGTACAAATCAGCAGCACTAAGTGAATTCCCAGTGTCAGATAACCATTACCACCACTCATCCCTAAAACTCTCTCGCAAAATCCAACCTCTCTACCCATTAGCAGCTCCCTAGTGTCCTCATCTCAGCCCAATAAAGGCTACTCAACTTGTTTCTCAATAACCTTATCTTTTTTAGATACCCTGTATAAGAGGGATCACAGGGATCACATAGTAACCTGTTTAACCTGGTCTGCTTCATTAACATAGTGCCCCCTGGTTCTCCCAATGCACATGCTATAACATTTTTAGAGCATGTGTCAGAATTCTATTCTTTAATACAACAATATATACTATTTATATAGATATGTTCACATGTGGTCCACATACTTAAACATGACAAGCTTTTAATATAATATTCACATAAATCTGTACACACACCCTACATCTAGTCCTTCAAAAGACAACTGGGATCCTCCCACATTTGGGCCATAATGGCTAATGCTGCAATACATGTTGGTGTACAAATGTCATTTTGAGTTTTTACTTTCAGTTCTTTCTGTGTATAACCTGAGGTGGAAATACTGAATGATATGAGACCTGACATACTGCTTTTCAAGCATCTAAACTACTTTACATTCCCAGCAAGCGGATACCAGAGCTCCAATCTCTCTACATTTCGGTCAACACTCATTTCATCTCTCTTTGATACCCAGCATTCCAATGAGTGCGAACTGCTATTGTGTCTTAGCTTTCCAGTTATTTGTGCTAGGATGATGGTCAGGGATGACAAAAATTGTTCACTCAACCATGTCTTCTAGTCACAAGGTGAGCGGTAAGCAGAACTGCT
The DNA here is from genome assembly GCA_907164525.1 of Lophiomys imhausi. NCBI lineage: Eukaryota > Metazoa > Chordata > Mammalia > Rodentia > Muridae > Lophiomys > Lophiomys imhausi. The sequence continues at coordinate 6,120,028 of CAJQZJ010003646.1, read as the reverse complement.
GATCATAATTTACTGTTTGCTACATTTCCAGGACAGATGTCCTAATTGGCTCTGATTGTCAACTTGATAAGGTTTAGAGACATTTGAGAGAAAAGTCTCATTTGAGGGGGTGCCCAGATCAGACCAGCCTGTTGGCATGCCTACAGGGGGATGTCTTGTCTGTCAATTGGCAGGGGAGGGCACAGACCACTGTGGGAGGCACCACACATGGGCACAGGGCCCTGGAGTATAAGAAACCTGATTAGCCTGTGTGAATAAATGAGTCTGCCAGCAGGGTTCCTCTGATTTCTATGGATTCCACATTCTTGCCTTGAGTTCCTGCCTTCCCTTCCTTCCCTTCCCTCAATGAAGGACTGTGACCCAGAAGTGTAAACCAAGTCAACTTTTTCTTTTCCAGGAGGCTTTTGGTTAGGGTGTTTTGCCACAGCAACAGAGAGTAACCAGAGCAAAAGGTGTCAACGGGTCTCACTAGTACCCAACTCCTGACCCCAGGAAAGATTCCGGAGAAGAGGGGCCTTTGTCACACTCCACCTCAGCCATGGTGCCAAGCCAGTGCTTTTCCTCCGACCCTGCTCTCGCTTCTCAGTCTGTTCATCAAATACACTCAAAGCAATAACCTCTACTTGGGGCAGCTAGGAGATTAAAACTGCCTCCCCATGTGTTTACTTATATTTCATATTCTTCCTTTTAAATATTTGATGCTTCACATCTTGCTAGCATGTTTATATAGTTAAAACTTCATATGCTTTTGTTGACACAGTATCAATAAAGAGCTGAAAGTGCCCATGTGTTGCTTTCCCTGGTGGCTAAGCTTCAGGGGTGGTTAATTAAGAAGGCAAGTCCCTGATGTCTACCAGAGAAAGTGAAAATCCTCACTCCACTACCAGGACATGTGTGACTTTTGAAAGTTCCCTGCATGTTTTACTTTGTCTGATCTTCAAAGTTGCTACCATTAAAACAGGGTGGAAACATCTGACACATTTGGGGTATCGGGGAATCCCATGGCACAGCTAAGTGGAGCCATTACGAGTCATCTTTGTAAATATGCATCAAGTCAGGGAAGGATATATATATATATATAATTTAAGCTTTAAATCCCAAATTTAACATGTTCATGGATCCACTGTGAATGATCCACTAACACCCTCCCATGCCACAGAGGGATTCTAGTTCAGGCTGTGACCTGAAATCTGGGCACATCTGGCATTCCAGAGGTACAGGTCTGCTTGACTCAGGAAGCAGAGGTAGGAGGACTGCCAAGTTCAAACCTGCTTGGGCTAGAGAGTGAATTCAAGGCCAGCCTGGGTGACTAAGTGAATCCCTATCTTGAAACAAAAATCATAAAAGTGGCTGAGGGTGTAGCTTAGTGGTAAGGCCTTGTCCTTATGCTTTCATTGAAAGGCCTCCCTTGTCCTTCAGCAAATTTTCAACTATATCTTGTCCAACAAATAGAATCAACCTTGTTCTTAAGGGTCTCCAAATAAATAACTTTCTAAACTCCCCTGAGTTACCCCCTTCCTCTGGTTCTTCAAACCCTCTGAATTAAGAAACCCCTCTTCATCTCGACTTTAGCCCTCTCAGCATTTGGTGCAGGCTCCTCCCTCCCATGCTGTCTGGACTAAGATGAGGACTCCCTAATGTACACCTGACACACACTTGCATTCATCAGGTTCTTATGGATGCACATGGCCTCTGTCTTGACAGCAGAGCAGGGTGGGTGACGCTAATGTAACTTACTGCAAGCTACACTTCCCAGGTCCCACAGCTGTCATGGCTTGAATGTGGGATGTCCCTTGCAGTTTCAATTATTTGAACATCTGGTCCCTATTTGGTGGTGATGTTTAGAGAGGTTGTAGAACCACTGGACATAAGAGCCACCTGGTGGAGTCAACCATAGGAGACTGGCTTTCAGGGCTGTAGCTCAGTTCTGCTTCTGTCTAATCTCCATGTGCTGACTGGAAGGCCCAAAGCTGCCTCACGTTCTTCCCCCAGGGCTGTCTCAGCCATCATGACTTACCATGTCCCCTTAACCATGGGCCAAATAGATGTCTTTTTCAATAGATCTCTCCTCCATTAAGTTGCTTGCCAGGTATGTAGGTTAAAAACCACTGGTCTTTGGGAAGACTGTCCACTTTGAATGCGAGCTCTAGAACTCAGCCCACTCTCAAACACTTTCTATCTATCTTTCTTGCAATTTGTATAGAATTACAAACAAATAAACAAGACATCCACTTGGAATTTTACAATCAAAAGACTTCTATTTTGGAATCAAGATATACATCTTTTAGCAATTCCCATATCTAAGGAGGTCTTAGTAAGCCAGACAGTCAGATCTTTCTATGGTCAAGAATTAACCACATCTAGGGGAGATGCCAAATCTTGAGTCACAGGTGCAAGGTGACAGAATCTAGAGTTGGAACTCAGAGAAATGAAAGGGGAATTAGGAATGAAATGAAAGGTCAATTCAAACCTGGATGAAGAAAGGCACAAGCTACTTTTTTTCCAGTAAAGATATTTTAGGCTATACGTGATGAAACTAACCCAAACTGTTTCAACAACAGAAAAATGTATTGATCTGTAGAACAAAAATCTGGAGAAGTAATACAGTTTCTGCAGGAGCTATGTGAAGCAGGTTCTGCTATGTGAAGTGGGCTCTGCTATGTGAAACAGGATCTCATTCCTATTCTCTTGGACCTGTCTTTCTCTGCTGTGTGATCTTTTTGTCAGGCTGGTCTCCCACTCAAGGAGCTAAATTAGTCATGCTTGTTCTTGTGAACCACTTACCATGGCTGCGGGAATACTACACTCTGTCTGACACAAGCCAATCATGTCTTGCCTCTGTAAAAGCTGTAGTGGTTCAGTACCAGGAGTGGAGCTTGCATTAGATCATGGCTATATTTTTCTTGGGTTTCAGGTAGCTAAAAATAACTCCTAAGGAAAGCTTTGTGACAGTCACTTCCTGGTTTTAATTGTTAAGGAAAGTGGAGGAATGGGTATAACATGTGACGGTATATGACAGCATATCATCACTCTAGGAAAGAAAGAGAGTCATTAGGGTTTTTTTTTTCCCTTCAAGTAACAAATGGACTATTTAGTAAATGTCTGCTCTTAAGGACCACAAAGAACACCAAACATTTCATTAAATAAAATAGCTCATTTCCTAAGAACTGCACTGTGCACAGCGACAAGATGTTCCGAGACTGACTGATTCCTTTGATAGGAACAAGAAGTTACACACTGATGTTGACTGGAGGGGAGGTAAGGGCCACAGCCATGGGGAGAATGCATTGTAGAACTTAAGACCATAGTGCAAGTACCAAGGGCTGGTTGTCTCTCTGGAAGTGTCCATTAGTAAATACAGCACTATAAGGACTCAATAAATGTTTTCTGGATTTGGGTATTTACAGAACAACTTCAATGTAGTGTGGCAAGCAGGCACGGCAGTTTAGCAGACACAGTATAGGTTCCTCAGCATTCTCCATGCCCAAGAATACAGATGGCATCTGAAATTGTGAGAAGGGTAAGTCAGTCCATAACTGGGGTGGTGTGAAACACAGGAACATTAACGCCCCCAGGAACACATTGTAATCAATGGCTGATTAAATATCCAGACAGCAAGGTCTAGTCATGTTTCATGGAGTCCCACCGAGCTGCTGAGCCCCCACCTTTCCTTCTCTCTCTTTCCCGCTGTGCTAGCAGCGGTTCTTGGGGCTCCCTCCTGATCAAACTCCTTCAGCTTGTAAGGTTGCCTCATGACCTCATGACCAGCTTCAGGACAGCAGCACCCTCCTGGTAGCACCCTCCCTTCCTTCTTGGCTAAGAACCTGTGAATGTTTGGTGATATTCAGGACATTGCCTTTCCAGCTGCTGAGATAAAATACCCAACAAAAACAACAAAGGGGAGAGACTGTTTATGCCAACTCACAGTCTTTCACAGTAGGGAAGTCAAGGTGACAGGGGCTTGAGTCATCTGGCACACACACCAGGAGTCAGATCAAGGAACACTTGCTCTTAGCTCACTTTCAGCAGCCTAGGGAATAGTGCTGCCATTTCGTAGTGTGGACCTTCCTGTCTCAATTATTCTAGTCAATACATCCCTCATAGGCATGCCCCGAGGCTTTCCCCTCAGGCGAATCTGGGCCCTGTCAAGCTGACAATCAGCACCAACCATCACATGCACCTACTCATGTTCCTGGATCTGGATTATCACTGGGACAAGCCAAACACGGCAATCTCATTTGCAGCTTTTCCTGCTACGTGGACGTGGAATAGTCACTGTCATCAGTCTGACATCAACAAAAATCTGATGAAGAAATGGCTGCTTTTATACTCACAAAAGTTATAGATGCTTCTGTTCTTTTTCTGCATTGACATATTATCATGATGTCGGAGCACCAGCAAGAACATCCATAGCAGAGGCCCTACTGGTGGCGACATCACTGACCCATGAGGCCAATGAGAACACAGCTCTCATCTGATTGTGCTTGTTATGGGAGATTTTCTAACTCAATTTTAAAGTCAATTTTATTCAGACTTCTGCTACATTCATCTAGCACTGTGTAAGGGCTGAAAGAGATTGTTTTTAAAAGGAACAACTCATGACTGCTACACTAGGGAGCCAAAACTCATTTATAAGATAATTAGAACCATTTTTATTAACTCTGAGTTAATGGATATTATATATTCAAGCATAGGTTGAATAATGACTGCCAGATTACTATTCTTTACTGTGAAATGTCCCCTGTAGGCTCATGCATTTGTACACTTGGTCCTGAACTGGTAGTATTATTTGGGAAGATTCTGGAACCCTTGGGAGGAGGACCTACCAGCAGGAAGTGGGTTTCTGGAGAAGGAAATTAGCTACTATGATCCAGTCATGATTCCAGCCCAAGCTCTCCCTGCTTCCTGGTTAATAACATACAACAAGCCACAACCCTAGCTCTTGGCACTGTGGACCAAACCAATGCCATGCCTTCCCATCACAATAGCCTGTGTCTCCATAACCACCAGCCCAAACATGTTCTTGTTCCCTTAAGTTGCTCCTGTCAGATATCTGATCACTGTTACAAGCAAAGTAATGAACATATAAAACTGTTGCCAAGAAGGGGGTGGGGTCATTGTGGTGAGAAAGATGACCATGAGGTTCATAGCCTTTGGAGAAATGTGAAAGAATTTGGATCTTCAGGCTATCGAGGCCCAACAATGCTGATAGAAATTAATAGGTCCTTCTGGTGAGAGTTTGTAAGACTGAGGGATGTGGGGAAGGTGGACAGAGGAAGCCTGGCTCACAAAGTCACAGAGGGCGCTGAGGACACTACCAAGAACTGGACTAAAGGTCACCACTGTCACATTACAGCAAAGAATCTGGCTATATTCTTTGCTGAACCTTCCCTGAAATTATGAGTGAGACTGAATTCAAAACTTAGGGACTAATTTATTTGGCAGGGGAAATTTAAACACAGCATAGCATCCGGTTGGTGTCATGCTTATAACTCAAGAGTTTTGTGCATAGATAATTCTGATTTAAAAAAACAAGGTGGCTCACAAAGGCCTAAAAATGTGTAAATTAACAAGGAAATGGGGGTGAGCACATTTAAACCCACAGAGTGGCCGTGATCAAAGAAGGTACTGGTGAGAGATTGGTGCGGTCACTGAAAGTTTGCTCTGGGGCAATAGGAATGGTGACTTGAGGGCAAGACCCCACCAGTCAAAGGTTCCAAGGCAACCTGATCCAAAAGCTCTGGGGAAGTGGGGGGGGGGGGGGGGGGGGGGTTGGAAAGGGTTCTCCAAGTCCAGGTTCAGCCACACAGGTATTTAAAGGCAGCTGCGTCTGTGGTTAAAGCAAAAAGAGTAGTTGTGGATGGGAACAGGCTACTATCAAGCTGACAGCAGAAACTGACAGCAATGGAATGCTGCTTTAACAGACTCGAAAAATGTAAGAGTTTAGCATCAGCTTGCACCAAGGTTCCAGACAGATACTGAAGCCAGGCAATGAACAGCAGGCACAGACCTGCAGAGAGGCCCAGAGAAGCCATTGGGTGAAGATTTGAAGGTGAATCCAAAGTTGCATATAAAACTTTGGGGGACTATAAAACTGTAGCAGCAAAGAACATGACCCAGACATGGAGGAAAACTAGCCTAAAAAAAGAAGCAACAGTGCAGCAGAGCTCAGGCTACTGGTGGCCATTGGAGCAGAGGCAATGAGTTTCTGAGGAACTGTCAGCACTGGACATGGAGCAACAGTTTAGTTTGCCCTGTTGGATTTTCGTCTGGCTTCAGTCATGTATTCCTCTGATGTTCTGCTGTTTCTCCCTTCAGGGTAGGAATGTTTGTTTACTATGTGCCATTCTATATAGAAAGCATGTTATTTCCCTATTGGGGGGGGGGGTCAAAGTTAAGAGACTGGCTTGAGTCTCAGCAGGGTTTTAGACTTTGGCCATTTGCATAGTGTTGAGACTACGGAGACTTTTTAAATCAAAATGGATGTGTTTTGTATTATAAGATGTGTAGAGGGCTCAGGGGAGGAATGCTGTAGTTTGTGTCATAAAAGGCTGTCACAGGCCCATGTACTGAATACTTGGTTCCTGGAGCATAGCACTGCTTTAGGAGGTAGGACCTAATTGGAAGAAGTGATCTTCTGGTCCCCATCACACAATGAGCCTTTCTACAAGCCAGTCTCAGGGGCTGTCTTCCCTGCCATGGTGGACCATGTCCCCTAAAACCACGAGCCAAAGTAAATCTTTTATCCTTTGAGTTGCTTTTGCCACAGCAATGAGGAATGTGGTTAAAAGAGACATATTCAAATAGTGTAAAGTGGGGTTTTTTTGGGGTGGGGGGGTGGGAGCTCTTCCAGTCTCCTTCCATCTTAACTTTCTGAGGTTTTCTTCCTATAGAGAAGTAAAAACATCAGAGTACAATGCAGCATCTGTTCTTACAGTAATTTCAGTAAGGTTCATAAAAGAGGAGGAGACAGGAACAAAACGGGCCTTGGACAGACTAAATACAGTGAATTAAAGGCGACAGCCCCTGTGTGTGGAATGGGAACACACATGATGCAGAAATACTGCTCGCCATAACTCTCCCTCTCTGAACATGAGTGGCCTTGTGCCCCCAAACTGAGGGGACTACAGCTGCAGACTGTGGGTTAGATTTCCAGAACACAGGGCTGTTCTGGAAAAACAACCTGAAGTAACTGCTATGGCCTGGATGAGCGATCACGCTTTAAAACCCTTTAGGGATCTCAGAATCAGCTCAATGGATAATGACAAAAGTGTTAACTTTGGTGACACCTCTCTCTGAAGACGAGACTGGAATGTCATCAGGTGTGCTGTTAAACAATACATTGCAAAGAAAGTGGAAGAGACTGATGTGGCAGATTCTGAACCCCTGAGAGCAGCACGGTATTGCTTGGCATTCACAGCATCTAATTCATTAGCTATTCCTGAGCAAAACACTGAACTTTATTCATGTCTTTTTAATGAAGAAACCAAGGAAGATCAAGGGATGAGCTAAAGGAAGCAAGAAATCTTTTCAGTCATGCGATAAACAAATGTTATCATCAGTCAGAATGACATTGTTCTACAGCAAGAGAAAATATATAGTTCCTGTTACCTCTAATCAAGACCATCTACTGTGTTAAACACAATTTTTAAAGAAATAACACACACAAAAAAAGAAAAAACTACTGACATCTGTATTTTATGAAGTAGTGTGACCTGTTCCCCCACTGTAGCCCATTGAAACCCCAGAAGTTGGTAAACACAAAATAAAAACCTTACTTGTTCACAAACTAAGAAACTGGGAACCTCCCCAAATCAAAAGACTGACCAAAGCCCATTTGGCTGGCACAGGATAGATATGGAAGGCAAGGTCTCACTCCACTGTCTCATGAAGATCTGAGGTGCAAGAGACCAATCCAGCTGCCAACTCCAGCTAGTGTTCACTTACTGACTGACTACTTAGTCCAGGATGACCTTGCTGGAGGCTCTGTGCTTCGGACTGCAATCCTCAGGGAAGGAAAGGCCTGTCTGACTTACAGGGCATGTGGTGACTCAGGGGCCGTGTGAACTGGCCACTGGTTTTATTTTACTACTGTTATTTTGAAACTGTCTTTCTCTTGTATGGGATTGTTTTCTTTTCATCAGACTGGCTCCACATCACTGAACTAAATTGGTTATACAGCCCTCCGTGAACTGATCATCACCACTCGAAATACCATTTTATTGATGTAAGTCAATCATGGGATAATTGGGTGATAGTTTTTCCTACTGAGCTCGAGATTTAATTTCACTTTTTAAAAGTTTACTGTCTTCTTATCTAGAGAAAAATGTATTCCCATGAGCCACATTTTTATCTGCCATAGTTTGTCAAGTGGAACAAAAGGAGTAAGGTGATTCAAAGAAATGAACAAAAGACGACAGTGAAAGAGTCCAAGGACCACCCAGAACTCAGCAACAGCTCTGTCTAATGGAACTTTTCAAGCACAGTGGAAAGCGATCTATGTGGTCTCATTTAGTGCCTGTACAATTGTCATTTGAAATGTGGTTAGTTTGCCCGAAGAACCAAATTTCAGCTTTTGTTTCACTTTAACAAGCTAATAGCCACAAGGATCTGATGGTTCTCACCCTGAGCACCAAGGTTCTCTAAGCTAATTGAAGAAGCAACTGGATCATCTTCTGTATGGAAGGTCAGGGTGAGCCATGGCTTTTATTTGTACAGAGGTGCAAATATATTTTCTAAGCATCCAGTACTTCAGTTCCTTCCAAGAAGAGAATTATTGTTCCTGGAAGGCCACCATGGTGAGCTGGTGCAGGAAGGAGTTCAGAGATGAGAATTATTGTTCCTGGAAGGCCACCATGGTGAGCTGGTGCAGGAAGGAGTGAGGCTTTGAGAACAGGTGTCGTAGGAAGGAGTGAGGCTTTGAGAACAGGTGTCGTAGGAAGGAGTGAGGCTTTGAGAACAGGTGTCGTGCTACTACTAGAGAACTCCGAATCAGGCACGACCGACATTCTGATGATTAAACTCTCACTCATTGTTGTGGGTTTGGCACCACTTTTGGACCATTAAAAGAGACTTGTGAGAGCCAGGCACTGCAAAGAACACCTGCGATCCCAACACTCGGCAGATAGAGGCAGTATTGGGAGTTCAAGTCCATCTTCAGCTATGTGCCAAGTTTGAGGCCAGTCTGAGCTACTTGAGACCCTGTCTCAAATAAAATGACAGAAAGCAAAACAAAGAAAACTCCACCCTAAGCAGAAGTGAAACAAGAAGAGACTTGTGGGGATGTAGAAGGCAAAGAAAGCCAGAGCAGACCCTGAAGTCAACTCTGAGCACATTCTGTCTGGGTGAGTACCCTAATCCCAAGATGTGCCTGGTAGGAAAGGTTACAGCGAGGAGGGGCTGCCTCCTTCACTCAGGGCTGTTCTCAAGTCATGGCATAAAAATCCTTTTCTTTACCCACCTAGTAAAATAACTCTACTATGCAAATGTTTCTGTGAATAAATTCTGATTAAAATAAAGAACAAAACTAAGGGTTAAGGCTTCCAGAGTGAGATGGTAAGATGAGGAGATTCAGGATCACAAATAATAGACTCCAATCTTGGGGAGGAGGGAGTGTGTGTGTAGTGATTGGAAGAGTGTCACAAATCACAGATTTGGTGACAGAAAGGATAAAAATCTGGAAGAGCAGAAAGCCAGTGCAGCAAAAAAAAAGGGGAGGGGGGTTGTACTGAGTTCCAGTTGTGGCTTCTGAGTGGAGGGAGAGGGATCAGAAACAACATCTGAAAAATGTAAGGCAGGTGGCCCTGGTGAAGAGATACAGATAGCCCGACCTACAGGACGAGCCAGAGCTTGCTCTAACAATAAATCCACTTGAGGGCCTTGGTAAGACAGTGACTTCACCGGTGGATTGATCAGGGAGGAAGTCCACTTCGTCTCGTGCAGCGGTACCACCATAAGAGAGAACCTGTTGTCTAAGCTGGAGTTACCCTCTGGGCTCACAGTTGAGGAGCCCAGAGGTCAGCGGGCCTGGGAGACTGCTGCAGGACAGCTCGAGAGAGCATGAAGCTGACACCAACACTCCAAAAAGTGCAGGTGGCAGGACACTGAGCTCAGGCAGTGAAGGTGTCCTGCACTCAGCTCCAACCTTGGTGGCAAGGACCCCATTACCTGAGGATAAATGTGGAACCAACAGCCCCTGGAGTGAGAGGGTGGCGCAGCCTCTGCAGTCGCCTCTCTGATGCAAGGTTCTCTGCTGGCCACAGGAGGAACTCTGAAGCACCCAGAGGGTACTTGATTTTCACAGCCTCGTCCCTTGAGCAGGGTGCTTAGTATTTAGTGGACTTTGAAAACAGTGTGACCATTAGTCCCTCTGTATAGATCTCAGCACTAGGCTTGCACCCCTCTACCCACTCCAAATGTATTCGGGAGAATCACCCCTGGCTATAAGATTAGTCACTTCATAAAATATGAATTTTGGAATCTTGGGAGCAAGGGCAAACCTGCAGTGGTCCATAGACTGCAAAGCTAAGTGTGGCCAGTAGAGGCTCCTGGTACACAAAGAAAGGAAGGAAAGCCCCTCAGTCAGACATCTGGCACTTGTCCAGTCATACTCAGAACCAGTTTACATGACAGAAAGGACAAGAGTAAGAGTCATCAAGTTCAACTGACTCCACCCCTGCCTCCACCTGGCGGACTCCATTTTAGAGGGAAGTCACTGTAATACTTTATATATTTTTCATGTCTCAAGTTCATTTTTCCTCTTTTTTACTAAAGGTTAGTAAGATTTCCACTGTATCTTACTGCTCTAACCTCTTGTTTTTATTTTTATTCCTCTCCCAGCATTAGTTTTATGCATTTTATTGGGAAGTCAAATGTCTTTAAATACCCCACTCTGTTCTCTTCCTCTTCATAACACTCCTCTCTCTCTCTCTCTCTGTCTCTCTGTCGCTGTCTCCTTTTGTTATTTTCATTTCTTTTTGGGGGGGGGGGTTGAGACGGGGTTTCTTTGTGTAGCCCTGGCTGTCCTGGACTCACTTTGTAGACCAGACTGGCCTTGAACTCGCAAAGATCCTCCTGCCTCTGCCTCCCAAGCACTGGGATTAAAGGCGTGCGCCACCACCGCCCGGCTTTATTTTCATTTCTTGACCTCACTTCTGCTTTCACTTTTTCATTTCCCTACCCTTTTCTTTACTTCACTGATACAGTATCTCCACATGTATCCCAGAGTTTAAGTATGGCCCTAAAGTCCCCATGTTGGAACCTTTAATCTTCATTTGGTGGTTTGGAGAGGGGAGGGGAAGCATAGTGGAGGAGGTCATGGGGACAAGGAGTGTTCTCATGTTCAACTTAATACCTATGTCATAGGAACAGAGTTCAGGCTTGCAGGAGCTTGGCTCTCTGACGGCTGGATTTATACCAATTTGGTACAAGGTAAAGCCATCTGAGAGGAGGGGACCTCAACTAAGAAAATGCCTCCATAAGATCAGGCTGTAGGCAAGTCTGGAAGGCATTTTTTAAATTAGTAATTGACAGGGGAGGGCCCAGCCCACTGTGGTGGTGCAATCCTTGGGCTGATGGTCCTGAGTTCTATTAAAAACAAAAATCAGGCTGAGCAAGCCATGAGGAGCAAGCCAGTAAGTCGCACCCCTCCATACATGGCCTCTGCATGAGACCCTCCAGGTTCCTGCCCTGTTTGAGTTTCTGTCCTGACTTCCTTCAGTAATAAACAGTAATGTCGAAGTGTAAGCCAAAAAAACCCCTCCCTCCCAAACTTGCTGTTTGGTCATGGTGTTTTGTTGCAACAACAGTGACCGTAACTAAGACATGTTCCTTGTCTCTCATCTCTCTTTCACATGTGCCCACTTGCTCATCTGCTTCCGTGTATAGGTGAAGCAACATGAGGTTCTTCCTAGAGGCCGAGAAAATAGCAGTGCTGATCTCTTGGACTTCCCAGCCTTCAGAACCATGAGCTGCAACAAATTTCTTTTCTATGTAAATCATTTCATCTCAGGTACCCTGTTATAACAACACAACATGAACTGAGAGACCTGGTGCATTTGTGAGAGGACACAGATTCACAGGAAGGGCACTGGAAGGCCAAAGTCAGTTACAGGGCCCATGACAAATGGGAGTAGGCAGCTGGATGGTCAGAACCCAAGCATTTGTTGGTACTCTGAGGATGACTGCTGGCTGATGAACAGACTTTGAAGTCCCAGGGCCCCTACTGCTCCATGAACAAGTTATTAAGGGGAAGAGACTGAGGAAATGAAATTAACAGAGCCACTGCCTCCCACCACTGCTCTTGCTCCAATGGCTTTTTATCTTTGCAGTATGAATTTATACCGAGGCTAAGAGATGGCTCAGTGAAAGTAAAGTTAGTTTGTAGATGGAAGCCCCCATGTTTGAAAGTGATGTCTAATTGAGAGGCAGACAAAGTGACAGATCAGAGAAAGATTTGACAGAATAGGATATGCTCATCTCTCATGAAAAGAGAGAGGAAAGGGAAACTACTTAAAGGAGCACCACAGAGAATGAAAAAGAGAGGAGGTGTCAAGGACCAGCCTTTGACATCCACAAAACCACTGAGAGTACGTAGTCAGCAATAGGAGTCGGTCACAACTCTCAGAGACTAACGTTTTTCTTTCAGAAACTTTCTAAATTCGGGGTTTGCAAGAGACAGCCAATAATGCTGGTTAGTTTAGAAAGAGAAAGGAGAAAGGGAAAAATGATCTAATCTCTATGGCTCAGGGAGGCCTCTCTGCAAAGTCATTGGAGAAGTTCAAAGTGACCCCCTTGTTTTCATAAATGGTCTCAAGCAGCTTTTAGATAGCAATCACGGGGTTGTAAACATAGCCCTTTGTGCTGTAAATTAATGCTAAGGCATGCTAGCCCCTAGCCTGCTAGCCAGCAGGCTAGTAGCTAGGAGTTCAGCAGGCTAGATTACTCCTTGGCTGGCTTTGCTAAGAATCTAGTATTGGGAGTCTGAACATAACACCTGGTTCATAAGTATATGGGAATAATAAAAGAGGGGGATGAGAACAGAGAGACTCTCTCACACCCAATCACACCAGAAAGAAGAAATGGACGAAGCTAGGATGCAACGACAATTTTAATGTGGTGATCATTCTTTTTATACACTAAGCAAGGGCTCTTTACATCAAGGAAAGAATTACTTCATAGTTAAAAGGCATTTATCACAAGGACAGATAAAACCATAGCAATAGGAGAGCACTTAACAATAACACATTTTAGTACTCAATTAAATTTTGCTTTTCTATACATAAGTTAAGTTTAACATGACAGTATATTACATCAAACCTGACAAGGTATAAAGAATTATAACAATACTACAGTTTGTGTATTTTGTCATTAAGATTTTTACTAATATTTAGGCATTTCTTGGTAGCCTCATTATGTTCTAAATTCATGGGAAGTTTAAAACCCTTAATTGGATTTATGGTTTGCATCTGGAGTCAGTCTTATCACCTCTAGAGTGAAAGCTTATCTGAGGTCATAAATCTATCTCAGGTATGTCTCCTAATGAGATACATAATGTTTGTCAAGAGTATTTACTACAGCTATATGTTTTTCTATCAGCTATCTAACTTCTTTAATTTCTAAAATTGTTTGAACTAAATCAGGCAGTTTGTAAAACTCTTATCAGGAATAATACTATCACCTTTGTATGACTCTGTGTAAAGTCTGGCCAAACAAGAAGAGTGGCAGTTAGCAATGAGGGAATCTTCACTCCATGTCAGTAATAACAGATAAAAGGAAAAGCTGGGTGTTAGCAAGAAGCAACTCTGGGGTGCATCTTTAGCATAGACTTTGCAAAATGCCAGATAGCTCTTTAGGAAGTTTACATGTTTATAGAACCCCCTTCTCAGAGAGCTTCTGACACTGCTTGAACACTGTATGTTAAGGGCCTAAGAATAGCAGATGGACGTGAAGGAAGGAGCCTCAAGAGCATTTGGCTCCTGACAAGGAGGCTGTTATACTGGGAGAGTTTTACAGAGACAGGTTGAAGAGAGAACAAGCTAGACACATGTGAAGACAGAACAAGCCAGAGAATGAGAAGGAGCCAGAAGATTAGAACAGACTGTCAAAGCTAGTATGAGGCCAAGCAGAGCAATTCAGCCAGTAGCTAAGAGAAGTCTATTTGAATCAGTCAGCTTGGAGAGGAGTTTGAGCCAGAACAGCTGAGTTGAACCAGCCAGACAGAGTTCAGAAGCAACTGGAAAGGGTGAACTTATACAACAATTAATCTCAGAGGCTGAAAACATTCTAGGCCTAGATTAGATTGTACAGAGAAGGCTAGAAGTTTCCAGAACTAGGCCTAGGTTAGCAGATGGAGGAGGGGGAGTAAACCTCACAGAATACAATTAAATCAGGCAAATAAAAGTTACTTTTACAACTCAGTGGATCAAGGCACTTGCTACCAAGCCTGACAAACTGAGTTCAGTCCTCAGGATTCACAAAGTAGAAGGAGAGAGTCAAGTCCTGCAAACTGAAATCAAATATGGTGGTGGTGGGTGCTCTCTTATATTTGTATTCATTTTTTAGGGCTTCCTTAACAAAGTACCGCAGACTGTGAGACTCAGTCACTACAACTTTACTGTCTTGCAGTATTGAAGGCTGAAAGTCCAAGATCAAGATGTGGGCAGGTTCATTATACCCCAAGACCCTGTCTTTGCCTGGCAGATCTCACACACTCTCATTTGGGTTTTTCTCTGTACACATTTCTGTGTCTTCCTTGGCTTAAAAGAGTACATTCATGCTGTATTAAGCCCTCACCTACACTACCACACTTGACCCAGTTACTGTATCCATGGACACAACCAACTATATTAGAGGTATTAGAGGATGGGGCTTTGCTATGGCTTCCAGAAGCAGAACCCACCAGCCAGGCTATTAAACATTCCAGAACCTCCCAAAACAACATGACCAACTGGGGATGGAATACTCAAACGTATGAGCCTGTGGTGGGTTCTGCTTCTGGCCCCAGCTCTTCTGTGGACGTGTGAGTAGACTACACTGCACACTCAGAGCTCCAGGCCCTGCCATCCTGTCCCAGTTGCCAGACCGTCTCAAACTGTGAGCCAACAGCAGTCTCTCCTCCCTTGAGTTGTTTCTTGTCAGGCTTTTGACCTTGCTAATGTAGGCTTGGCCTTGAGTGTGGGAGAGACACTATTCAGTACATTTAGCATCACACAACAATCTTAATATATGATTAACCAGACTTAAACTCAATATGTATGATAGGCTGTATTTCTCTGTTATTTTAATTATTTCAAATAAGCAACAAGTTTTTATGCTGATAAATATTATCATGTGAACAAATTGCTGATAAAAACAATGTGTGACTACCAATTAAATTTGTTATGGTTTAATTAAAAACATTGAAACTAGATTTATTTATTTTAAATTACATTCAATGTGCACCAATGACTTATTTTTTAAAACATTGCTCATATAGTCCTACATATACTTTTTTGGTATGTTGAAGGCTTGGATCCCAGCTAGTAACAACTGCTGGGAAATGTTGGGATGTTTAGGAAATAGAACATAGTAGAAGAAGGTTGGTAATTGAGGCATACCATTAATGGGGATGCTGGCACACCTTTCCCTTCCCCTCTCTTTGTCTACCAGCTGCCATGGGTAAACAGCTTCCTCCACTATGTACTCCCTGCCAAAAAAATGCTTCCTGGCCACAGGTTCATAGAGAACAGAGCCAGGGTACCACAGACAAGACCTCTGAAGCCAGGGCCAGCATCAATCTTCTCTCTTCCACCCATTATCTTAGGGATTTGGCACAGCAATGGAAATCATTCTCTCTCTCTCTCTCTCTCTCTCTCTCTCACACACACACACACACACACACACACACATACACACACACAGAGTGAGAGAGATGCAGAAAAACAGAAATACCTACAGAACTTCCTAGAATACACTAAAGCATACTGTATTTATAGATGATTTTAGTTTTCTTCCTATGTTATGCTTATCTGTGAACCATTTACATTGTAATAATTTTAAATCATTTAATATGATTTCTACACCCATTTATAAAGGTTAGTGAGTTTGTTTGTTGGTATATGTTTTGCCTTATTACATAATATATCCACAACAAAAATTACTTGGTAAAAACTCCTATTCTAAAAAATTTTATGTCAATTCATGTGTTAAAGATATGAAGTGAGGAAGAGGCAGGTGAGTCTATATGAGTTCAAGACCAGCCTTGAAGTCTTCTACATAGTGAGCTCCAGGATAGCCAGAGCTACATAGAGAGACTTTGTCTTAACAAACAAACAACAAAAAAGATACATGATGAGGCTGTGCTTGTTCATCCGCTTCTTAGACAAGAAAGAGTTCTGCTTGGATGACCCAGATGGTCCTCTGCTCTCAGTGATGAAGAAAATGGTTCCAAGAAGGCCCTACTTTAGCACAATGCAGTTTGATTCTTAAGGGGTTCAGCCTCTTGCCCATCACCAACTGGCTCTGCCTGCTCTACCACAAACCAGCATGCCAAGTTGAGCAGAGTAGCCAACCTTGAGGCTCTGGAGCTCAGGCAAGTACAAACCTCACTATCCCAAGGGGACATGTCAGATCACCTTTGGACTTCATGAAATATAATATAAGAACACTCTGCCAATCTCTTTTCTTTCTCTCTCTTGATCCCTTCTGAGATCAATGACTGCCATGTTTGCAAGTAGACATGGAGCAGCAGACATCTTGGAAGGATACCCTTGAGTGGTATGCACAGGGCTGTTGCCAACAGATAGCTGTCATCTGGGTGTGTGGGAAACTCAGAGATGAGAGGTCCTCAGAAATGAGAAGAGAGAAATTGACAGTGAACACACAAGCTAAGCTGAAAGATTTGAGCCGCTGTTCGTAGTGTTGTGATTGCTGGGCATTGGCTTGATCTGGAAATGTAATTTTCTGTACACTGTGGTTCTCTGACAATGAGCTTCTCCTTTCTGTGAACAAGACCAGCTCAGCTCACACAGAGAACACAGTTGGCACCATCCCCAGAGTCATTTTGGTCCTCATACCAAACGTTCCAATTGTGGTAATCAGTCTTCTGACCATCTACATCAATCCCCAGAATGACCCAGATAATCTGATTGGCCACAGTGCAGCCCAGTCACAATTCACATCAGACCATCTGGTGACTCTGTCTCCTTCAAGGGTAGCCTAGGAAGACCATCTGCTTTAATGCTCTGTGTGTCCTGCCCAGAGATGAGGCCTGTCATACACCAGCAAGCCATTTTCCTTGTGCCTCTGCATGAACCAGTGAGATTCTGAAATGCACTCTGGCTCGGCTGCTCTCAAACCTGTGGAGCCTGCTTTGCATTCTTCATGAATATGTCGGAATATTCCAAATGCAAATTAAACTTTATGGGTGCCATAACCTTGGCCATTTATTGCAGTAGATTCTGTAATTGCCTGATGTTGCAAAATACAGCCAAGGCTCCTCTGGCTCCTCCTCCTCTTCAACTTTTGCATATCCAACTGCCATGTTGATTAGCCACCCTACATCTTCCTCCTCCTCCTCTTCACCTTTTGCATATCCAACTGCCATGTTGATTACAGATCAGTTGATTTACAGATCCAACTTCCTGTTTCCTGGCACCTTTTCTTTGGCTAATGCTTTTAGTAAAAGCTCGGCTGCTTAAAACATAAGCAACCAGAGTCAGTCTCAGCAAGAGATGGGCAGGAAAGCTGGCAGGCCGGCACCAAGTCCAGATAGTAAGTGAGAAAGGAGTGCAGGCTTACACAAACGTATAAGGAAGGTTAGAAAAAAAAAAAAAAACAGGTCAGGTAAAGACAAATGGCAATTACAAAAGTCTATAAAGATCAATATTATTCAGTTGTAAGGAAAAATGAAATCTGTTGGAAAGTGAGTGGGCCTGGAAACACACTATTAAGGAAGGCTGATCCAAGCTGAAAAAGGTAAAAAACAGGACAAAATAAAAACCACATGTTCATCATCATAGGTGGCTCTTGGCTTATAATGTAAACATGTCTGTATGTAAACAAGTGAAAGTGTGGTGTAGTATAACATTTAGAAAGGAGACCAAGAGAGGGTAATAGAATGTAGGCAAAAGGACATGTGAGTCGGGAAAGAGGATGTGAGGCTAAGTTGCTCCTACTACAACTCTGTCATAGTTTTTTGTTTTATATTTCTCATGGTAGATGAGAATTTAACTTTCTGCACATTGAAGCAGCAAGAGCCAATTTTGCATCCAAAAGAATGCAATATGTGTTATTCTTCAGGCAGAGCACCATGTAGACAGTATCAAGGGCTGTGACCTGTATCTTCCAAAGTAGTGACCTACAACTACACCTAGATCCAGCTGGGTCAAAGTTGGGCTGACCAAGGATCACTACACCAGAATGTGAGGGATGTAAGACAGAAAATGCCAATGCCCTGCAATTGTTCAGGCTTCTGTTTTGACATAGTTTTCCCCAAGCCTGGTACCTGAGCCTGAGCTAGCAGTGGATGCAGAAACAACTCTCTAAAATGACTTTGGGATCATTCTTCCATTGTCTTGGTGAAAAGTACCTGGCTTCTCCCACCCAGGCTACTCTCATCATCAAGTAGCAGCTCAACTGTGTTCCTGGTGGTCTCTCCAAGCATACTCTTAACTTATCATCTTGCAGGCCCGAAACAATTTCAAATCTTTAAGTTGCTCTTCCTCTTTAATTAAAGATTCCACCTTTAATTCTGTTCTATTTTGTTCTTCTCCTTTTAAGATGAGCAACATGGTGCCCTGCACACTTGGAGATCTCCTCTGCAAATACCCTTATTTGTTGCCTTTCAATTCTGTTTCCACAAAATACTAAGATATTGGCATAATTCAACCAAGTTCCTACCCCCTTTGTAAGAAAATCAGCCTATCCTCTAGGCTCCCTGACATCCCCCTCACTGAGGACTTGGAGTGCACCAAATGGCTGTTTCTCCACATTTCAGTCCAGCATTCTGTCACAAGTACTTAGATAATCTCTAAAGATGACATGACTTCCCACAGCCACCACTAAAACCTCCTTCCCACCCCAATCTTGATCATGTAGGCCTTTTCAAGCATGTGGGATGGCAGAACATGTGTAAATGGGCAAGGTTTGGTAAACAGAGGCTTGGAATGAACTCCTACAACAATAAAGTGTATTGCTGAGCACAGTGTAACTGTGCCAGCCTCTGCCCATGACCCATTTTCAAAGAGGAATTTGTCATAGCAACACCCTGCTTCTCTGGCACCAATCTCTATAATATCTTAACTTGTTTGCACTGCTGTAACAACATTTAGACTGGGTAGTGTTGACAAAGAGAAATTCATCTTCTTGTATAGTTCTTGGGGTTGAAAAGTCCAAGATCATGGTTCTGGTGGGCTGGCATCCGTATTGTGGTTGGATTTCCCGAGGGAGTGAGCACCATGTCTTCACAAGGTAGGAGAAACTGAAAGACAAGAACCCTTTGATTGTTCCTCCCAGCTCTCCCATAACGCAAGAGCTCAACTCTTAGAACCAGCACAAAGGTGTGTGTGCAGTATACTCAAATTATTGGCTACATTTTTGTGCAGTGTGACTTGTTTAGGACAAATTAAAGGTGTCAGAAATGATCATGTGTAAATTTGTGCCTAGGCTTCAGGAGAATACAAATGCTTCTGCTTGCTCTTTTGTACTTTGTACTTTGTACTCTGGCTTTGCCCTGAGATGATACGCTTGCACATATCTTCTGTTCCAGGAAAACAGACAGATCCCTACATCAGAGTAGAGTACACATCCAATCCAAAGATGCAGAGTGATTCCCAGGAGGGTCATGCAGTCCACAAATACATGCATCATAGTAATGGATGCATCTTGTTTTAAGCCACTGAGGTTTGGGGTGACTTGTTACACAGCAGAGGCTCACAGACAAAAAGGGAAGGAGTCAAATCCTCAGAATTTAACTTTGTGTACCAAGTTCACAGATTCCTGTAACTTGCAACAACTCCAAATTTCTGCACCTCTGTCTTGTTCCAAATCCCTGAAACAAATGGTTGGATGGAACAGAATCTTAGGGGGCCTAAATTTCTTGCTGCTCAAGGCATAAGCTTCCAAGAGGAAAGTTGCCACTATTGGACCATCTGTCCAGGCCATACACAGGGGTTGGTTCCACTGTCAACCTGCTTCTCCTTGTACTACTATTAAACACAGTGCTTGGCACCAAGCACAATGTGACATCAGCAATCAAGAAAAAATGGTGATTAATGAAAATGACTTCCTTTCACCACTGATGAAATTCTTTGTGACATGTTCTCACTCAGCATAGTAGTCATCAGTGCCAGCGTGACTTCTGGATGCAACACGTCCTCATGAGCAGTGGCCTCTCTATGCGAATGGCACTTGGTCCTTTTCTACTCAGGTGCTCTGTGTCTCTGGATCCTAGCTCTCACTCAAGTCATGCTAGCGGTGCTCCATACAGCTCTCCATGGTGTCCTCCAAGTGCTTTCAAAGTGCAGACAAACCACATTCCCCAAGTCCTGTTTATCCCACTTTGGTTTACTCTTTCTGAGAATGTAATAACTAGAATGACTTCCTTTCAGAAAAGGGTCTGTGGTGATTATCTGCTTGCTTTCACTACTACTGGGAGGTTTTGAGATAATACCTAAGGCAGTTTTCATAGCGCTTTGAGGGAAAGAACCACTCCATCATTGGGGGGCAGGGAGGTCAGTCATGTCTTCTGTTCGTAAAGATGAACTCACCTTGGCCTTTTGGATGCCTGAGGCGATGGTATTTTTAAAAATAGTATTATTTGTTTTGCGTATGCTATGTGTGGGTGGGTAGGGGGTGCATGTGGAAGTCAGAGGATAACCTGCAGAAGTCAGTTCTATCCTACAAGGTAGATTCCTGGGATTAAACCAAGTCCTCAGACATGGTGGCCTTTCCCCACTGAGCCATCTTCACAGCCCACTTTCTTTTCAAAAACATGCATTTATTTTGTATATGCTATGGTGTGTTGGGGAAGGTCTGATAGGCTGATTTCAATGCTGAGATCTGGTTATCTCCCCTTCTGAGGCATTCTCTTGATTAGATAGTAAAAGTCGCTGATGGCCAATTAGCTGGGCAGAAAGAGTATAGAAAGGCAGGATTTCACAAAATCAGAACAGGAACCCTGCAGTTTACACAGAGGATAAGCTCATTCCACCAGGAGACACAGAAGCAGATAGACATGTTTGAGAACACTGGAAGGTAATTACAGGCACATGGTGGTTTGGGATTAGGTGATCGGGTTAACTTAGAGTAGTTAATTGAGAGTCTGCCCAGATAAGGGCTAAGCATTAAAACATTAAAAGGTCTTGGTGTATTTCTTTTTGTTGTTGTCGTTCTACAATGGACTTTGATGATTTACTATTAATCCTTTTACATATCCTATCATTCTTTAAGAACATATTTTTCTTTTGTCTTTTTTTTTGTTATCCAGACAATGCAATTTATTTTTTAAAAACACGTAAGATTGAAGCAAGCTGAATTAATATAAACTCAAATGTTAGTTCACAATAACGACAGAGTTCTAGAAAAAATTATTTGTGCCCACATATGAAAATGAACTGAAATCACATCTTTATACAATTTCTGTGCACTGTTTCTCAAGAGCAAAACCTCTACAGGTAGAATAAACCAGTTTTCATGATCTTTATAAACTGTTTTGTTAATATCTGTTTGAAAACTTCTTTGAGGACTATTTATTTCATTGAACCCTTGTTTAATAGTAAAAGAAGATATGTAGTTAAATGGCAAGAAACCAAATAATCCAATAAAAAAAATGGGGAATAGAGGTAAACAGAGAATTCACAAAGGAGGAATCCCTAATGGCTAAGAGACACTTGAAGAAGTGCTCAGCATCCTTAATCATCAGAGAAATGCAACTCAAGATGACTCTAAGATTCCATCTCAAAAGCTCAAATGACAGCACATGCTGGTGAAGGTGTGGAGAAAGGGGAACCCTCCTCCATTGCTGGTGGGAGTACAGGCTTGTGCAACCACTATGGAGGTCAGTCTGGCGATATCTTAGAAAACTTGGAATAGCTCTACCTCAGGACCCAGCCATACCACTTCTGGGAATACATCCAAATGATTCCTCACCAAACCACATGGACATTTCCTCATATATGTTCATAGCAGCCTTATTTGTAATAGCTAGAAACTGTAAACAACCCAGATGTCTCTCAACAGAGGAATGGATAAAAAAAAAAAAAGTGGTACATCTACACAATGGAATACTACTCAGCCATCAGAAACAATGAAATCATGCAATTTGCAGCCACATGGATGGAACTTGAGAAGCTCATCCTGAGTGAGCTAACCCAGACTCAGAAAGATGCACATGGCATCTATTCACTTATAATTGGATTTTAGCCATATAGTACAAGATAACTATACTACAACCAATACACCAAAGGGAACAGGAACATAGACTTTCTTACCTGTCCATGAGACACTTTGCCCTAGTGGGGCTGCCTTGTAGGCCCACAGTCTTGTTGTATTTAATTATTGAGGAAAGGACTGAGGCAGCTTATAGGCCATCAGTCCAAGCAATCCAGAGCTGTCGGACTCCCAGACTGCCAGATTCCCATTGAACTCCCACAAATCTCCCGCCAAGCCACCCGTAATTCTACCAGCCTAATATAACAACTTATATTACTTTACATAGTTTAGGTTACAGGTGATGTAGGCCACCCTTGGTCCAGGGCTCTTTCCCCAGGATAAATCAGGCCCCCAAGTTAAGGAGGGCCAGGCCAGGCCTCCTGCTGCTCTGCCAAGCTGCCGGCTACTCCGCCGGCCTAATCTTATAGTTTATACTTACCAATAAATACAATTGATAATTAAATTGCAGTTTCAGTGGCATGTGTGTGTACATATGTGCACATAAGAGTGTGTGAGTGTGTGTATATGTGTATATATATATGTATATATATACATATATATATATATATATATATATATATAAGGGTGCATGCATACCACATCACACAGGTGAATGTAGAAGAACAAGCTCAGGTGTCAGCCCTCACCTTCTGCTTTGTTTGGTCAGGGTCACTCTGTGCTGCACACAGCAGGCTAGCTGGCCCATGAGTCTCCACTCCTGCAACTCTTCTGTATGTACCTCTCATCTCACTGTTGCAGTGCTGGGATTGCAGACATGCACCATACATGCAATAGCCCTGCCACCCTGTAACTGTATAAAATAAACATGCTGAGCCCTGATTTGTTGTGTGTTCGTGTGTTTGTCCATTTTCATTTCTTCACTGCCCCAATTAGGTCAATCCCTGAAGCATGCAGGACACACCAGGACATAATATTAAACCAATTCCTAATGGCTTATCATTATACCCGTGTATCAATGTATCTCCCAATCCTTATCCAAGAAGCTTCTATTTCCAGTGGATTGTGATTAGCACAATGACACACACCTGTGAAAAGAGGACAGGTGTGGTGGTTTGAATGAGAATGACCTCCAAAGGCTTATTTACCAGGGAGTAACACTATTTGAAAAGATTAGAAGGTTACTCCACCTTATTGGAGTAGGTGTGGCTTTATTGGAGGAAGTATGTTACTAAAGGTGGGTGTTTTAGTTTCAAAATCCCAAGCCAGGCCCAGGCCCAGTCTCTCTCTCTCTCTCTCTTTCTCTCTCTCCCTTCCTCCCTCCCCCTCTCCCTCCCTCTCCCTCCCTCTCCTCTCAGCAAGTGGATCTGGATGTACCTCTCACCTACTGTTCTAGTGCCATGTATGCTGACACGCTCCCTGCCATGATGATAATGGACTAAGCCTCTGAAATTGTATCCCAGCTCCAATTAAATGTTTTCTTTCATAAGAGTTGCCTTGGCCATGGTGTCTCTTCACAGCAACAGAACACTGACTAAGACAATAAAAGACTGTAAAATATTCAGACCTAAAGGGAACATATATACTGAACCCCCCACCAAGGCTTGTGGGTCATTGTGGAATAAGGGACAGAAAGAGAATAGGAGGCAGAAGTGGTAGCTGACTCTAAGGGAACAGTGTTTCCTAGACCCAGCAGGGAAGGCTACACATACGAATTCACAGTGTTTATGATAGCATTTACAAAACCTGTGCAATCCCAAGACAGACCACATCCCAGCATGGAGGGGGGGAGCCAGGCACACATACCACCCCAGTTGTGGAACTATTAGCTGCTGTTAACTGCTGGGAGCAGAGATTACTTTTTCTAAGAGTGTTAGCCCCTCACATGCCAACCACTCTCCACAGGAAGACCACACATCCAAGAATATCTGGGCAGCACAAATTGCCTCAAATGCTTTATAAAAATAAAGGATCCAAAGTTGGGTGTGTGGGAAAGAGGGTACATCTGGGAAGACTGGAGGAAGGAGTGTGAGTATAAAATGATTGTATGAAACCCTCTGTGGGAATTTATGCCGATAAGGTAGAAGTCTGGCATTGCCAAAAGGTCCCTGAGCCTGGCACTAGAATGACAGACTCCCTTGTTCATTGGAGCCCCCTCTTCCTTCTGATTGAGGATCCTAGATTTCTAAGATGTATCTAACCATCCTCTGACTTTCCACACTAATGAGGTCTGTTGGTGCCTTGGCTTTCAGCCAATGACATTCAGTCTAGGCTTCTAGCTTTCCTGGAGTTTTCCCCACCCTCACTCACTGCCCATGAATGGATGCTCTATTTTCTCTCTTCTGATTGGACAATACCCATTGAATCAAATATGTCCCCTTCCCAAACTCCTTCCCACTATCCGAAGGTACATAATACTTATTCATAGAGTAAACTTCCCTTTTTTTTCTCTGCCCCAAGGATGAATGTCTGAGTCTTCTTATACTGAAGGGGAAGCCCACTTCCTTCCATGAAGGATCCATCATTGCTGACTGCCTGGCTGGCCAGGCTCCCATGGGCCCCAGGCTCCTGCCTGGCTGCTGCCTGGCTGGGTCTCCGACTACTGATAGCCAGGCCTCATCTCTACCCCGTTGCTCCCACTGGTTCCCTAGCCAGGTTTACTTCTCCATTAGGCCACCCTGTGGCCTCCGCCATTTCTCCTGAGTGCCAGCTCCCACCGGGGTTCTACTGCCTGGCGAGCTAGGCCTGTTTGGGGTGCATGGTCCCATAGAGAGGCACTGGCTTTCTCCTACCTCTCTCTCACCACCCGCCTGCCTGCCTGGCCTGGATCCAGGAGCACCTAGCCTGCCTAGCCCACCACTCACGTGGCCGCACCATTTTCTGCCTGGGTCAGGGCCCAGTCTGCTCTCCCTAGATTAGCAGACCCTTTTGAGTCCACAACCCTCAAGAACTAACTTTTTAAAATGGGGGGAAAACAATCTTATGTAATAAACCAAAGAGCCTGGCATGTTTTGTCTGTGTTTGTATTGCTTCCTTGGCGACTTTGAGTTTATTGCTCATGTCAGCAATATGCAACATGCTTCAAGGCATTTGTGTATTGAACCAATATTTGGTCCCAAAGAAGCTTTTCAGCTCTACAACCATTTTTTAAGTTTACTTTGACTTCAGGATGGTCATGAGCCCTGAAGGGATTGAAGAGTGTCCAACAGCAAACAGAATGAATTTGTACTTTAAAGCATGACTCATGTTAGTCCTTCTTCAAGATGGGCATGTTGGTTGTCATGGCTTTTTACCTGGAGAGTGACCAATACCTTTATTCTTTTAAAGGCCTTACCCATTAGTAACCCTGACTGGACAAGACAGCTGTAATTTTCCATTAGGTTTAATTGTAGGACAAGGTAATGCTAAGAGAATCCCTGAAAGGCCTACTTATTCCACACACAGTCTTCCTGACCACTGAAGAGTTTTGTCTTGGGCACCAGGACTGTTCACTCCAGCCAACAGTAACTCTCTTCTTTGCCTATTGACTCAGAAGCTTAAGGAGCCAGAGTGGCCAGGCAGAAACCTCAGATCCTAGTTCAATAAAATGTATGTTGCCATTGAAAACTAAGATGTCTAGGCTAGGAAAACAAGTATTAGCCACTTTTCTTACTGTAAAAAATATACACAACAAAAACAATGAAAGGAACTAACAGTTTGTTTGGGTCTAAGGTCTGAGAGCCCATCATGGAGGAGAAAGTGTGCAGACTGGCATGCAACGCAACCAGCCATACTGCATTTACAGTCAAAAACCAGAAAGATGAATGCTGTACTCCATTCCTCCCATTCATGGGATGATAGCACCTATGTTCAGAATAAGCTTCCCTTCCCAGTTAAACATTTCTAAAAACTCCCATAAAGATATGCCTGGAGGTGATCCCCAAACTAGTTGAGTTGACAGCAAACATTAACCATCACAGAGCATAAAGCCGAAAGAATGGCAAACAAAATACGCTAGTAGTTACAGGGGGTGAGGGGTACAGTTCCCATATCCAGACCCTCACTCCTGGCTATGACATTCAAGCACATATAGGCTTCTTGGAGCCTTGTCCTAGTCCTACAAGGTATTTCCATCTATTTGGTGCCATAGCTGTTCTCCAAAAGTCATACCATAGTTCAGGCCCTGACCTGATGTACAGCCTTCCCTTGCCTGGGTACAACTCAAAAGTAGCACGTTTTGAGTCACTTGATAAGTGAGCTAGACTAATAGACCTAACTCAGGAATGTATTGGCCTCCCACATCTACAGAGGCCCAATAAACATTACGCTTTTCTTGACTGTCAGAAGGAGACACAGCAACTTACCTCTTACCATAGAAGAGACAGAAACCTCGACATTGCCCACAACACTGGCACCTGAGAAAGTTTACTCACCAAGATGAACCTGGTCCTACCCACTGCTGAATGTACAGTCTTGCTAACAGCAGACAACCAACCCAAGTCCTCAATGTTGAATTCCAGCTCAGCGTGACTATCTAGCTTCTAAGCCAGATTACACAGGGCCAGTTCCATCATGAAAGGAGCAATATTTTGTTGACATTCTAAACACAGACTTACCTTTTCTGATAGCAATGTGTCTACTATCCACAGGCTTTCAAGAAGTCCTGAAATCTTTGTGGAGTTTCTGTCTCACCCTCTGGAACACAGATGTCGACAGTTGCTGCTTTGGGGTCACAAAGTCCCAGCAGCATGAAGTCATCGATGTGACACCTGTGGAAAGGAGAGGTCATCAAGATACCTTCAAACTAAAGTATGACAAATGACTGGACACTTCATACACCTTGAGGTGGGACAGATACTGCTGGCCTTTCCAGATTAAAGCAAACTGTTGTGATAGGCTGTATTGGTAGGGATGGTAAAAAATGCAGAGACAGAGGATCACAAGTGTAAGTGACATTGCTGAGCTGAGGCCATGTTCATTTGATGGAGAAATGGGGCCGCATCCGGTGGCAGCTGTGCTATGGTTTGAGAGTATCCTCTCCAACACTCAGAGGAGCCAAGTTGACAGTAAGTAGCAGTTAGATCATGGGAGCCCCTTGCTCAAGAATAGGATAAAGGCTCCCCCAGAAAATTTTTATGCAGGACTCACATAGCTACGTTTCCCACCATATGAGAATGCAGCATTCATCTGTTCCTGTGGCTGCAGCCATGGGGCCATTATGGAAGCAGAGAACAGCCCTCACCAGACCACTGAAACTATAGGTGCCTTGATCTTGGAAGTATAGTTATCTTGGTCTCTGAACTCACAAACTCTTCAACTGTGAGAAATAGACTTCCATCCTTTATAAACTACCCAATTTGTGGTATTTGGTTATAAATGCACACAGATACTAAGAAAGTGCAGTTGGGGCCACCACTTAGGTAAGTTCAAGATGGTATAACACTGTCCACTGAGGTCTGACTGTGTTCTTCATAGGCCACTCAGGAGAGCTGGGAGTGGGTATGTGAGAGTGAACTCTAATGCACCGTCCAGGTCCTCCTGAGTGCCACTAAACTCTGCAGTCCCTCCAGAGATGCATTTAACATTTTCCTAGGTACAAACACTTGTGGAGCTTTCCACCTCTCCTCAGCTCTAGTGTGAGAGCCACTGGGGGCCTCTGCCAGCTTCTGGTCACACTCATTACAAGTGTGCATTGTAGAACTGGGACAGCAGCTGTTGGATTGACTTGGGTGTGCAGTGTGCACCGGAGCCAATTTCTACTGGTTAACTGACTCCCAGCAGCATTCCACAGTGGTGTTCCGAGTCTCCAGGATTTATGTCAGTTCAGAACCAACGTCCACAATGCCCAAGACATCTCATTTTCCATTTCCTCAAACATAAATTTTCCTTTTAAGAGTCCATAAGCTCCTCTGGGATATGAGATAGATTAATGGTGAACATTTTGAGCAATGTTTTGGAGTCTTTTCTCAGAGGGACCTAGCATCTGCTTCTGTATACTTGCTAAAGGCTGATAATTGAATGAAGAGTTGTAACTTTGTTTTTACAATTCAGAATTTAATTCACTTAATTTAAAACTTTTGTGCTTAGACAGATCAAGTAAAACTTGAGTAGGGTTCCTATCTACCTCCAGAGAATACTGTTTTTTATTATAATGATTATTTATTATATCAAGTTACATTTCCATCACAGTGTCCTCTTTCCACCCCTCCTGGTTCCACCCTCCCACCCTCTCCTCCCTCTCCCACCCATCCCACTCTTCTGATGTGGAGTGTCCCTACAAACCAGCCTGTCTCAGTTCAACAGTCATATGAGGGCTAAGGGCTTTCTCTTGGACTAGGGTCCTACATGGGCAAATTGTCTCATTGATAAGTAACAATGTCTATGTTCTTGATCTTTTTGGTGTGTTGGTTGTAGGATAGTTATCCTGTACTATATGGCTAAAATCCAATTATAAGTGAGTAGATGCTATGTGCATCTTTCTGAGTCTGGGTTAGCTTACTCAGGATGAGCTTTTCTAGTTCCATCCATTTGGCTACAAATTGTGTTGTGGTAAACACTAGCCAACAGCAGCTTTGGCAAGGTTTCAACTCATCATTGAAAGAAATTAATGCAGAAACTTAAAGGCCTATTTGCCATTACATACAGTGTTACCTCTAACCAAGTAACTCAGCACAGCCAAGGAAACATAGCAGAACTCATGGAGAAATGTTGGTTGATGGCTCACTTACACGTGCATGCTTAGATAGATAGCTTTCTTATAGAATCCAAGACCATTTGCCCAGGGAATGGTGCCTCCCGTAGTCGGCTGGGACCTCTTTGGATTATTTGATAGTCAAGACAACTCCCCATAAACATGCCCAGAGGTCCTGACACAAAACCTTCAGGAAATCAAGGACACAATGAAAAGACAAAATCTAAGAATAATAGGAATAGAAGAAAGAGAAGAGTCCCACCTCCATGGACCAGAAAATATCTTCAACAAAATCACTGAAGAGAATTTCCCAAATCTAAAAAAAGAGATGCCTATAACTGTACAAGAAGATTACAGAACTCCAAATAGATTAAACCAGAAAAGAAAATCTTCCCACCACATAATAATCAAAACACTCAATGTACAGAACAAAGAATTTTAAAAGCTGCGAGGGAAAAGGGTGAAATAACATATAATGGAAAACCTATCAGAATCACACCTGACTTTTCTTCAGAGACTCTAAAAGCGAGAAGGGCCTGGACAGACATCTTGTAGACCCTAAAAAACCACAAATGTCAGGCCAGACTACTATTCCCTGCAAAACTGTCAATCAACATAGATGGAGAAAACAAGATATTCCATGACAAAGCTAAATTCAAACAGTATCTATACACAAATCCAGCTCTACAGAAGATGTTGGAAGGAAAACTTCAACCTAAAGAGGTTAACTACACACAAGAAAGCACAGGAAGCAAATAGCATGCCTGCAGCAAAACCAAAAGAAAAGAAGCTCATTCACACACTATTTCCACCAACATCAAGATGGCAGGAAGTAACAATCACTTGTCACTAATATCTCTCAACATCAATGGACTCAATTCCCCAATAAAAAGGCACAGGCTAGCAGAATGGATGCGAAAACAGAATCCCACATTCTGCTGCTTACAAGAAACACACCTCAGCAAAAAAAAGATAGACATTATCTCCAAGTAAAGGGCTGGAAAGAGATATACCAAGCAAATGGACCCAAGAAAAAAGCTGGAGTAGCAATTCTAGTATGCAACAAATTGGACTTTCAACCAACATTAATCAAAAGAGATGGGGAAGGACACTACATACTTATCAAAGGAAAAATCCACCAAGATGAAATTTCAATACTAAACATCTATGCCCCAAATGTAAGACCACCCACATTCATTGAAGAAACACTACTGAAGCTCAAATCCCACATTGAACCTCACACATTAATAGTGGGAGACTTCAACACACCACTCTCACCACTGGACAGGTCAACGATGCAGAAACCAAACAGAGAAATAATGAACCTCACAGATGCCATGAATCAAATGGACCTAATTGATATCTACAGAACATTTCACCCCAAAACAAAAGAATACACTTTCTTCTCGGCACCTCACGTAACCTTCTCCAAAATCGACCATATAGTCGGTCACAAAGCAAGCCTCAACAGATACAGGAAAATTGAAATTACCCCCTGTAACTTATCAGACCATCATGGAATAAAGCTAGACTTCAACAACAAAAAAAACAACAGAGAGCCTGCAAAAACATGGAAACTGAACAACTCTCTACTCAATGACCGTTGAGTCAGGGAAGAAATAAAAAAAGAAATTAAAGTCTTCTTAGAACTCAATGAAAATGAAGGCACAACATATCCAAATTTATGGGACACATTGAAAGCAGTGAAAGATGTTCGAAGGCTCCAGTCTCTCTTAGCCTTTGAACCCATTCCTCTTAACTCAAGCAGAGAATATCTGGCACTTCTAATTCTCTCTCAGTGTTACAACTTCTAGTAAAGTTTTAATCGATCATAAATTCTATTAGAGTCCTTTCTAGTTTTAGCTTCAATATTAAAAGCAGAATTTCTGCCTAGTGAGCTCATATCAGTTAATTCAGCTGATCTAACATTATATTCCTCCTACCTTTATCCCACACCTTTACTGTCCATTCCCAAATATGTTTCCATATTTGTCTGTATAAGTTAGAAATTTGCAGTAGTTTTTTTTGGGGGGGGAGGGTTGTTGTTGTTGTTGTTGCTGTTGCTTTAAGAGTATACTTTACTTCCTCCTGGGTCACAATTTTTACCTTACCTTGAGAAGCGTGTAAAATAGTCAAGTTACAGCTGTAGATAAAAAGAACTTCTTTACAGACACACCTAGAAGTAATGTTTAACTAAATATTTTGGCACTACATAGACATTAAAGTTGACACATAAAATTACCCATCACCATGCTGAAGAAATGGCTAAGCAGTTAAGAGCATTCATTCCTCTTCCAGAGGACCTGAGTTTGGTTCCCAGCACCCATGGGATCTGACAGCCTCTACTGTGGACACTTCTTCTGGACATTGTGGACACATATACACAGACATACAGACAAAATCAAAAGTAAAATAACCTTTGAAAAAACCTCTGCTCTCCCCAGACTTCCTGATCCTTGGGGAGTCCCTACACTATGGAACCTGGGCTTCTATCTGTCA
This sequence comes from Lophiomys imhausi, assembly GCA_907164525.1. Taxonomy (NCBI): domain Eukaryota; kingdom Metazoa; phylum Chordata; class Mammalia; order Rodentia; family Muridae; genus Lophiomys; species Lophiomys imhausi. The sequence goes on along the minus strand of CAJQZJ010003646.1, from coordinate 6,088,491 downwards.
TTTCTGCATTCCACATGTGTTGCATCAATGTCCCGGTGATAAGAGGAAAGTTTATAGCACTAAGTGCCTTCAAAAAGAAACTGGAGAGTTCCTATACTAGCCACCTAAAAGCACACCTGAAGGAGCTAGAACAAAAAGAAGCAAACACTCCCAAGAAGAGCAGACGAGAGGAAATTATCAACCAACCTCAGGGCTAAAATTAACAACCTAGAAAGAAAAAGAACAATACAAAGAATCGACAAAACCAAGAGTTGGTTGTTTGAGAAAATCAACAAAATAGACAAACCCTTAGCTAACTTAACTAAAAGGCAGAGGGAAAATACCCAAATCAACAAAATCAGAAATGAAAAGGGGGAAATAGCAACAGACATTGAGGAAATCCAAAGAATCGTTAGGTCCTACTTCAAAAACTTGTACTCCACAAAATTGGAAAATCTAAATGAAATGTACAATTTTCTTGATAGATTCCAACTACCAAGGTTAAATCAAGAACAGGTAAACAAATTATACAGTCCTATAACCTTTAAGGAAGTACAAGAAGTCATTAGAAGTTTTCCAACCAAAAAAGCCCAGGGCCAGATGGTTTCATCACAGAATTCTACCAGACATTCAAAAAAGAGCTAACACCAATACTCTTCAAACTCTTTCACAATATAGAAACAGAAGGAATATTGCCAAACACATTCAAAGAGGCCACAGTCACCCTGATACCTAAACCTCACAAAGACACAACAGAGAAAAAAAATTTCAGATCAATTTCCCTTATGAACATGAATGCAAAAATACTTAATAAAATACTTGCAAACCAGATCCAAGATCACATCAAAAGTATCATATATCATGATCAAATAGGTTTCATCCCAGGGATGCAGGGGTGGTTCAACATTAGAAAATCCATCAATGTAATCCACCATATAAACAAGCTGAAAGAAAAGAACCACATGATCATTTCATTGGATGCTGAAAAAGCTTTTGACAAAATACAGCACCCCTTCATGTTAAAAGTCTTGGAGAGATCAGGCATACAAGGACCATACTTAAACTTAATAAAGGCAATTTACAACAAGTCAATAGCCAACATCAAACTAAATGGAGAGAAACTTAAAGCATTTTCTCTAAAATCAGGGACAAGGCAAGTCTGCCCACTCTCTCCATATCTCTTCAACATAGTACTTGAAGTTTCAGCTAGAGCAATAAGACAACTAAAGGATATCAAGGGGATGCAAATTGTAAAGGAAGAAGTCAAAGTATCCCTATTTGCAGATGACATGATAGTATACATAAGTGACCCCAAAAATTCCACCAGAGAACTCCTACAGCTGATAAATTCCTTCAGCAATGTGACTGGATACAAAATCAACTCAAAAAAATCAGTAGCCCTTCTTTACACAAAAGGTAAATGGGCTGAGAAAGAAATAAGAGAATCAACACCCTTCACAATAGCCAAAAATAATGTAAAATACCTGGGGGTAACTCTAACCAAGCAAGTGAAAGACCTGATGACAAGAACTTCAAATCCCTGAAAAGAAATTAAAGAAGATATCAGAAGATGGAAAGATCTCCATTGCTCATGGATAGGTAGGATCAACATAATAAAAATGGCCATCTTACCAAAAGCAATATACAGATTCAATGTGATTCCTATCCAAATACCAACTCAATTCTTTACAGATCTGGAAAAAACAATTCTCAACTTCATATGCAATAACAAAAGACCCAGAATAGCTAAATCAATCATGTACAATAACCGAACATCTGGAGGTATCACCATCCCAGATTTCAAGCTGTACTACAGAGCAATAGTAATAAAAACAGCATGATACTGTTATAGGAACAGACTAGTTGACCAATGGAATTAAATTGAAGACCCAGAAATAAACCCACATACCTACGGTCAATTAATTTTTGACAAAGAAGCCAGAACCATACAATGGAAAAAGGAAAGCATCTTCAATAAATGGTGCTGGTCTAACTGGATATCAACATGTAGAAGAATGCAAATAGATCCATACTTATCACCCTGTACAAAACTTAAGGCTAAGTGGATCAAAGACCTCAACATAAATCCAGACACACTAACATTAATAGAAGAGAAAGTGGGGAAAAGCCTGGAACTCATTGGTGTAGGGGCTGATAGATTAATATAAGTTAGATTTAGTGAATATA
>CAJQZJ010003646.1:6065375-6076718 GCA_907164525.1 Lophiomys imhausi | reverse complement strand
AAAGAAAGAAAGAAAGAAAGAAAGAAAGAAAGAAAGAAAGAAAGAAAGAAAGAAAGAAAGAAAGAAAGAAAGAAAGAATGCCAACAACTACCAACAGAGAAGTACAGGAGTTTTGTTCACATGATTACCTGGGACACTGAATGGAAGCTTAGCTGTGCTATTCACGCCCTTGTCTACAAGTTTAGCAGTGTTGGGGGCTGAGCAGTGCTTTGCACAAGTCAGGCAAGAGCCCCACTCCTGAGATACTTCCAAAGCTCTTCTTGTCTATTCTCTACTTTGAGACAGGGTCTCACCAAATTACCAAAGCTGGTCTTGAATGGTGGTCTCACAGCCTCTGTCTGTAGCTGGAATCAAAGGCCTATACCACTGGGCTTCACAGATGTTTTTCTGAGGTGCAATGTAAGACAAAAATATTAATATGTCTATGAGTGGCCATTTATTCATGATCACCATCATGTTGTAATCATGGCAGGATTTATCATTCATCAATCATCAAATCACTTGTAATGAGGGAAAAATTGTCAAGCCCACTGCATGGAATTACAGAACATTTAGGAAATGGAATTTTATTAGTTCTTTTGTAGAGGGAGCTAATTAGTTGTCGGTGCCACATCTTACATACATCAATAAATATATGTTGAGTTTTATTCTTTCATGCCATGTCAGTCACTTCAGACATGTCTATGTTATCACAAAGCTGTGTCATTTACTAGTGGATAATAATGGTCTTAATGAAGGGAAATCTTCAAGGAACAGCAACAACAGAAGTTTACAATTGGTACTCTTCCTAAGCCATTATTCCTGCTACAAATATTAGCCTATATTGACTCATTAGCTGTGTTTATCTTTATAAAATGGTAAATGTGCATGAACAGGTCTGTTTAATGTGGACTGGTGTCTAGCATTCTGCCCAAAGAGATCCAAATGACAAAGGTACAACTGTGAGAGACTCCAAAACCTGAAGAGTGAGGACTAGAACTAGGCTTCAGGCACTGCCTTTCTGCATGGGTCAGGCCTTTCCAAACCCCTTGGCTGTGAAGTATGATTCCCTCTGCTTTCGAAGCTCTTTCACAGATACATGCATAGCTCTTTGCTCAGGTGTCATTAGAGAAGGCACTCAAATGACCACACATAAAACAGCAGCTCCTGTCTCTTCCACTCTTGCTTCACATTTCTACTGGGCTGAACCATATCCATTTTGTTTATTACTACCTGCCTTCTCAACAAGGATTTACTTGTTCCCTTTGTGCATATACATATCTGTGTCTCTGTGTGTGCTCATTGGAGTTTGGGAGCCTGAGGCTAACCTTGAGTGTCATTACTCAGGAGCCATCCACCTTATTTTTTAAGACAGGGTCTCTCATTCTCATTAGCCTGGAGCATGACAAGTAGGCTAAGCCATCTGGCTAGTAAGTCTCAGGAATCCTTGCCCTCCCTGCTGATGGCACTGCAAGAATGTACCACCATTCCAGGCTTTTTAGCGTTGGTTCTGGAGATCAAATGTAGGCTTCCAAAGCAACATTTTACTGGTGGGCTGTCTGTCTTGCCAACTTTACTGGGTCCTTTTGTTTACATTTCCATAGCCCCAGAAGAACATCTGGCTGGCATTCCATAAATATTTCTTGATTAGAAGTTAATTATGAAACCTTAGCATCATTTATTGAGACCAATATTATGTCAGTATAATAGAAGGTCATTGTCTGAAATGAAAGGAGGGTTTTTCCTCTAGATGTATATCATCTATTTGGTGAGACAAGCTCATCACATATTGTATTAGTTTTCCTATTGGTATATAGCAAATGAACCCCTGAAAACATGGCTTAGACATTTATTACCTAAGAGGGCTCCTGTGGGTCAGAAATCTGGAAGCAGGTGCTGAGGGATTCTTGCTCAACTTGGATAGATGCATCAGAATTTCAGCCCAAGATCTTGCCATATAAAGGCCTGATTGGTGCTGGCTGACAGCCTTCCCAAAAAGCAAACTCATATGGCTCTCAAATCCATGCTGGCTAAGGGCAAGAAGTCTGTTTCCCCCTACATGGACCTCTCTTTGTATAGAATGGTTCAAGTGTACTCACTATGCAGCGGCTGATTCACTCAAAGCAAATAAAGTGGAAGCCAGCCACAGTGCCCTTATGACTAAGCCTTGGAGGGTACCCAGTCATGTCTTCTGTATCTTAATGCTTTGTGAAAGTAGGTGTTATTCATTGTGAAAGGAGACTGAATATAGCAGGATATAAATACCAGAAGGTAGGAAAGACTGGCTGCCCTGCCCTGAACTAAGGAATGAGTCGCACAGGACCACATACAGATAAGAACTAACTTGCAAACAGTTCAAGCTTTAAGCATTGATGAGAACCTGAGCTTTTATACTGGGGCTCCTTCCTGTGTTGGCAAGATTCAACCCTCATTTGTGTAAGGACAGCTATTCCAAGAATCCTAATAACAGAAACTACATTTTTTTCATTTATTCAAGGATTCTGAAATTACAAAGTCCATAAAGTGAACCATCTAATTGGGAGATATCCATACTCAATTGTGTGTAAAGTAAAATTAGGTAGCAACAATAGTTTTGAGAAACACTTGCAATCTTTTGGATAAGGGATGGGACTGTGGCTCAGAAAATAAAGGCCCCAGATGAACACTTGTGTGATGCTTTTAATAAGAATGGCCCCATAGGCTATATATTTGAATACTTAGTCATCAAGGAATGGAACTGTTTGAAGGGATTAGAATGATTAGGAGGTGTGGCCTTATTGGAGTAGGTGTGGCCTTGGAGGAAGCATATCACTGGGGGTGGGCTTTGAGGTTTCAAAATCCCAAGCCAGGCCCTGTCTGTCTATCTGTCTGTCTGTCTGCCCCCCCCCCCCATTGACTGCAGATCAAGATGCAGCTCTCAACTACTGCTCTAGTACTATGCTTCCTGCCATGATGATAATGAACTAAGCCTCTGAAACTACAAGCAAGGACCCAATTAGATGATTTCTTTTATAAAAGTTGCTTTGGTCAAGGGGTCTCCTCTCAGCATATAATAGTGACTAAGATGGCTTGGGAAGCATCTCCAGAAGTAGTTTTTCTCTGACCTTCTCCAGAACTCATCTTTCATTTCTTATTCTCCATCTAGGTAAGTGGCAGAAATCAGAATCTCTCTTTATAACAGGACTTTTGGACCTGCCAATGGTGTAAATAATGCCCAGAGGCTTTTTAATATTTTAAAGCTTTGGCCTTTCAGCTAGGGCAGTCTCCCAGCCATCTATCTTGCTTTATCTGACTAATCATGGCACTATGTCCTACCACATGGTTGGCTCTACCTCTCTGTTCTGCTCTTGTCCACCCATTCACGTCTGTGTCTGCTGGTGAATCTCTGCCTTTGATTTCTTTTTCCCAGAGAGACCCCCCAAGTTCCTCCCTCAACTTCCTGCCCAGATATTGGCTGTCACCTCTTTATTACAACCAATAGGCAAGTGAGGAAGGACAAATATTTTCAAAAAAAAAAAATAAGACTGGTGATGGGCCATAGAAATAACAATACCAAGATCTGGCTAATACTTAGCTCTCTGCCAATTTAGCAAACAACAATTGAATATACTAAGATACACCTTCACACAATGTACCCCAACACCTCTTCCCAGAGTGGACCTGAATGCCTTCTCCTCTAATCCAGCATTAAAGACATTATTCTAACTATCTCTGTTCTCTGTGGAAGAGTTGGCCATGAAAATCTTTGATAACCTTCATTCTGGAGTAGTCCTTGAGGCTCCTATTCTAGTAGAAGGCCTGCCTCAACCCCACAGACTGCTCAGAGAGGTCAAGAATGGTCTAAACAGAGGCTTGCTGCCCTCCCCCTATGTCTGTCATCATTAGATTACATGCCTGCCTAACCATGTTTGTATCTGGTGGCATCCTTCACTATATCTAAACATTAGAAGGAAACAGTTTTCCCAGGACTTGTGGTTCTTCTGGAAGCTCCTTGGTCACATAAAACTGTGACTAACTCTACCAGTTGTGTTGTTCCTCTGTCCACTTGCCTCTGCCATTGGAGTATTGGCCATGGTTCTTAGAGTTAGGAGATGGCTCATACCTTCCAAACCCAACAGAGGAAAGTACTGGCATCCAAAGCCAGGCCTTACAAATAGAAACTACAAAAACACTAAACAACCACACATATGGATGGAAGAAGAGATGTCACTCTTTCATAATAAAAACCAACAATTTAACCCAGAAAAGACAGACTCTAATATATGATCAGGGTCAAAATGCAAGAGGTAGGCGGCATGATCACTTGACTCAATGGAGTTGGTAGAGTGATGTCACTCTCTCAAGTGCTAGCTATTTCCCTATTTATACCCAAACCGAAAATTCCAAAATTCTATCATCCCATCAAGATGTTTCACAGAGAAATGACTCTCCACTAATATTTCTTCACAATGATTTACTGAAAATACATGTCACAACTAAAGCAAGAGACCTATCATTTCCTCTAACATTTCATTTCATCCTTATTGACGATCTAACTTACTATTCTTATATCAGATATTTTTCTAAGTTCTACTCTGATGCTCTTTTTGACCACTCTTTAAGGAATTAGCAAAACAAACAAACAAAAACAACAACAAAAAAGCTGCCCATCTCATGGTCCCTGGTCATAAACTACACTCAGCCCAACATAGCTATAAGCAATTGCCTTGCTCAGAAATGGGTAAGCCTGTACATGTTTGATTTGGCTGATAAAACTCTAGTGGACACAATTAGCCTTAAAATTGTACACTGGTACTGGCACACCAATTTCGCTTCCAAAAAAGACTAGGAAAATGTGTACATTCATGCAAGGATTGAGTAATGGATTTTTGTGCGAAAGTGGTTTATAATTGTGAAAATATAGAAACAATTTAAATTTCTACTAAGAGGGTAATTCACTGTATGAATATAAGTGTAATAAAACACCAGGTTATCAGGCATGGTGGCATACGCCTTTAATCCCAGCACTGGAGAGACAGAGGCAAGAGGAACTCCGTGAGTTCAAGGCTAGCCTAGTCTACAAAATGAGTCCATGACAGCCAAAGAAACACATAGAAACACTGTCTTGAAAAAAAAAAAAAAACAGGTTAATTAGTAAAACCATGTTACAGGACAATTTCACAGTATGCAAATATTTACATTAACTGTTAAGCAAAAGAAAAAGTAACAGAGATCTTTATTTGGTTATCAATTTATAAATGCTTTAAAAGTACATATTACTATCACACTGCAGGACAAACTGCTTGCCACCTCAGATCTTAAGCAGCAGACACTTTCGTTCCTTGATCTGTGTCTCTTCCACTGACTGGATCTCTTCCATGGTCAGGAGGCTCTGCTGAGCCTCGCCTTCACCCCGCCACTCGAGCCGGTTGGGGAACAGGTAGAAGTATTGCCGCTGCCACTGGGTCAGGAAGGGGTTGCCCATCTTGGACATGTAGTCATGCATGATGCAGTCCTTACCCAGCGCATAGTCCTCCTCGTGGCCCAGCTGCTTGTTTTTGGCTTTCTTTCGTGCCTCCAGCCGGTCTGTCTCAGCGTTGATTGTATCAAAGACAGTCTCTGCCACCTCCTGCTGCCACCGCTCCGAGATGGTGAGAGGGAAGTTTCGGTAGAGTTCCTGGTCACTGTCCAATAACTTGATTCCTTTTGTGTCCTCCTCATCAAAGGAGCCAATGTCAAAAGCGTCAGCTGCATTCACCTCCCCACGTGGGGGAATCAGTGGAGGTGGGTACTTCTGTAAAAAGACCATCTGCCAATGCAGGGAACGGAAAAAGGGGCTTTCTTTTACCTCCTGAGCCCCATGGCCAAGGCAGTCTAGCCTCCGATTGACATTCCTCTGCAGCAAACCTTCCAGCAGGGATCGGAGTTCAGGGGAGAAGGAGTCAGGCAGCTCAACAGCCATTGTCAATGTCATGCGATCAATCTCATGCTTGTCTTTGGTCTTGTGCTGCTGAAAGGGGCTGTGTCCCCGTAATAACTTGAAGAGCATGCATCCCAGAGAGAACCAGTCTGCACTGCTGTCATAGGCCACCCCCTTCTGTAGGACTTCGGGAGCCATGTACCCGTGCGTGCCCACACTGGCATGGGGCTTCTTCTTGGAGAAGTCACAGGCTAGGCCCAGGTCCGAGATTCTCACATGGCCATGCTCATCCAGGAGAATATTGGCTGGCTTCAGGTCCCTGTAGACTACAAAACGGTTGTGCATATGTTCAAGGCCCAGGATGATCTCAGCTGCGTAGAAGCGCATGTCGGCCTCAGAGAAGACTCCATGCTGAGAGAGGTGGTAGTGCAGATCCCCACCGTTCATGAGATCCAGGATGATGCAATGGAAAAAAGAGCTGCGTGATGCCTACCGTGAGGCCCAGCAGCTGGTACAGCGAGTGCCCAAGATGAAGAACAAGCCGCGCTCACCCGTGGTAGAGCTGAGCAAGGTGCCACTGATCCAGCGTGGCAGTGCCAATGGCCTCTGACCTACCTGTCTGCTGCCCACCTGCCCAGCCGCCTTTTATAAACCTCTAATTTATTTTGTCGAATTTTTATTATTTGTTTTCCCGCAAAGCGGAAAAGATTTTATTTTGTAATTATTGTGATCTCCTGTGGTCCCAGCCTGGCCCAGCCCCAGGGAGGGGCCCGCTTGCCTCTGCTCCTGCTGCCACCAACCCAGCCACTGTCTAACATTCCTACCCTGTCCCTTCCCCAGGGTCCTTGCTCCCAGTGTCTTCCTACAGGGAAGAGGAGCAACCCTCAGCAGCCTTCTTGCCCTTCCATGGGGTGAAGTCACACTCAGTAGGTGTGTCACTTCAGGCTCTATGGGCTTTACTCAGCCTGTGGCCCAACTGGGTGGCCCAACACCGCTACCCTAGGAAGGAAGATGCAACACAGGGTTACTACTTGAACTTTCCTATCACAGTCCTCATGCCATAGAGGGACACACACATCCCTGCTGCCCTGCCCTCTTGCCACTGGTGAGAGAAGGCTCTTGTCTCCCCAGACCTGGAGGTCTCCCACAGTGACGGGCTCCTGGGTTCTTGTTCAGGAAAAGCCTGTGTGTTACCACTGCCCCATCCCCTTCCTTGGACACTAGGGCTGGGACAGGAGGCTGCCATTGGCAGTGGCTGCTGCTGGCCTCTCCATGTCAGTCCCCTCTTCCTCCAGTTGCATGCCTGGACACAGGAGCACAGAAAAGGCAATTGTGGATTGGGCCACACTGGCCTAGCCTGTACCTAGGTCCCTAAACCTGGGCTGGGTGAGGCTCATCTGCCCAGGACCACAGTGGGACAGCCTGGGCAGGTGGGTGCCCCAGCATAAAAGCCCAGCTGGGGCCGGCCTTCCCCCACCCACACTGTCCAGCCCCCCAGCCCATGCCAGGTCAGTACCACCTTGCCCACCACATGCCCCCTTGTGCCAGTCAAGCAGCCGTATGTGGTGTCGCGCCCTCTTCCCCTGGGGCTGGTTTGGCGTACCCTCCCCTCTTGTCTACTCACTCCCCGGGGCGTTTCTTTGCCGATTTTTGAATGTGATTTTAAAGAGTGGAAAATGAGACTATGCGTTTTTTTTATAAAAAATGGTGCCTGAAAAAAAAAGTACATATTAACCTGAAAATAAGTTTGTGAGGGTTTTTCAAATATCAACAGCAATTTATCTGCTGTTCATAAGCCAGCAAGTGACTGTTTTTCATATTGAAATATTCTCTTCTTGAATGAGCGTGTGGCAGATGAGCTGTTCACATCTGTATCCATGCTCTTTGGTGGCATGTCTCCATATGACTGGTATAAGTTCTGTGACTTGATTTGAACAAGGAGATGTCAGTAAAGAGGATATATCCTCTTTACTCTTCCTTGCCTGATGCTGTCACTGGGATCTTTCTCTGGACTCTTCTCAGCTCCCTGATCTCTGCACTCTTCATAACTCAGGTAAAACTCAGTGTTGTGTAAAATATAGGCAGAAGATAGATCAGAGCAAGGTGGAACACATTCTCAAGGGGTAAGAGTGGACAATGGACAAAGGGACCACTGTGCTGATCTATGTCTGAGGCAAATTTTATATCACTTCTAAGGACAAGCAGTTCTTGGGGGACATTGCTTTGTCCTGGTTATTGACAGCCCACTTGGATTGATTCTAACAGAAGGAGAAATCATATGTCCTGTCCTTTCATCAGACAGCCCACTGCTGGATGGAAAGCTTGTAAGATTTGGGGTTCCAAAGTCTGATTTAGTTGTCTATCAGTGACCTCTGGGAAGCTGAGGATGTCACTCCTCCCAGGGTCAAAGGCAGTAAGTAGATCTCTGCTGCTCTAGTCCTGGGCTTTACATCTTGCTAATTATGAAGTAGAGAGGTCTACTACCCCCACCCCAATCCTCCAAGCCTGTTAATATCTAACCGGTTACCTAACAGTGAGGCTCGTTCTTGCTCTGGTTGCTCTAATGCTTCCATGAGGACCAGCCTGGGATAGCCTGGGGCAAGAGGAAAAGTGAAACATGAAGCAGTCAAACTTCCCAAACTTCCCCACCTGGGAATTCTCCAGGTCACAAGCAGCTGTCTGCTTCCCAGACAAGTCAATAGAGCAAGTAGACTTGAAGCTGACCACAGACATAAGAAAGACTCAGTGAAATCAGCCAAGCAGGCTGAGCCTTGCAGACTTCCCAACTCAAGGCAGAGGTTTCGATTGTCTGACAATCTCATTTGGAGGTTGATGGCTACCTTACAGTATTGTAGCATATGCCTGTTGTAAAGATTCTGGAAGGAGTTATGGAGAAAACATATATCATAGGATCATACCAAAAGTGTCTAAATATATGAAGTATCAATATTACTGCTACACTGGCAGGAAATGACAAATGAATATAAAAGTGATAACTGTCAACATGCAAGTCAGGTACTTTGAGATAGCTTAGGCAGGCAGGTCATAAGACCCATATAGCCCTCACCTCTAGGAACCTACATAAGAAACTGGGAGTCTCCTCCCATAGCCACTGCTCTCAAGACATTGAGCAGCAGCTGTGTGGATGCACTACAGACCAGATCTTTCAGTTGCTTGAGTTGGTTAAAAATGCATTAGCTCCTCACCAACATGACTCTGAGAGCAGAGAGCATAAAGGAGGCTGCTCTAAGCAACCGATGAACTTGAAGTAATGAGGTCTATTAGTTGACTTGAACAGACGAAAATGGTATTAAGCTTTCGTGGAGGACAAATGAAAGTATCTACCTGTAACAACCCTGACAGGCAGAGACCCTTTGCCATTTAAAACTCTGATCCCGTGGTGCATTATTCCCAGGCAGCTGAGAGTTTAATAAGACTTTGTGCAGACACCTAACCTGCCAGTTGCTGACTGCCTGCTGGCAACCCTACGGCTCTTGATGTGGGAGCTGACAATCTCAGCTAACATCAGGGCAATGGATTCCCTCAGACACAGGGGCACAGGCTGGCACAGTAATGTCTGTCTGCTGCCCTCTCATGCATGCCTGTCACACAACGGTCTGATTCCAAGTCAGTCCCTACAGTCAGCTTGGGCGTTTACTTCTAGAAGTATGGATCTCCTGTGCATAGAGTGCTGCCCTTTGCTATAATGTCAAGGTCTTCCTTCAACAAATCCTGCCTGCTTTGTCCAGCCTTTAACTCCCTTTGTAGCCATCACCCTGCCCTCCTCTTACTAAGGTTACTTACTTGTTCCCACTTCTCTCATTGGTGGGCTACTAAAGACACCTGCTTCCTTTTCTCTATCTCAGAATCAGGCCACACCCCTCCCTGCATCAGGCCACACCCCTCCCTGCAGCTCCCTCTAGGGAAAGCAGGCTGGGCTGTGGCCTTGCAGTCTCCCTCCCAGTAGCAGCTGAGAGCAGGCTCAGCTCCCACTTAGACCAAGGACAACCTGAAATTACAGCTTGTCTTTATCACTGCCTTCTTGATTTGTGCCACACAGGATACATCAGATATAGTCATGGGAATGAAATCTGCCTCAGTATCTGAGTCAGAAGCCTCTTGTCCTCTGGTCCTGAAGGGTCTGTCTGTCCTTGAGGGTTTATTATGTGACACCAGGGAGCTGCTTTCCTAGTACTCTCTCTCTTCTTCGAGGCCTGGCCATGGTTCTCCATAGTTTGAGGCTCTCTCCTAACGAAGCTCACTCTGAGGGTGATTTTGTGTCAGCTCTGGCTCTCTCCTAAAGAAGCTCACTCTGAGGGTGATTGTGTGTCAGCTCTTTTCTATACCCTACATTAACTTTCTAACACTTGCCACTGCATTGGTTTGTACCTTTTATCTTCTTAGGTGGTCTACCGTTTCACCTTCAGATACAGATATCACTGAAACTGTTTATGGAACCCTTGAGGAATGATGTGCATGTTTATTCCCTATAGCACTGGGTATTTCATGCAGAATAATTTTAACTTCCTTTGTGTTATTTTCAGTCACATGTTCCCATCCTCAACTACACAGATATTGATTCAGCAGTGAAGTATCCAGGACACTGGTATTCCAAAGTTCTAGACTCTGCTATGTTTGGGAACCAGGTTGAATAGTTATTTCCAAGACAATAAGACAACTGACATTCTTGATTTTTAAGAATTCTCAAAATTTATTATATGGCTTTATTTTTAATATTTCCTTATAGCTTAAAATAGTTTCAGCCAACTTCATAAAGCATTTTCTTGTTTTGAATTTTGAATGTTACATTTGAGTTCTCGTTGAGACTTGTAACAAAATAAGCAGCCATTTTAATAATCACATTTGAAGAAGGGCCTAAATACTCATTGTACAGCACATATTTATAAAGTAAGTTTCACAAAGAATTATACAGTCAAAGCAAACAAAAAGGTCTACAGATACAAACATGGGGATAATTTAAATCCTAAAATTCTAACACTCTACCTTAAATGCCACTTGATAGGTTCCCAAAGCCAAGGACATCCATAAAATATAAATTCATAACAAATGCCAATTTTATATGCCTATCTCACTAAACATTTCAAATGTTTGACAGGAAAATATAAAGATTGCTAATGTTTTTTATAATTAACTTTAGGAAATAATTAACAGCCTAAAATTCAGATATTAGCGCATCTATCTTTTTTAAATTGTTAGTTATGTTTTCCATACATTCTCCAGCTTTTAGTCCTGTCCCATCAGGCACAATATAGTCCTCTTCATGGTAGCTCTGAAATGAACTGCCTGTGGAAACGTCCAAGCTGCACTGAGACAACTGCAAAAAGAGCCAACAGATGATTACAATTATAGACAGTCTTCTGTACAGTTGATCACAACTACAGAAGGTCCTATGTTCAGTGATCACAACTACAGAAGGTCCTCTGTATGATCACAACTACAGAAGG
>CAJQZJ010003646.1:6028126-6065365 GCA_907164525.1 Lophiomys imhausi | reverse complement strand
CCCCCCCCCCCCCCCCCCCCCCCCCCCCCCCCCCCCCCCCCCGGACATGAGCACACACGGTTTGCTGTCCAGTGGTCAGGTGACAGCTCTCTGTGCAATGTGACGTCTACCCAACATATTTAAATAAGGCTGAGTTGTTGTCTTTAGGCCCCGCCTCTTTTCTCCAGTGTCATCTACTTAACTTTAAAGTCTATACCTTGGGCGGTGTGGTCTTCCATCTATGTTTTCTATATTGCTTTGTTTTTAAAAGATATTATATATGATACATATTAAAATAGTTTTAGTCATATATTCTGTGGTCATTCTTTCATAAGTATTTATATTATCCACACCAAAAAAATATCCTACTGTAGCTTAAATGGGAAGAGCAGCATAAAACACTGTTCACACACATACTAACATGGCTTTCAGTTGCAAGGTTCACTACAGGTAGACAGTTTCTCACGCAACTGAAAGACAAGTATATGCATGTAGTTCACAACAGATGTACTTTGAATCCAAATAATTATCTGCATATGGATTATCCATTTAAAAATTAGGTGGATTAACAAAAAAAATCTGATTAACTTCTCCACTGGTGCCAAGATAGACAAGGCTTGTAAACAGTGCTCATAGAGAAGAGAGAATACTTGGGAGGGACTCAGGTGAAGAAGTTCGTCTGCCAGAACACAAAGGAAAGAGTCTGACTGTCTGTGGCAGTGCTCTCTCTCCATCATCATCACTGGCACAAGTGGTTCGGAATCATCAGAAATCTGACAGGCAGCAGTGAAGAAAACAGCAAATTTACACCTCTGAAACAGGCTCACAGTATCTGATAAAAGTCAACATAGTCCGGATTTAGAATTATCTGCTGTCTCTGGTGAATTTAGCATATCAGAGGGCACCTTCAAAAACAAAATAAAACAAAACAAAAACCCAAACCCTAAAGAACATCTTTGGTTTTAAGTAAAAGCCACATTCATTCTTCAGAGGAATAATGAGAAAAAAAGAAATAAAAGGCTCTCCCAATAAAACCCCAGGGGTGTGTGTGATTATTTCTTTACATTTAAGATGGAAATTGCTACAGCTTTATCGGGTGTTTTCATGGCTGCTCTCCTCATTAACAGTGGGCGAGGCCCTAAGCGCCCTGAGCCAGGCAGGAGCTACTGTGAACAGCCTGCAGGAGACACTCAACTGGCACCAAGTTAAAGTACGTAACTTTCACCATCCCTAAACGCCTTTTGAAAGCACAGAACAATATGAGAAGCCAAAACAAAAAGAGCCTACCCGGGGCTGTACTAAAACTATGTCTCTTATCATAAGAAATAAAAATCAAAAGTGATTTCTATTCCATCAAGTTACTAGTTCTAATGACAAAACAGAAGCCAACTCTATGGCCATAAAAACTCCAGGACATCACTATAAAAACCAGCCAGGCTGTATTTTTGAAAGGACAAACTGCTAGGGATGGAAAAGGGAAAACAACAACAACAAAAAACAAAAAACAAAACAAAACAAAAAAAACACAAAATACATTTCATAAGGCCATGCAGTGTTCAACTAAGCACACAACTGCTAGAAAGGAACAATTTGCACATTAATTATACATATCTAAAAGCCATGTCACCAATCTACACATCCTGTTCGGCAAGTGCGGCCCAGACATGGGAAGAGGTCATCTATCAACTGGTTGGTTCCTAACCCTGCAGACCCAGGTGGAGCTGTGCTGCTGGCACTGACTGAGAATGCTTCCTGTGCTCTCCCACTGAGTAGGAGCTAACGCTCGTGTCCTCTAACGCTATCTCTAGGACAGTAAATTCTGTATGCTTCCCTTAACCTTTAACTCAGTAAGAAAGGTGTTTAAGATCCATCTCTAGCTGGGTATGGTGCTGAACACCTACCACTCCTGCACTTGAGTGTTAGAGCTGAAGCAAGTGGATTAACATTTGAGGCCAGCCTCTACTACACAGAGAACCTATACCACCAAGGGAGACCCTATCTCCATGACAGATAGAAAAAAAGATGGAAGATCCATCTCTTCATACTTGCTAAGGATCTAAGTGAAACCAACAGTCTGACAAAATATATAAACTATGTTCCCATTTCTAAATCCAACTATTACTGAGACTGGTGAGGCCCTCAGTGAGAATGTGAGAAACAAGAGATGAACTATTAAAAGAATTCATTCTCTCTTGGAATTACCACTGCACATTGTCACCTCTGACACTATCCCAGTTTGTCTTTCTAATTCTTAAAACAGTTCTCTAAAACAGGAAATGAATAACTACCAAATGACACAAGTCCTCAGCAGCAGAACCAGCATTTACAATAAGTTTGTTATTAATAAATAAAAATAAAGCAAAAAAAATTCAAATGATTAGAAAGGGATTCAGTCTTGTGTGCTCTCTTGACTCTGGGCACACTATGCATCTGAATGAATTAATGAAACCTTATTTAACTCCTCGCTGCCACTTGTTTTCTAACTACTTAGGAACAACTACATAGGGTGTAAAGTGTCTGCCCTGAGACTGATTTTTATTACATGGATTGATCCCATGCTGCCTTTTATAAATGGCCTGAGCTCTCTACCACAAACTCTCACTTCATTTATGCAGATATTGGGCAGTAAGAACATACGGCTTTCTTAATATGACATAGTTAAAAGCAAGAGGAAAATAGGAGCTAGCCCTGCCATGTGGGCTCTACCTCTGCTCTATTAACACTGAGGTTTTGCCTTACAGTAACCACAACATGCATGTCTCAGTGCACAGATGGCACAGGGAGGGTTCCCACCAAGCTGCTCTCCTTTTCCAGGGACCTTCTACTCTTATCTGGAAGGATCACAAGCATGGGAGGAGTCTGTTGCTGTTAATCTTAAACTGTCAACTTCACTGAATTAAGACATCTCCACAGAATTAATGATACTTAGAAAACAGGTATGTGAGTTCAGGCTTCTCTAGAGATGGATAGATCATGAGGACTCTGAGCTAACCAACAGATGAGTTCTATGACAGTCATAACACAGCTGGCCCAATCCTGTCAGAAGGCAAAGGCGTTACTGGGAGGTGGAGACAGGAAGAGGCGGGGCCCAGCTGCAGGAAGTAAGTCACTGGGAGCATGTCCATAGGTTCTGTCTTTCCCTGGACCCTTCCTGTATTCTCTTTCCCCTGCTGCCTGTCTCATCAGGATAAGTGCTCTGCAGCATGGCATCCTGCCACAATGAACTGACATCTCTTCATCATTTCTGCCATGTGTTTTGTCACAAGGGCTAATGCAGTGGTTCACCTCAGCCACAGGAAACCTCTCCACCTTCCATCATCCCAACCCCAGATCTGAAATTAGGACTACCTTGGCTTAAACACACATTTCTCCCAAAAATAAATGTATTCTGATTTCTTGACAGCTACTAGTTTATTAACATCACGAGAAACAATGGCTCAAATTTCAGATGTGGAAAACACTAGTTTCTATAATTAAAATGTACAATCAGTTACAGAACTTAAAGCTGCCAAGTGGCAAGTCTTCATACTAACCTGTTCTCCCCCTGATTCCTCAGCTCTTGCTGTTGGTTCTTGGACTTGCTGCAGCATTTTCTCCAGTTCTTTCAGTAAACATTCTGTCTCAGAGACAACTAAAGAAAATCATGAATATAGTAAAAGCTGCATCTTTAGTTAATTCTAATTCATAATCTTAACCACCCAGAAATAACTAAGTACTATCAGATAAAAAAATGAACTTTAATATTTTTAATTTTTTTTTAATAAATACTTTATTTTTTTTTTCTTCAAGTTACATCTCAGTAACAAACCCCTCCCTATTCCCCCTTCCTAACCCGCCCTTCCACCCTCTTCCCTCCAGAGGTTTCCCCTTTCAGCCCAACAGCTGGTTCCCTCTCTTATAACAGTAAGTATTATACAAAACAATAGATATAAATATGCCACATTTATGAGATTAAATTGGCATACCTTCCCAATGTTCAGTTTATACCTATTTGGCCCCTGACTTTAACATTCTACTATCTACCCAACTCCATGAGTTTAAAGGTCTATATGTGACTCAACATTCATACTATCTTGCAACACACTTTTAAGAGTATCTTCTTAGATCTATAACACCCTCTTGATTCCTAAACAGTTCAAAATTTAAACTATAAGATTCTATCTGTCTATTCTTCAACCACCTCAGAGACCTGAGAGGGATAAATATATTTGCTTATATAGGAAGTGCAGAGCCTGCAGCTTCCAAAACTAAGAAAGAACATACCAATAACTGCCTGGACAGTTCCCATTTTCTCTCCATACATTCCAGCATCAATCTTCAGCCTTTGGGTCCTGTTTCTCTGACAGACATTTGTTGTAGAGCAGGGATTATGAAGGACTTACCTACCCTGTCTTGGCAGAGTTAGGCTGTCGACTTCCCTGCTACCAAGTTTTGTCCTTTTTGGACAGCAGTCTGTCTGCAGTTGGAGATATAGACATAGCACAGGAAGGTCCAAGAAGAAGGGGCAGATTATTGAATATGCCCTTATACCTTTGTATATTGATACAAAATTAGTAGGTTATTTGGCTAAAGTGGTATTGACCATTGTTTATTGTGCAAAAATAAGATTGTATTGGATTACATCGGTATTGATCTTTGTATATTGATACAAAATTAAGATTATAGTTGGCCACAATGGTATTGACCCTTGCATATGGACGTAATATTAAGATTATATTGGGCTACATAGGCATTGATCTTGGTATATTGATACATAATTAAGAGTATATTTAACCACAATTGAATAGATCTTGTATATTGATACAAATTTAAAGATAATGCTTCCCAATGGTATCATACCTAGAGATACTTAAAAATAAAATGTGAAGCTCTGACCTCTTGATACCAACCGTCTAAAACGGTCTAGGATAGTTAAAACAAACTCCTAGTCATGCAAACATGTCTCTTTGTTAGCTACTATGACAGTCTATCACAGATATTCTCTAAACTACCCAGTAATCAAGTGGCTAAGAGACAAGCAACATTTGCTTATCTAAATACAAGAGATGGTTAGGGCATCTTCAAAAACCCCTAGAGATCTGCAGAATATGGCATTCAAAGATGTTATCTTAAATCAAGATTTTTTTTGATATCGAGACATATCAGCGCCTGACAGCACCCCCTATTCTACTCCAAGTAGAAGTTAAGCATCGAAGAACCTCCACTGTAAGATGGTTGAATTAGTGGCAAGCCTTTCTCTTGGTATTTTTAAATTTTTTATCTTTAGTTAGCTTGTGAGGAGTGGGATGGAAGAGTTAGGGGGTAAAAAAAAAATGAAATGTGAAGTTTCGGCCTTTTGCTACCAATTGTCATAAACTGTTTAGGATAATTAAGAAATGCAAACTAATAGTCATGTAAGCTTGTCATTTTGTTAGGTACTATGACAGTCTACTATAGTTACTTTCTAAGCTAATCAGAAATCAAGTTTCTAAGAGACAAGCAACATTTGCTTATCTAAATACAATAGATAGGGCATCTTCAAAAACCTCAAGAGATCTGCAGAATATGGTATTCAAAGATGTTTTCTTAACTTTAGATTTTTTGATATCAAGACATGTCAGCTCCTGACAGCACCCCCTATTCTACTCCAAGTAGAAGATGAGCATCGAAGAATCTCCAGTGGGAGATGATTGAATTAGTGGCAAGCCTATCTCTTGGCAAGAAAAACCCCTTGCTTCAACTGTAGACATAATGGTGTCCCAAAAGGACAAAACTTGGTAGCAGGTAAGTCAACAGTCTAGCTCTGCCAAGACAGGGTAGGCAAGTCCTTCATAATTCCTGCTCTACAATCAATGTCTGTCAGAGAAACGGGGCCAAATGGCTGAAGACTGATGCTGTAATGTATGGAGAGAAAATGAGAACTGTCCAGGCAGCCACTGGTGTGTCATTTCTTAGTTTTGGAAGCTGCAGGCCCTGCACTTGCTGTATAATCAGATATATTTATCCCTCTCAGGTCTCTGAGGTGCTTGAAGAATAGATAGCTAGAGTCTCATAGTTAAACTTTGAGTTGTTTAGGAATCAAGAGGGTGTTCTGGATCTAAGAAGATGTTTTTAAAATTGTGATGCAAGTTAGTATGAAAGCTGAGTTAGATATAGAACTTTAAACTCAAGGAGATGGTTAGATAGTAGGAATTTAAAGTCAGGTGCCAAATACATATGGACTGGACATTGGGAATGTATGCTAAGCCATATAACTCTCATAATTGTGGCCTATTTATTTCTGTTGTTTTGTATTGTATTTATTGTTATAAGATAAAGAACCATTTGTTGGACTGAAAGGGGGAGCTGTTGGGAGGAAAAAGATATACCTTAAACTTAAAAAAAAAAGGGAAGAGGATGGGGATTGAGGGGGAAGAGGGTGGGAGGGTGAGACTGGAAGGGGGAATAGGGAGGAGATTGTAATAGAGATGTAACTTGAAGAAATTTAAAAAAATAAGGGATTTCCTTATAGCTTTTTCTTACTTTGTTTTTGTTATCATATAATTTTTATATAGGATGTTTGCTTGTTGCAAAATTCTATTATGAATTTCCAGGTGAAATTTTTATAATTCTTTGAAAGGAGTAGCTAATTTTCTTGGTATGTATGTAGTATAAAATATCTTTGAAATATAAAAAGCTCATTAGAAGTTGTTGTTTTCTCTTAATTGGGGTCCCAGGTCTCAAACTCAATTATGTTTGTAAAGCAAACATCACACCAAGGCACTATGGGCAGCTGGTGGTGGGGAGTCAGCTCTCTTTACAAGGTGTGGCCTCTGGTAGGCCATCATGCTCCTGTGAATGGCCCCACACCCATGAGCATTTGGCTGAATTACTGAATTATTTTAAAAGGACACAAAATTAAGATTGCTGGGGGAAGTTGGGAGTGGATTTGGGAGGAGTTAGGGGAATGGGGGGGGTGAAGATGACTGAAGTGCCTTGGATCCATGTGTGACACTAAAAACTACTGTTAAAAAGCAGACGTTACATAGCTAAGTGGTTGTGCCAAATGCAAACTCGCCCTTTCTTTTCTTTTCCTTCTCTTTTTCCATTTTCATGTGTGGGACCCTATGTGGGAGAGTGCCTCTGCAGGGTGTTCATGCGCTCCTGAGGGTGCTTGGGAGGCCTGAAGTTGGCGTCTAGGATCATCTTCCCTTGCTCTATTACCTTATTTATTGAGAAAGGATCCTTCAAGTATAACCCAGAGCTCCCTGATATGGCTAGTCTTACCAGCCAGCTTGTGGCCCAGAGACATTTGTTACAGTTTCTGAGGATCCCAACTTTGGTCCTCACACTTTGTATGGCTTGCGATTTAACTACTGAGCCATCTCCAAAGCCCCATACGTTCATCCACTCCTAATCCAAATGACAACATAGGTTAAGTGTCCAGTATGATTAAAAAAAAAAAAAAACACATTATGCTGATAAATGCCTTTTTTGCATTTCCATGAAATAAGTAGGGAAAATGTTTACTACTTCATTGAATATGTTGAGATTAAATAATGACCCATCACCACCTAAGAAAGCCAGTCTATAATAAGGATAGGGCTGGAGAGATGGCTCAGAGGTTAAGAACATTCACTGTTCTTCCAGAGGTCCTGAGTTCAATCCCCAGCAACCACATGGTGGTTTATAACCATCTATAATGAAACCTGGAGCCCTCTTCTGGCCTGCAGGCAGAATACTGAATACATAATAAATAAATAAAAATATTTTTTAAAAAAAGAATTGAATTCTGATCATTAATATGCACTTGAATTCTCCACCCAAATAAAGCAGCATTTTTACTTGACACAAAGTCTTAATGAGGCAAAAATCAAAGAAAACAGCACACTTGTAGCTTGCTGCATGGCACCAGAGACAAACAGGACATCTGAGAAGCCTGTCCAAAGACACGTAACCTGGAGAGAATGCTATGACCCTCACCTTCCACTCTGACCCCCGCATTCTGACATATCTTTTCCTATTCTCCGCCATTTTAGCAGGTCACCAAAAGTCCTATCAGTCAGCACAGCTGGAAGCTCAAGGAACACTGAAATGTACACAGGCAGGACATAAGAGAGGGACTATAACCCTTGACAAAGCACTACTAACAGCAGTACTGACTAGAACCACGGCAGTTAGGAAACAGAAACTCTCCCTGTGGTTGCTGCTATAGCACAAGAGATCCAGTTCTCCTTCTACTTTCCCACATGACAATCTGCAGACACATGTTGGCCAGCATCTCTTTGCCTAAGCATTTTCGTATTCAATCAACATGTTTACAGTGCATTTACTGTGGAACTACTAGGTACTCAAGAAAGTAAGTGGAGACTAAGGAGCTTTCCTCACTGTGATCTCTGCCCAGCCAACCTTAGGCAGATTATTTGCAAAACTTGTCTTAAAATAACCCAAAAGAAGCTTCGCAAACCCCTTGCAGTAAGCTCTCATATTTAAAAGCAAAACAAACAAAAACTGCAGTTAACATGTTGGTTGCCTTCCCAAACCACCTGTTTTCATTAGTTATTGCTGAAGACACCAGAACATTCCATCCTGGATCAGGAGTTCTCAGAGTTTGTTGGTCCTAAGAATCACCTGGGCAATTCATTTTAAAACATGGATATACCACATCTACTGAATCCAAACTTTCTAGAGGAATGTATACTTGTACTGAAGCATTTCTAATGAAATTAACATCCAGTTGTAGTAGATTGAAAAACATATTCATTTATGTGTGTGTAGAGGTCAGGGGAGAACTTTCAGGGGAAGGTTCTCTCCCTCCACCTTGGTGAAGCTGATCTTCATTGTTGTTTCTGCACATAGCACACTCTAGGCTGGCTTCATTCTCATGCTGCCATTACTGGTGCGTGCCCCCTCATCCAGCTTTTACAAGGGTTCTGTGAACTCAGCTCATGGTGTCAGGCTTGAGTTTCAACTGCTTCTACATATGGAGTTGTCTCCACCACTCCCAGTTTTGGTAGATTTCTCTTTAGTGACCTAACCTGCTAATTCATAGGCAACTGTCTGGACTTACCTTCAGGTGGATGCTAGTTCCTCTCACAATTTTTTTTCCTACTTTACATTCTGAGTCTACGGAAACTGGTATTGAAATTTAACGTCCTGTTGAAAGATGAATTGTAAGCTATGCTATAAAGGAAAATGGCCAACAAACACCTTTCTATTTCTAACACTAGGCTAAACTATAATCAGGTTATGACAAGGTATGTCAACTTCACTGTAATCTCTGTTTGCAAACAATCTGGAAAAGTGTCTGCACTGCCTTTTGATCAAAGGGTAGACAGAGTAATGGAAGACTTCATCAACTGTCCAGGACTCTAACAACTTGACTAATGTTGATTTCTGCCTCCAGAGGAACAGGAGGCTTGCTTTTGTATAAATATTCCTATATTGTCAACTGATAATCAAAAATAATTCTCAAGAAATGGCAGCTACTGTAATCTAAGATGCGGTTATCAGAATTGGTCAATGATATCCTCCAGAACTGGAGACAGATCGGATTCCTTTGCTGACTGTACAGCCAATCATCTCCTATCTGTGAAGGTTATCCTTAGTTTCCTGACTTGTTCCAATTCACTGTTGAGAGTAGAAAGGGAGAGGGAGGGAGAGGGAAAGAAAGGGGAAGGGAATGAGGGAGGGAGTGATAAAGGGAGAAAGAAAGAGAAAGAGAGGGAAAGAGGGGGAAAGCAAGAGGGGAAAGGAGAAGAAGAGAGAGGAAGAGAGGAAGAGGGGAAGGGAGAGATCCCATTCCCAAGCAGTAAATCTGAGGCAGAAAAAGAAGAAGCTATACCATCTGAGTATGCAAGAAAACTGAGGCTGAAAGCTCGGGCACAAGTCACCTTGTACTCATAGAAGCAGGACTAACCCACCCTTACTGGAGCCACTGCAACAGTGGCTCCTTTGTGCTTTGTCTTTGCAAGAAAGGTTATTTCTCTTCCCTTTGCTTGGCACCCAAAATTCTAAAGAGAAGCCACATCGAAATGACTAAATGGGCAAAGACTTATTGGCTCTGAAGAGAATATAAGGATTGAATGTCCACAATTAAGGTATAAACTGTTTAATAAACTCTATATATTTATTGAACCTAGGCGGCCTGTTTTCTTCAGATTACACCACATTATGAAATGATCCTCCTTGTCCTTTAGTCCAGGAGTCAAATAACACACAGCATGTCACTCGCTATGAA
The DNA here is from genome assembly GCA_907164525.1 of Lophiomys imhausi. Taxonomy (NCBI): domain Eukaryota; kingdom Metazoa; phylum Chordata; class Mammalia; order Rodentia; family Muridae; genus Lophiomys; species Lophiomys imhausi. The sequence continues at coordinate 6,055,188 of CAJQZJ010003646.1, read as the reverse complement.
ATTTAATTTGCAGAAAAGAATGACTGTCAAGAGAGCAACAGGAAGCAGCTCTGGAAGGCAAAGAAGCAGTGATGCAGCAGCTGGAGAAGGGAAAAGGAGGCATGTGCCCTGACCATGAATCCACTCAGCATCAGCAGACAGCCCTCACAAAAACCACTGTCTCCTGTTCTCCTTTCTTTCTCTAATAATGGCTCTGTGTATACTGGGTTCTCAAAGCAGGTGCTTTGATGCTGGTATACCCTTTATATTCAATGATTGGCCTTTGAATAAATGTGATTTACTTCCTACCATGATCCTTCCCCTTTCTGAAGAATTAGCTGTTAAGCAACAAGTACTGGACCTGAGGACTATAATGTATAAAGAAATGGGATATGGATGCTTGGGAAGAGAGATTGTTCTAAAGTGCTATCCTCTGAACCAAACTGAGATCACCTATGCCTTAGTCTATCACTATGAAGTCTGCTGATATTGGTACTTCCCCCTAGAAGGAGTGGGTGGGGAGGGTCATTGGATCCTCACTTGAGTATCTGGCTATTCCATCCAGGCATTTTTATATAATGCTGCCCTAACTGCACATGGCCATGGATCTAAGGCTGTGGACAGACTCAGGGAAGCTGGGGTCCATCTCTGCAGCTATGGAAAAGCCATCAAGCATACTTGGTGAAGACTGTACAGTATGGCAGCTTTTGGGGTCACTTACACTCCTGTCATGCTCTAGAAGTACGCTCAGTAAATTCATTGGTTCCTCAGAGTAAATCATAGTTTGATTTGTTGTTAAGACCTTTGGAGTAGCACTGTTCACATCACCTGCCCACCACTCCTGGAAAGGGATTTTAGCAATAGGTATCCACAACAATATTGATAGAAATGTAAAAGTCTGAAAATGTTTTGTTGTTCCTTGTGAGCTATTGTGTGTTTATTTTTATTTGTTTTTTCTCATTTTTATTTGTTCTTTGAAATTTTTGTACAATTTTTGATGCAATTCACTGCCTTCCCCACACTCCTTCCAGATCCATCTCACATTTCTCCCCATCCAACTTTGTCCTCTGTCTCTTTCTTAACCAATTGTTGTTGCATGTATGCTCTGGTATATGCAGCCTTCCCTGGAAGGTGGTGTCTGCCCACCCTGCCCACATCCTTAAAGAACACTGAGTCTCCATACCAGCAGCTACCAATTGTTAGGAATGCCTTAGCTAGGAGTGAGACCTTGTGCCCACCTTCCCTCTCCATTCTGGAATTTTGTCTGCTACGAGCCTGTGTTTGTCTTATGTATGATGTCTCAAATTGCTGTGAATTCCTAAGTGCAACTGCTCTGCATTGTCCAGGAATCAGCTTCCTTCATCCACCACTTCTGGCTCTTATGATTTTTCTGTCTCCTCTTCCAGCATGATCCCTGACCGTCTTGAGGATGAGTGTGGTATAGATATGCCACTTAGGACTGAGCATTCTAGGGTCTCTTAAGGCTCTTTTTGTAATAGATGGCGACTGTTTAGTTTCTGACACAGGGTCTCTCTCGTGTATCCTTGGCTTGCCTGAGGATGACCTTAGAGCCATGTACACAATCACACCAAACTTCTGTGGTGCTGGGTATGGAATCCTGGGCTTTGTGCTTACTAGGTGAGCATTCTACCAATGAAGCCATATCCCCAGGCCCAAGGAGTGTTAAGAATAAAAAGGAAGCACTGTCTCCTGAGGTCTCTTCTTGGAAAGAACACAATGGACTAGAGACTCCTACTCTTCAACTGCTGATGATGAGATGGGATAAAACAGACTAGTTGGGTGTTTTCATATCTTTACAGGGAAATAATGTGCCATAGTGTTAACCTAGCTAACTACCATGGTTAACGAGGTCATGGATCTTAGAGGAGAACCTACTATTACTACTTTCCTCAACCAATACAATTCTTTTTTTTTAAGTTTTTTTTGTTTTTGTTTTTAAATTTTTTGTTTATTTATTATGTATACAGTATTTGCTCTACATATATGCCCGGGCAGATCTTAATGTAGATGGCTGTGAGCCACCATGTGGCTGCTGGGAATTGAACTCAAGACCTTGGGAAGAACAGCCAGTGCTCTTAACCTCTGAGCCACCTCTCCAGCCCCCAATACAATTCTTAACTGCATTCTAATACTTATTCTTATATTCATGTATATCCCTCACTCATCATCAAAAGAGCTTCTTTTTACAGCAAACTGAGTCTTATCTTAAAAGTGATGTCTCCCAAGACCTATATTGAGTGTCTTGGATGGTCATGACTGGAGCAGGAGTCCTGGCTTCAGCAGGCATGCTCCCTGCATCTAGAGTGGAACACTCTTCATAGTGCTGGTGGAGGATTTTGAAGTAACTGGACTATCTTGGAGGCCATCTGGATGACTGCTATCAGGCTATTTGGCTGGCAGTTTTCATTTGGGAAGGGTTCTGACAACTGTTACTTGGGTTAATTTTCTCATTGTTGTGACAAAAAATGCCTAACAAAAACAAGTTATGAGGCAAAGATTTCTTCTCCTTACAGATTCAGAGGGTTTCAGCTCCGATTTGCTTAGCCTAGTGCTCGGGTAAGCAGCACTGAACTCAGGTATGCTGCAGCAGAGCTGCTCACTTCAAAGCTGAGCACGGACCAGAGTGGGACTAAGATGTGGAAGGCAGGTACAACCTGCCAAGGCACGCCCTGTGTCGCATCTTCCCAAATTGTTTCCACAGCCCCCCAAAGCAGCACTACCAGCCTACGCCCAGCATTTCAAACGTTAGCCTCTGGGGTCCTTCCATATTCAAACCATCACATTGCTCACGTGGTTGAATAACTTGTTCTCAAAAGTTTAGGCTACTCAGAGGAAGAAAGAAAACTTCTTACTAATCAGTGTATGTGTGTTTGTGTGTGTGTGTGTGTAAAGGATTTACCATGAAATTAACATACTTTACAGTGCTTGATGAAGTTTCTTCTTACACTGCTTAATTGTCCTTAGGTCCCTGACAAATGGGCTGGGTTTCTCCAAGTCTTCTTCAACTCATACCCTAATTTGCCTCCAAAATAAAAGTTGGCTGTCAGACATTTTTCTATACTTTCACATTTATAGTACAAATATTGCTTTGACTTGCCCTGTTACAATCCGCACTGTGAGTCCTTCATTCTGTCTCTTTTCAGGCTGCTCATGGCTTGGTGGACATGAAGCTAGGCATTTTGGAATGAAAGGTCTAGATGTGATGAGGTATGTGCAGGTCCAGGGAAGATCTTTACACTGATCTTTGACCACTGAAACTAGTTAGTTGAAATGCAGAGAAGGGCTCCTCTTCGGCCAAAAGGAAAGGCAGAAAGCAAAAGTAACAGAGGGGGAGTGAAGGGCAGTTCCAAAGGAACCCATCTTTGAAGGAGAAGGGGCTGGCTGGCTTAGGAGCCTTTGAGTATGCTTGGCTAGCTCTCCTCTGGGAACTCCATTTAGGGACGCAGGCTTTTGCCTTGCTACTGAATATATGAACTGATCATAAAAGTCAAAAGAAAGAAGTATACAAGAAAAAAAACATGAGTGTGAAAGCAATCACAAATCACCTTTGAACAGAGATAGGAACAACAGGATTGTGCTGTGGTTTAGAAGAAAAACAAAAGGATTTTGAAAATAAATATTCCATCCTTCCTCTGCCTGTTTCACTTTCTCTACATGAGACTGTAGGTTAGCGGCTCATTTAATCACTTGAAATGTAATGTCAACAGGCTATGCAGTGCCTTCAGGGAGAAGCACCACAGTGGAAATAGAACCTTCTAGCTTGATGTGCTTCAGCAGCATTGCCACAGCTCTACCTTGCAAATAAAGCATCAGCTTGCTTTTCAAACTTCATGAAGACTGAGGGAGAATCAATCAGCAGCACAAGAGCCAAACATTCTGTTTGCATTCACATCCACTCTATTGTATCTAATACTGTGGCGGTTTGAATGAGAATGATCCTGTAGGTTCATGTATTTCAACACTTGGTCCCCAGTTGGTGGAACTGTTTGGGAAGGATTAGAAGGGACTCTGTTGGAGGAGGTGTGTCACTAGGTTCTGAAATTTCGAAAGCCTCTTGTGATTTTCAGTGTTCTTTCTCTATCTCCTGGTGTAGATCAAAATGTGAGCTCTCAGCTGCTCCACTTTTCCACCATCATGGATTCTAACCTCTGAAGCCATGGGCCAAATTAAATACTTTCCTTGGTCATGGTGTTTTATGACAACAATAGAAAAATAATGAAGGCAATTACGAATGGCAATTAACTCAGCCTAGGCCACAGGCTGTTATTGTACCATTTTTTCTCTTTCTTTGGATTTCAGTAGGTTTGGGATGGAGAGGTCTGGATTGAAGCCCAGTTGCTAGCATTTTCTTCTACCACTATCAGTACTTTATTTTAAAAGACTAAATATATTGCAATTTCAGAAAAATTTTAATTAAGAATACAGAAACGTGAAGAAAATTGAAAACACCTCAATGACCCATTCACCTTTTACACATATACGTGTACAATAGCTTTTTATCCTTTAAAGACAAATTATATTTTTATTTTTCTCTCATACAATACATCCTGACTGCAGCTTCTTCTCCCTCCACTCCCCCCAGTCCCCTTCACTCACCTCCCTCTCCCTCACAGTCATCCCACCCCTGTCTCACCCTAAAAAAAAGAGCAGGCCTCCCAGAAACATCAACCTAACATGGCACAACAAGATATAATATGGCCAGGTATAAAACCTCACATCCAAGCTTGGCAAGGGAACCCAGCAGGAGAAAAGGAGTGCCAAGACCAGGCAAAAGAGTCATAGACACCCCCAATCCCATTGTCAGGAGTACCACAAAAACACCCAGAAAACAACCATAGCATATATGCAGAGGACCCAGTGCAGAACCATGTAGCTCCACGATTGCTGTTTCAGTCTCTGTATGCACCCATGAGCCCTGCTTAGAACAACTACATTTTTTGAAATTATATCCAAGCAAAGAAACTAAAACCATGACAGGCTTCACATACCCATGTTTTCCTTTAATAAGGCTTCATCGGAACAAACATTTTCAGCAGAGCATTTTAAAGCAGCATCCCTAAAAAAGATTTTGATGGATTTAGTTTCAAAAGAGCAACCCCACACACATGGACATGCATACACACTTGCACACATGTGCATATGCATGCACATGTGTCCATACACACACATGTACACATTTTACTGCACATATGCAAATGTGTACTTCTTGGTAACACTACACTGTGATTGTATATGTAACAATCTTTGGGTGTGTTTTCTTGGTTGTTTCAGAAAGCACAACTCAGTGGAAAAAGCAGAGAACAAATACGACCTGCTCTCTCAGTAACTACAAAGCACTGAGACCCTCTTCCGACAAGCACTCACACAGGAATTTTTCATGTAATTATCTTCCAAACATATCTACTAAGCCATTGTTGTTCTGCTTATGTAAAGAAGCTGAGGTACTGGAGCTACAGGAGAAAATGAGAAGTTTGGCACCTACAGGTAAATCACTGACCACGACAGAACCTGTTCTGTTAGATGGCAAAGCCATGCTTCCCCTTCGCACGGGGCTTCTGACACGAGACAAAACATTGTTGCCGTCAGAAGTTGCCGGGAGTCAGTTCCGCAAAAGCCACGACTGTTCACCGTTAAAACGGAGACAACTGTAGACCACCGTCCACTAAAACGGAGACAACTGTAGACCACCGTCCACTGTGGGATGCATTACTGCTGTGTATGTGACAGAGATAAGGTGGACAGAGTCCATTTGTAAAAAGGAGTTATCTAGTGGGTGGAGACAGTTCTGCACAGGACTGACAACGGAGCTCACCTCCTGTAAGGTGACAGGGGAGAACTCATTCCTGAAACATGTCCTCTGCCCTCCACACATGTACCATGGGTGGACATGCCCATATGCTTCACACAAACAAAACAAAATAAAATGAAATAAAATACATAAATAAGTAATTTTAAAGCTGGCATTCTTCTGCAAAGGCACAGCAGGAGGAGACTACTGTGTCAGCCTTTATTTGTGAGTGGGAATCCTAGCACAACCCTGGTCACATACTGAAAAATACATGTTAAGGCTAGTTCACGCCGGGCGGTGGTGGCGCACGCCTTTAATCCCAGCACTTGGGAGGCAGAGGCAGGCGGATCTTTGTGAGTTCGAGGCCAGCGTGGTCTACAAAGCGAGTCCAGGACAGCCAGAGATATTCAGAGAAACCCTGTCTCGAAAAAAACCAAAAAAAAAAAAAAAAGGCTAGTTCAGTGAGAAGCACTATTATTTTTATTTTCAGTGGCTTATTACTCTGCTATGGAGATTTGACCCTGGCCTCTCTTACCTATTTTAAGCTAAAATCTTTTTACATGGTGTTGAATGCTAATAATCCTTAAAAGTTCTTGTTCAACATACTTGTAGGAATATAAAACTTTCTCAGCCAAATACAGCAGCTTGTGCCTGTGATCCCAGCATCAGATAGGCTGGGAAGTTTGGGCTCCATAGTGAAACTCTGTCGGAAAACTAAACCAAACAAAATAAAGCATAACTTTCTCCGCACTTCTAACTACTAATTCTTTCAAAAAGATTTAAGCACAATGTTTACCCAGTGGAAAAAAAATATCATGGAAAATGTCATACAATAATTAAATACAATTTAGACATCTCAATTTTATCCTAGTACTTTTAATTTCACAAAACATACCTTTTTCTCTTTCTAACCTTGGGCTTTTTCTTTTCAGTATTATTTCTGGAAGCTTTCACCTGTTAAAAAAACATCAAAAATGAATTAGTTCATATTGCTCTAGATCTAGCCCAATACTACTGGGGTTTATGTGATCTAATAACTTAGTTGAAGAGAGACTTTAGCCACACCCCTCAACAAGACCTTTCTGTCAGGTTCAGTCACTGCAAAAGTGTTAGCCTGCCATCTCCAGAAATAGAGTGAGCAGGTAAGAATCTACCATCTCAAATACTCCCATATGTGCCTTCAGAAAACCATAGAAATAATACGATTTTTAAGTTTTACAAACATTTAACTTTAAGGAAAGCAAATGCACTCACCCTGCAGAAATGTAGAATGCAAAGGTACATGGGTGGGAACTGACATACTACAGGTCCCCAACAATTGTAGCAAGACACTGGTCAAGAAACACAGCTGGCTTTTTACATCTAAGCAAAGACAAGCTCCGCGCTCTGTTGGGACACAGTCAGATAAGGTCTGGAGACAACAGGATTTCTCTGGCTATGAAAAGAACAGGCAAAACTATACTCAATAGAGCACAAAATCAGGTGTTTTATATATATAACCAGGCCTGCCGGGTTAGATGGGAAAAGTAGTGATCCTGAAATGAAGAAAACACCCAGCCTCTACCACTGAAGTAAAAATTCAAAGCATCTCTCCTGAGAATATTAGGATTAAAAAAAAAGAATCAACACAAAAATTCTCCAGACTTCCTAAACAAGGAGAGGCAGAAGCACAAAATCCAAGCACTTACTGCAAAGGCTCACAGGGATCTCATACACACCACCTCCACTAGTTCAATAGCAGTGCCCAGGAAAGCATTAACAATTAAACTACACCACCAAGTGTGATTCAAGCGGGAAGTTGGGTGTCTGTGTTGGCTGAGACTGTTTAAACAGTATAGTCGAGGGAACTTTGGAACTATTTTTTTTTTTCAGTTGATTTCCATGATTATCAGAAAAATTGTTAAAACTTTTAAAATGAAGGGATCTTTTTTTTTTTTTTTGGTTTTTCGAGACAGAGTTTCTCTGTGTAACAGCCCTGGCTGTCCTGGACTCACTTTGTAGACCAGGCTGGCCTCGAACTCACAAAGATCCGCCTGCCTCTGCCTCCCAAGTACTGGGATTAAAGGCGTGCGCCACCACCGCCCGGCAAAATGAAGGGATCTTTAAACTGCAATTCTTCTGAAAGAGCTACTAAAGGATACACCACAGAGATTAGCATAGGGAGAGGGCAGGGGTAAGAAGTCCCACTTCTACCTGAGGAGCTGTTGGTAATTAGTAGAAGGTCACACATCCAAGTGTGTACTAACAGTGCCAACCTGATGGGTTAACAAAATCCAACAATGACAAAGTGCACAACAGGCAGAGAAGGAGCAGTGTGTCTGGGAGGAGTGGGGAGATGAATATGACAAAACACATCATACAGAATTTCCAAAGCACTAATGAAGAAGAAGAGAATGATTAAGTGGACCGTGACCCCTCCCCTGTCCCAAAGGCTAACTGGGACTAGGTATTTTGAGCTCAGAACCAGACACAAGGCCTCAGTTTGGTTCCTAGCACAGAGACAGATTTGCTTAAAGACTCATTTGTAAAGAAGTGAAAAGCAAGGAAAATTCATAATCGGAGACAATAAAATGGAAGAGGGAAAGGAATCAGACCAGCGCAAAAAAGCAAATAAATGACATTGAATTATTCACAAAGGGGTATAACTACGACATTTATAACCAATGTGGGAACTTAAAAAATAACAATACAGGAGTTCCAGAAAGTAACTGAAGATTAATATGTACACACAGAAGGATAACCCCCCACAGAAGAGGACTTCATTGTATAACTTCTGGGCTAGAAGGAAGAAACAGAAGGAATTTTTAAAAACTTGCATTGTGATAGAACCTAGGAAGAGAGGCAGAGAAGAAAAAGGAAAAAGCACTGTAAAAAGAAAACACAAATTAGATCTTAAGAATTATTCCAACTATATTCCTAAGAAGTAACACAAAGAGATTCAAAGTTCCAGACTTGTAACAAATGCTGCACAGTTTAAGCTAAAAGACTCTAAGCATGAGTACCGGTACTATACCTTTAAGATCTCAGCTAGTTTATTCCCACAGTATTCACCATCGGCATAGATGACATCTAAACATCTCTCATGTAGCTTTCACTTTTTTAGCATAATTTTTATTATTTGGGAATTTCGCATAATGTACCCTGATCACGCTTACATCCCAGTTCTGCCATGTCCACCCCCACTATAGTGGCCTCCCTCCCCACCCCCCAAAAGATATTTTTTAAAAGTTCAGTTTCTTTTGTCCATACCGCCACCAGTCAAACTTACAGTGGCCAGTCCCTTAAAGAAAACTGAGTCCTTCCCCGCTCTGCCCTTTCCAGGAGCCATCTATTTGTAGAGAGCATCAGCACCCTTATCACAACTGTTATTTTTTGGGGGGTGGGGATGGAGGGTAGTGGTTGTCACAGAAGGCTTCCACGTCCCTCTTTCTCAGCTGTGAGTCTATAGTCATCAATACTAATGCAGAAGAAGCTTCCTTGTCCTTTACAGTCAGCAAGAGCTTGGATCATGAATATCCACATGGTATCTGGTGAAAGCATGGATAATGCTGTAAGCATGTGCCACAGACCTCAGCATGGTCTCCAGTGGCAGTAAGGGTCACAGGGACCAAGATGGTCCCCTGTAGCAGTCGATCCCATAGATATCAATGTGGCCTTTGATGGTAACAAGGTCCATAGGGGCCATGGACACTGCAGCAAGATCATGGGCAAACCCAGACATGACCCCCCCAGCAGCAGCAGGGACCCCAGGCATCAGCCCAGCCTCAGGTGGCAGCACAGGATCAACATGCCTCTGGTGGTAGCTCAGAGTTCAGACGTCAGCATGGTCCAGCCTCTCTCCACCTTACACAGTGCTCCATTCCTCCACCATTCCCAGCATTCCATTGAAAACCCATTCATCGAAATGGCATTGGAGACTGCAGCATGTCACTCAGGATACATATACATTGCCTACACAGCTCCACATGCAAATGCTGGTTGCCATAAGTCATTGGTGTCTCTCTAGTCCTCTGGTCTTTGAAGCCTCATAAATACTGGACTATTGCTGGGACTTGTCTGATGACAGCCAATGCTGAAGGCTTTCATCTCCCATGGGATATCATGCTCCAGATCTGGCTCTGCTGCACTGGCTCCTCCTCGCAGTCCAGTAGCTCACAGATGGAGTAGGTGTTGGGGTTGACTGACTTGAAGCACTGGATCTGGGCCCAGATGGCAGCTGAGTTGGTCCGGCTGTCCCTTTCCATCACACAATCAGGCTAATGGGTGTGTGGGAAAAATGGTCCTTTCTGCAAATGGTATGAGTACAACTGAGTACCCACATATAAAACAATAAAGTTCAGCTCCTATACATATCATATATAAAAGTTAATTTAAAATGAATTAAAAGTTTAAATGGATGAGATACAGCTATTTAAACTCTTGGAAGAAATCACAGAAGTAAATCTTTATAATTTTGGTTTCTTTGTTACTTTTTCATAGTTGTGAAGAGACACCAGGACCAAGACAATTTATAAAAGAAAGCATTTAATTGAGGGCTTGCTTTCTTACAGTTCCAGAGAATTAGACTCTATAACCATCATGGCAGGAAATATGGCACCAAGCAGGCAGGCAGGGTGCTGGAGCAGTAGCTGAGAGTCATATTTGATTAATAAGCATAAGGAAGAAAGAGAACTGGGAATGGCTTAGGCTTTTGAAACCTCAAAGTCTTCCCTTCAGTGATATAATCTCCTCCAAAAAGGTCACACCTTCTAACACTTCCCAAATAGTCCCACTAACTAGGGACCAAGTAATCAAACTATGAGCTATGGGAGCCATTTTCATTCAAACCACCACACCGAGTTTAGTCAATGGTATCTTATATGTAAGATGAAGAACATAAACAACCATAGAAAGAATAAATGAGATGTTATCAAAGTTAATGACTTCTGTAGTCTTAAAGGACACCATCAAGAAAGAGAAGACAGATCATACTATTAGAGAAGATATTTTCATTATGTATATGATAATCAAACTTAACAATAAGACAAGTCGATTAAATATGTGTAAATTTTGAATGGATATTTCTTTTAGGAAATACAGGAATGGCCAATTATAAGCACATGAAGAGATTGCTAATAACATTAGTCATAGAGACATTAAAGCCCAAATCACAATGAGATGCTACTTCGTGTCCAGTGGGATAGTTGGAATGAAAGATTTCCCCAAAGTTGACAAGTGTGTAGTGAAAGATGGAAAGCTAGCTGGCTGTGAAGTATGAAGGTACGCAGCCACTGTTGAACAGTTTGAAAATTCCTCAAAACCTCATGAATAAAGTTACCCTGAAACCTAGAAGTTCTACTCAAGGAAAATGAAGGCATTTATCCACAAAGAATTTACACACAATGTTTCTAGAGCCATTATTCACAACAAAGTAGGAATAATCCAAAGGTCCATCAACAGATGAGAAACAGATGACTTTGCTTTCTGAAGTACAGCTTCCCAATAACTAGTCTGAAAATATTATATGGACAATTCTAGAAGTAGTATAATTTGGAATAACTTTTATTACAACAGTTTGCTTTCATTTTTATAGCTTATTTATGTTCTTATTCATTTCTTCTGTGGTGAATTTATAAAGTAAACTTTATCATAGGTATGCATGTATAAGGAAAAACATAACTAGTTCTGTACTATCTATGACTTGAGGCTTTCACTAGGCTCTCAGGATATATTCCCAATAATTAAGGGATAGAGAGACTATTATATATCCACATAACAGAATATTACCCAACCACTAAAAATAAAGCACAAGAAAATACTACGTGAATACATTTCACACCATTATGCTAAATGAAAAATGAAAGGCCATACAAAACAGTTCTAATATTGTATTCCACCACTTATCTGAAATGTTCATAAATGGAAAATTCCATAGAGACAAAAAGTCGATGCGTGACTGCTGGGAAGTGGCAGAAGGTAGAAGATGGACAGGCTGCTAATACATATAGGGCTTTAGTGATGAAAATAGTCTCAGATTACATAGCATTGCTGATTGCACAACTTCCAATATACTAAAAACTGCATTTACACTTGTAAATAGTGACTTTGATGGCATATAAATGTAACTTAACAAATATATAACTACAAAATTCATGACAAGGAAAACTGAAAGGAGCTAGAATACAATATATTCATAATTATTAATATTGCTCAATTTGGTGATATTAATGCCCAGAAAAAGCAGATGTTAATTCAAAAAGCACAACTTAAGGAGAAAGTTTATTACTCAGTGTTAAAAGATAATCTCATTATCTTAGCTTAAAACTGCACAAAGTAAAACCATAAAAAATTAAGTAGGATTTATGATGTTCTAAAAATAAAACATGAGTGTGATTATATGTGCTTTTAGCACTTGGGAGGCAGAGGCAGGTAGATCTCTGTGAGTTTGTGGCCAGCCTGGTCTACATAGCGAGTTCCAGGGAAGTCAGGACTACATAAAGAAACTCTGTCTCAATAACAACAAAACAAAGTCAAAATTAATTAATTAATTTGAATGTATATATCAGGAAAAATTAACAAAGAAACAGAAGAAATCAATAACAGAAATAATTTTAATCAAATTCACGCATGCTGAATCTGACACTGTAAAGATTATATATTGTTTGGAATTCAAAAACACAAACTACCTACTAAGTAAAAAAGAAAATGTGGAAAAAAATTAGTAGAAACTTCTACTTTACAGATATATTTCACTGAGTAAAATGCCATAAATGAAACCAAACCCCAGGTGGTAACTACTAAAGCATTCAATTGATAAGCAGAGGAGGGTTCATTCTCTCATGAACTTTCTATAACACACTGTCATCTATGCTATTTGGATCACATATTCTATGAATTTGCATACCAGGCTTCTCTTCTTAATAGATAATACAGACTTTCTGTCATGCCTTGCAAGTTTTTAGATATGAAATAAATTAGTGAATGGAGGTTAGAAGAAAACTACTATAAATCCAAGCATCATCACATGTAAAAGAAAGTTTAGTGATACTGCATGGTTTTAGAAGTATCTTTTCAGCTGTTGGTATAGCTCCGTGATAACATGTGTGTTTAGTTTGTATGTGGAACTAGGTTAAATTCCCAACAACTTCCTCAATTCAGTGTGGTCAGCTGTGGTAGTGTGTGCCTTTAATCCTAGCACTAGGGAGGCAAGTGGGGCCTACACATTGAGTTCCAAGCCAGATCCCCCTTCAAAAAAAAATAATAATAATATAGTATTTTTGATTTTGCCATTTAGTGGACTTTAAACATGAAATTGACTTTAAACTGCTAAGCAGAACTTGGATGTACCTTTGGTGCTCTGTACCTTTGCAGGCCTCTATTTCAAGACAGTACAATTAAACACTGAAATCATTATATAGCCCATCTCTTCTACTTCTATCCCTCACTGTTGGACTGTCAATCTTCCTGTTGCATAGACTAGTGATATTCAGAGTAAAGGACACAATGACACTGAGGTAGCAACACCGGAGAGTTTGTTACAAGTACAGATTCTCATGCCCAGTTCAGGCCTACTGAATCAGAAGATCTGTTTAAATAAGCTTGTAGCCCACTCCAGAGCAAAGCCACCCACCACATAAGTGCCACTGATGTTGAGTAAGTCAAAGTATGAATTCTTTTCTCTCTGGATATAAACAGTAAGGAAATACATGTATACAAAGAACATGGGCCATATACTGAAAAAGAAAAACCCTAAATGTATAAAATGCATGTACATCTACACATGAGTACATATGTTTACACATATGTATAGCAAGATTTGATAACTGGAATAGCAAATGGTAGAATTGAATTTAATTCTAAATGAAGAAAATCCTGACGAATTGCACTTACATGAACTTTATATACTCTAACTCCACACTGTCCATTTCCCTAAGCCATCTGGGATCTAAATGAAAAATGTAGAAATGTTCCTTTTTAAAAAAAGCAACACGCTTGTTAGCTGCCGTAAGTCTGAAGGTGTAAAGCACAGATCTAACACTGTGTTCTTATAGGAGGCATAAGTATGTATTACGACCTTCTCTTGAGGGTAATTGTCAGTCAATAACCACTAAAAAGCTACCTACCTTGACAGACTTTCCAAAGGTGAGTCTGCATGCTTTGAATAATGTAGAAAACTCTTTGTTCCAAGATATGCTATAGCAGTTTGCAAAGCCAGCATGCCTATTTCCCTGTGGAAACAATGGCAGGGAGATGTGTGCGAAGGAAGGATGAAACCAGCGCCCCGAGCAGGTATAAATGATGGTCACGGGTGACCTGGAGTTAGTGCAGGACACCGTCAACACAGCCCAGCCTAGACAGACTACCCTCGGCATTTCCTGCAGAGGTGAGGGCTGAAATGATGGATTTCTGTCACTATTTTTTAAGTATATAGTTCTATTGTTTCTTCCTTAAACATTACTCATCAATCATCATATGCTGGCCAGGTCAGCTTCCAGTACAGTCTGGCAGTCCTGTGACCTCTGGACAGCACTGGAGCCCAGTGCCTGGCAGGGACACTCTATGTACCTTGTTGCCTCCCACTCTCTGCACCTGCAGTTAGCCCTGTGGGTTTCTTTGGTTGAGGGTCTTACCAGAGAGAACACTAGAGTGTGCATTCAAGCAGGGAACAGAGGCACAGAAGGAAATTTTCTCTAAAAATAGAAGCTGGCTACCAGTCCCACCTTGAACAAAAGCCATGAAGGATTTTCTATTAGCACCTCCATCTGTGGCTAAGGATGAGACTGGCATAAAACTTCAAGAGGCTCTATGATTTGGTGTTTCACTCAGAGATCTTAAAATCTTGTATTTAAATTTTCTAAAAGATCTGTTCAGGGAATGACCACAAAACTTCAGCGTGGCTTGTCATTCGTATTTCACTCCTATCTCTAAAACACTTAAGAATGCTAAGTTAATTCCAACAAGGCACCCAGGGAGGAGAGAACACTGAGGAAGCTGTGTTTGTGGCACAGCTGCTCAGCTGACAATGGAGCCAGGACCAGATTATCTGACCTCTGGCTGGAGACTCTGGAAGTCCAAGTCAGCTGCAAACATTTCCTGATTTTGAGCAGTTTTTTTTTTTTTTTTTCCTAAAGCCACTGGTCATTTCAGCAAGGGAGATGCTGGGAGAGGGGGGTTCCCGGAGAGGAGGGTGTTGGCAAGGACACTGTTTCTACAGAGACTTCTGAAATCTACATATTAAACTAAATCATTAAAAGTTGATGTATAGAAAATATTTAACAGTTATAATACAGCATTATATTTTTACAGACAAGTAAATGAATGTTCAGAACTTCATTATGTGTTTCAGCATTTTTTGTCCTACTATCCTCAGCAGTAAGAACACTCGGTGACTGCTCAGCCTGTGGGAATCATGTCAAGTGTTCTACGCCTAAACCCCAGAGTAATATATAAGAACTGCTTTCTGACAGGAATACACAGAATCTATCCAACACACGATAAAAAGACAGTCTTAATCATTTTGTGAGGCTCAAACACTTTGCACCAACTCTCTGGTAAACCCAAAGAGAACACCTGCACACAGGTTCATGGGAGGAAAGATGGGGCATAATTCCTCTTGGGCTGGGTGACTGTGTTCTCCAGTGTACACTGGTGTAGGTATTTCTGATGTATACCTTATATGAGAAAATTATTTTTTAAATAATTGAAGACATTAAAACATAAACAAAAAGAAAGATAAATAGAACCTCAAAGTCACTGGTAAGCTTATACAGAAGCCAAATGTTTATACATCATAATATATTATAAACATGAATTCTATAATAAGTCAGTTCTATTAATTCTCACTGACATTGGACAGTAGTTGCTACAACAATTGAGCACAGAAAGATCATTTAATATCTAGGGACATATCTACAATCTATGAAACATAAACTCATTACTCAAATTTCTATGTTATGGTATGCTAAAAAACCATTACTGATTTTGATTTTAATAGGATGGAGCTGAGGAAGTGGTGTGCACAGAAGTATTCCCAACAGGGAATTTAAGGAATATCTTTCTACCTTCAGCTAGTTCAAGCGATGGATGCAAACTCATGCATAAAACAGGGTAAATTTTAATAATATACTCAAATTTCAAGTGAATTAATCTCAACTAAATCTTTAAATGAGTATTATGCAGAGAAAAACTAAAGTGAAAAGAAAGTTAATCTTATTGTGAAGGTGATTTTCAGAAGGGAACTTTTTTATTCATAATAAGGACTAAAACAAGCTTTGGCCACAGGACCTGGCATAGGCCTGGCTGGCCACAGACTCTCTGTGTAGCCAAGGGTAGCCTTCCATTCCTGTCCTCCTGCCCTACCCACCAAGGCTGGGATCACAGTTATGTACCACCTTGCCCAGTTTAGGCAGTGCTGGGAATCGAATCCAGGGCTTCATGCATGCTAGGCAAGCACTCTACCAACTGAGCTTCTTTCTCAGTGCAAAGGATGAAAACAGTTCTTAAAAGAGAAAATTACAGATAGCTGAACATTAATTTCTTTTTTTCATGGGCCAGATATGCATAACTAAACCCTGGACTTTCAGCTAAAGCACTCCACTTGGACAATAACACAACATGCATCTCCATTTCCTGTGGCATCCCTCACATATGCATTCTGGACCATGGGTGGTAGTAAAACAGCCTGGGGTAGAAACTGTGCCTCCAGCCAGCTGCTTCCACAAACCTTTTCCCCTGTGAACTTGAGGAATGGTGTGGCTCTTAGCATAAGCTCCTAACTGCCACCTGCCTTCAGGGGAGACAAACACAAGAATTTCCAATGTTCTGCTCACCTGCTGCCCAGCTCCTCTCAGCTCTGCCCACCCACTCGTCACCCTAAAGAAAACTACAAGGACACACTTTCATTGAAGTCAGAACCATGGGCTGAAAGCCAAATGTAAGTAAAGACTAAATATATATAAAAGAACCAAAAAAATATTTAAAATTTTTTAAATGAAAAATATCATCATGGAATTCAGGTGTGGGTATTTTGTGGCAGCGAATTTTGGACTGGCCTCATAATTCAACCTCAGTGGAATCTGGGGGTAGTTAGCATGTTGTCTAATCTTAAAACTTTTCTACCAATTGTTAGAGTATATATAGAATTCCTGTAGAGAAGCCACACATCTTGCAACATTTAACCAGGTTTGGTCACTGAGCCACTAACAAGTATCCTGTCAACAATCATTCCTCCAGAATCTGTTTAACACTGCTGCTCGGGCTGAAGGCAAGGAAGGAGGTCAGTATGAAACTTGGTAAAGTTTCCCTGATGACTTAGAGTGACAAGAAGATGATTTTCTAATAATACATATTTGTTTTTATGTGTGTTTGGAAAAAGTAAGTGCACATCAAAAGTGCACAGCACAAGGGCACACTTACACTCTAAGACTTCCATTGAGAAACTTTTTGGGGTAAAGTGCCAGTCTCCATCCTGACTGGAATGATGACTTGCAGTTTCACTGAAAGGGTCCCATAAGCTCATGTCTTCAAGACTCAGTCTTAGCTTGTGGTGCTGTTTTGAAGGCTGTGGGGTCTTTAGGAAGTAGAGCCCCGGTGGAGTGGGCCTGTGAGGGTGGAGACTGCCTAAGGTTTATGCTGCTCCCTCTGCTTCCTGTTGATTGGCAGGTGACAACCCTTCCTGGACAGGGCAGCTTACTGTGCCCTGTCTTCTGTGAGATGGTGGACAGCTGAAGGTCCCCTCTTCTTTAGGTTGCTCCTGTCAGCTTTGGTCACAGTGACATACAGTAGCTAACTAATACAGTAGTTAGGAAGATGCACATGCTCAAGAAAATTTCACCAAAATCCACACTTATATATGAATGATTCACTGTGTTTCAAAGTACAGCTCAATAAAAATTAAAATTAAAGATCAATCAAAGCATTAAGTCCATGAGTGACCATTTTTGTGGACTGCATTTCTACTAAGCTCCCAAAGAAGAGATCAAACAGATGTGTGTTGTCACTGTGACAGGAGCCATACAGCACGATAAAGAAGCCCCTCTGCCTAACCACACAAGGATGGTGACCTCGAGGAACCTGCTGCTGTCCTAGCAGCCTTTGTGCTAAGCTGTGCACTTGCTCCCGCTGGGGCTGGGTTAAGGCTGACGGGACTGCCCTCCACACACAGATGAGATTCTGACTGGCTCAGAAATCCCTAGTAAAGGACAACTAGATCTTCAAATTCAATTTGTTGAAAATGTATTCTTTAACAACTGAAAGAAAACTATAGTAACCAATAATACAGAGTAAAATAGTGACAGAACACCTCAATTAGCCAAGCCTAGGAAACAGGGATGGATGGAAAAATGCACGCTGTGCTTGAAGTAGAATCAAGAAGGCGGCTAAATGAGGTTTAAAGCCCAACTGTGACTGCAAGGGCTCACTGCTCTCTGTTCTTCCTGAGAATTCTCTCTGCAGGGGACTGGGTGCCAGAAACAGGGATGGGTCATATTTGTCTTTGGGAAGATGCATATAAAGCTAAGTAAACTTATGGGCTGCAGTGCACAAACTCCGTATTAACGACCACGAGCTTAGCAAGTAACCTGCAGAGCCAGGCATCCATCATGAAGTGCTCCACGTTGTTCTACTAACCAGCCTGAGGTAGAATGTCTTCTTGTCAGGAAGAACGTTTATAATAGTTCTGAAAATTTTTCTTCATCAGGAAATGTATGGCCTAAATTATTTCTTTTACATGTATCACAAGAGAATGGTCATTAATTTTTTTTTCAAATGATGCAAGTTAAATTACTGGTATTAGTAAGCATTAGGAAAAAGACTCACATACATAATGTCTGAGTGTAAACAAAAGAAAGGAAGGAAGGATGGAAGGAAGGAAAGAAGGAGTGGGATAAAGTTAGAAGGAAATCTTTTCCAACCAGTAAAACTTAGCTGGTATCAAGTTAATTAGGAATATAGGAAGAGTCTTCGTTGGAAACTAGAGAAAGCTGATCTGAGAAAAGCTAGTTTCTACACGAGTGGGCTTTGTTTAGTAAACACAATTTCTGCATAATTAGCACGTGAGATTTTTCGACAGTACTGATCACCATCTCAATAGGATTCCTTTGACTAAATCATTTTAAGATTCATCTGAAAAGTCAGCAGGTAAGAATAATAAAAGTTTTTTTTAAACCTGGGGTAATAAAGGATCACTAGTTCACATGTCAAAGAAAAGAGAGAGAATAAAGCAGTTTGGAACTTGCTTAATGAATACAAAGAATCAATATGGAAATAGATATTTTGATATATCAAATGTCTTGTTTTAAAAGGAAGATATGTATGGATCATAAAAATCAGAGAATGGAATGACTGCCTACTATCCAGTGATAGCACTGGGATAGCTGATTAGGAAGCAGCAGTAATATTTTGTACCCTGTTTTCACACAGCACATGAGAATAAATCCACAGCTAGTATATCTATGAAGAGTGACCTACCCTCAAAGCATTGGATGTCAAATAACACATTCAGAGAAAATGTTCTGCAATACTTTTATTCTCACGTAAGAAGAAACTAGAAGGTTAGAGAATTAAGCAGCAAATACTGGGTCACATGGAACAGGGTGAGCTTATTAATACCAGTAATTGAACTTGTATCACTTGAAAAAAAATCAATGACCATTCTCTTGTGATACATGTAAAAGAAATAATTTGAGCCACTCATTTCCTGATGAAGAAAATTTTTCAGACCTATTATCAGGGAATGATAAGACTTGGAACTCATAACTCATAGTCTAAGTCTACATTTCATCCTTATCCTTCCCAGCACACTATCCCCAATTCATTTTTCAACATTTATTTATCTCTTCAAGTTACATCTCAATCAAACCCCCACTCCTCCCCTCCCCTCCCCTCCCAGTCCCACCCTCCTACCCTCTTTCCCTTTTCCCCCCATCCTTTTTTTAAAATTTAAGGTGTATCTTCCCCCCAACATCTCCCTCTTTTAGTTCAATAAATACAATACTAAACAATTTTTTTGTTTTTTCTTAAATTGATTTTTCTTATAACAATAAGGCAATATAAAACAATAAGAACAATTAGGCAACAATTATGAAAATTATAAGCTATAAAATATATTTCCAATGTCCAGTCCATATGTATTTGGCAACTACTAAGAATATTCTATTATGTATCAATCTCAATGAGTTTAAAGTTCCATTCTTAACTCAGTTTCCATCCTAACTTGCATTACCAACTTAAAAAACTTCTTCTTAGACCCAGAACATCCTTTTAATTCCTAAACAATTTAAAACTTAACTGCGAGACTATAAATATCTAGTCTTCAACCTCATCAGAGACCTGAGAAGGATAAATATATCTGAATAAACAGGAAGTGCAACTTCAAAACGACTAGCTAAGATGGTCCAGCCTCACAGACTGTTTCAGCCAGGATTTCAATAAAGCCCTGAACTTTCCCATTTAATGTTCAGCTTCAGACTACAAAATTCTCAGGACATTTAAATAGCTGAGCACAAAACCGGACAAAAAAAAAAGGTTACTATTAACTTGCTTAACCATTTTTCCATTCTTATTTGAGTCCCCAAACAGGTTTCCTATGTCCCACATCAGCCATTTTAAGAGAGTAACAAACACCCCATTCCCAGAAGCAGAAGTGGGTGATTTTTTTTTGAGATGTTTGTTGTCATTTAGGGGGATTGGTTACAAGTTGCTAAATGGTCTTGTTAAACAAGGTTTAGGAGGTTAAACCCAGGGATTTCTCTCTTTTTCTTTTCTCTATCCTTCTTTCTCTCTTATGTAGGGGGAAAAGACTTGAAAAGAAAAAAATGAGATATAGACATGATATAGGAATGAGAAAGAAAAAGGGGTAGATTATTGAATCTTGTACCTTTGTCTATTGATACAAAATTAAGGTTATATTTGGCTACATTGGTATATATCTTTGTATATTGATACAAAAAATTAAGGTTAACTCTTTTTAAGGTATTGTACCTATGTAATGCTTAAAAATGCAATGTGAAGTTTTGGCCTTTTGATAGCAACTGTCACATACTGTTTAGGATAATTCAGAAATGCAAACTAATATTCAAGCTTGTCATTTTGTTAGGTACTAGTTAGTGTATCACAGATATTTTCTAAGTTAATCAGAAATTATTAACTTAAATAATTAAGTTGATCAGATACTAAGTTACCAAGAGACAAGCAACATTTGCTTATTCAAATATATGGAGATATATGGTGTTCAAAAACCTCAAGAGAGCTATAGAATATGGCATTTAAAATGTTTTTTGATAATATTTTTTGATATTGAAACATGTCAACTCCTGACAGCACCCCCTCACATTCTACTCCAAGTAGATGATGAGCATTGAAGATTCTCCATTTGGAGATGGCTGCATTAGTGGCAAGCTAGCCACTGGCAAGAGAAGGCCATTGCTTCAACTGCAGACAGAATGCTGTCCGAAAAGGACAAAACTTGGAAGTAGGTAAGTCAACAGCCTAGCTCTGCCAAGTCAGGATAAGCAAGTCCTTCATAATTCCTGCTTTACAATTAATATCTGTCATAGATACTGGGCCAAAAGACTGAGGATAGATGCTCCAATGTTACAGAGAGAAATTGGGGACTGTCCAAGCAGCCAGTTATCTGTCATTTCTTAGTTTTGGAAACTGCTTGCCCCAATGCATTTTTAACAGTGTAATAATCAAAGTTGAAAGCATACATGTGGCCACATACAAATGTTTACTGTCCACACTAGTAGGGATAAAGAAAAAGCATGTAACAATAGATCAAACCTGAGGAAGAGTGAATGAATACCTTTATTACTAATATATAGATCATGCAAATTTGTAAAAAAAAATACTATGAAGTCAAAAGCAACTAACATTGGCAAAATGCAAATTAGAATGACAAAATATGAATTAAACTGGCAAGGTCATCTTTATTATGCTACTTGTTGGTGACATTTGCTGGTGAGAATGAACAACATGTCATCTCCCTGTTGCCTTCCTAGGAGTATCTCCAATGTGTCCTAAGAATGTGATCTGGATATGAGGCAGGACAGGAAGTAAGTGCCTCCTCATTGTGCCTAGAGCAACAGAAGTAAAATGAAGTCAAGCACAAACTGCAGTCTATAAATTAAGCAGCAATATTTTAAAGCAGATCACAAAAGCCTGAAGACTCCAAGAGAAAAAACTTACCTGAACTAGCAAACATTTTTCTGAACAACTGGGAACCAGTAAAATGCTGATAAACTATTGGTAACTAACGAGTGCATCCACGTCTACAAATCAGTTAGGAAAATATAAGGAGAAGGAAGTAGGTAAAGGTATGCACAAAGCTTTCTAACGGAATATCATGTGTAATAAATATATGAAAATGATTAAAATGGCAACAACTGTGGCAAAGATGAGACTGAGAATATGAAAAGGAGCCAAAGTCTTAGGGGACAAAAGTACTCAAGGCCAGTGATCTGTGTCAGCACATAAAGTTGCTTGCTGTCAGACTCATGACCTGGGTCTGACCTAGTTAAATATGTAGTTGACAATTTTACAGTATGTTGAGTAAAGCAAATTATTCAATAATTTCAAGAATAATGTGTCTACTATATAGTAGTTTATCTTTCCATAATAACACTTCTAAACACATTGTCTATTGACCTAATGTAAGATACTTCAACACTATTATGTTAGTACACTATGAAATTACATTTTGAAGTTTAGCCATCCACAAGTCATTCCAAATGTTAGGCACTTTGTGCACAGTCTGTTCCATGTACTTCAGTGTGTCTAATGCTCCAGACTCTTCCCAATAAACTTCCTTGTATTCTTTAAATCTAATATAACTCAAAGTACCTTAAAAATTCCTAATATCTCTCATTTTACCTAAACTAGTAGTTGTTCTTTGCTTGCCTGTGATTTATGCTTTTATGAAAGTGAGTCCCTGAGAAAAATAAAAATGTTTAAATCTGTCAATATATAAAAATGGCAACTTTCCTGAGTTTTCCTTGTAAAGAGCAGAATAATGGTAAGGAACTGGGATAAATCTCTGGAGATCTGAGGATAGTTCCCAGTGGGATCTGGAAGCTGTCTCAGATACCTGTGAGCCTCAGCTTCATCGCCATAAGATTTTCCATCTGAAAGAGTCTTAGAAGGAACCTCTGCCTACCTATTTCAAAAGGTTTGTGAATCAAAAGTAGGAAAATTACATATTCACCGAAGGTGCTGAGCAGGCACATAGCTTGCAGATAGCAAGCACATGGCTGACAATGGCTCAGAGAAAGCTTTTACCTTGTAACACGGGAAATACTGCTGGTCAGTCTCTTACAGGAGAGCCTGCATCATGAAGCTATCCATGAGCTCAGCTGGCAATCCACATCATGAGAACTGTATGGAGGGTCAGACTAGAGGGTAAAGCAGGAACTGACTCATGTTTAGCCTTTCGAAATAGACACTAAGTTTTTCTCTTGGTTTGCTTTTATCATTTGTTTTTTATTAATAATGTTTTAATTTATAATATTTATTACTGAACACTTACAAATAAGTAAAAAACATCACACACTAAAATTAACCAGACCCAAAGTCTATATAATTTGATGACTTGTACACAGTTAGAATAGGTGTTCTGAACAGAAGCCTCACATTAAATTTCCCCCCCTCAGTATCAAATATAGTTTTGTGTTTATCCATGTTTTAAAGATGTTTTATTAGTCATTTGGGTGGAATAATATGTTTTGTTATGACATTTTTACTCATATTTATAATAAGTAGCATTTTCCTAAATCTAATGTTGCTCTTCTGGGGGACAAGGGTAAGTGTAAATGATGCATAGAAGTAGTTAGTGTCTTTCTAACTTTTCATTCTATGTGTGCAACAGAAGACAATGAAATAACTGACCCTGTCCACATCCTGAGCAGTGACAAGGCTGCACTGCCCTCCACCCTCTGCAGACCCCACTGTGCACACAGGGCCTAGCCCTAGACTCTCACAGAAGACAGACTTGTCTATGACACTGAACTCCTTCCTGAAAAGAAGCAGCAGCCTTGCTTCACTTGCAAAGGCAAGATTCCTTTTATAAGTCCAATAGCAAAAGGATGAAAGAAATCAGAATGTGGTATCACAGCCCTACAATAAAGAATGAGAAGCAGAAGTTTTCAGACAATGCATCAGGGCCATCCTGAGCTACCTAGCAAGACTGCCTAAAAACAAAAGCCAAAATATGAACGATGACAAAAATCGAGTCTGGGGCCATCCTGAGTTACCTAGCAAGACTCTGCCTAAAAACAAAAGCCAAAATATGAGAGATGACAAAAATCAAAATCTGATCTTAAAAGAACTGGACACACACACACACACACACACTTACTTCAATAGTAGTGTTCATCTCATAGCCAAGCAGTTTCTAAACTCACGCAGAACAGCCCTGTCTGTCCTTCCACACTACATTTAGCCATCTCTAGTCTCTCCCTCAAGCCCAGACACGAACACGGGCAGTCCCACCACAGGCTCTTATTTATAACAGTCAGTCTCCTGATGTCACTGGAGCACACGTGTCCAAGTATGTGTGGTAAGAACCCTCTCTTTTCCACTACAGTGATGGCCTATAATTGGACACTGTCACCTGGAAATGCCAATATTCTAATCTTGTTTGCACAGTAAATAGACATCAACACAAATAATATTCAAAATAATGTGTCAATTTCTTAAAATATATTTTCAATGTTCTTGGCTTTATAAGCTCCCATTAAAATATTCTATCCAGAACTTTATTTAGTTGTTCAATGTTCTCTACTTAAGTTCAATAGTCATATTAAGCTATAAACTTATTATTTAAATTTTCCAGGAAAAATTAATTTTCTCACATGTTACAGAAACACTGATATATGTGAAAAGCACTGTTATATGTGTTATATGTGAAATGATTTAAATAAAATTACTTGCTCCCTTGCCCATTTGTGTTTCTATTGCCTTAATTCCATAAAATTAATAAAAATCATCACAAAGATTATTTATAGTCAGCATGAGAAAGCAAATATATATTCAAGTAAACTTCTGAATGAAAAATCAAATTAAATTATTTTTTTAGTAATTTATTTTTCCTTGAAAAGCAACTTGATGTTAACTTTAAAACAGTCTTACCCTATTCTTGGCCTCCACAGCAGCTTTGGCACCTGGTTTGGATCTGTCTGTAAGATGATACAGTATGTTTACTTTAGAAAAGAATCCATCTTCCTGTTCAAACAGATGCATAAGTACAAAACTAGAATTTTCTACTTTATCACACATTAGTAACAGGACTGTTTTCAGTGGCCCTTTTAACTAAAACACTAATAAATTCACCTCCTCAGAGTTGAGTAGAGTTAAGTAATCCAAAAGTCAAAATGTCAAGAAAGAATTCTTATTTTATTAGTTAGCATCAAGTCTGCCTAACTTCTGGTTTCTGGTCAGTCTGTGCATTTTAGAGCACATGGAATTTAAAATTAAGTTCATACTATCTCTACTTGCACACCTGTTAAATACTGAAACTGAATAAAAACATCATATAAACTGTACTTCATTTAATTTACATAACATTGTAAGGCACACAGTCCAGCTTCCTTGTACCACTGAGGAAATTGATTATTCAGCACCCTATGGCTGTACTGGCAGAGTAGACCCACTTGATTACAAGCCCCTAATCTACGTCAGGGTGTTGGCTACCTCCATTTGGGACCAACACTGCCTTAGATCTGATTCCATAAGAATGTGGACATTTCTCAGATTAACAGTGAAACCAGAATATTTAGTAACCAACTAGCTCATGGAAAACTATTACAATATATTACTTTGGTACACATATTTATGTTAAGGAAAAACAACACAGAATTATTTTCTTTGAAGGTGTTGTCACTGGTAGTTTCCTTTGCCCAGTGGATGGCCCACTACCATGCACCTATGGACAGCACTAATTGGGCTTATTGTGTTGTTGAAGGGGGGGGGAGATGTTAGAATATATAGGCATAGTAGGAGAGATAAATAGGGAATGTATGTGTCATATATCATTGTACACATGTATAAAGTTATCAAAGAATATTAAGAACTGACAGAAAACAAACACCCAGGGAAGTGTGCTGCTATGTTTGTACTTATCACTGGCTCCCACATGTGAACTCTCCTCTTCCCTGTATCCCTCTTATGCTTAAGATATCATCCTCCAAGAAACACCATGTTCCTTCACTCAAGAACACACTATTAGAGGTGTTTCCTCCAACTATGAGAAATAAATCCCTACCTTCTTTCTGATATTTTCTATGTGTCTAAACATTATACAAGAGTGGAACATTCCTCAGAGCTAAAACTAAAAGTTTATATGCAGTGGCTGTTTAGTGCCATCCATGGCCTCTGTGAGACTGTGATACTGAGCTTCTTTTAAAGTGGCAGCTAAAAGTACCTTCTTACAAAGGGAGGAAACAGGCTAGTTTCTGGTCTGGCACATAAAGACTCAAAAGTTGCCACCACATCTCAATATGTTAAGAGCTAAACTGAAAATGCATAATTAGATCCATAAGAAAAGAGGGGTTCTTGGGAACCACTTATGCTCTCACATATGGAAAGACAGACAGATCAGTGTAGAGAATTATGATGTACATGAGCAGAAACATGTCGACAAAATCTTCCAGTCCAGGGGTAAGGAAATCTGAACCCTAACTGACATACCTGGAGGTTAAATGTGGACAAACCAGTGAAACAAAAACTGCAGTGGAACCCATCACAGGCAGGGTGGGAGATCTGGAGCCCTTCTGTGAGTTCTTCCTTCTGGAGAGCCACCACATTCTCATGGGGAAGGCTGGAGAAAGCTCATCCAGGCATGTGGCAGAATGAAGGGAAATACACCCACGGCCTCACTCTTAACAAGATGCCCACAGAAGAAGCTATCTTACTGCTGTCCAGTACGTTTGAATTGTTCAGGGGAAGCAAAACACACAACTGCAATCCCTGTAGATGTCCTTTACTACTTAGATGAGTCAGAAAGAAAAAAATGAAGAGGAGTCTTATCAAGTTCACAGCCTAGAACAGAGACCTAATACTAGGACTTTGGAATGTTCCCTCAACCCCCACACCTTAGCACTGTCTAGCTGACTAAAGACTGAGACTATAGATTCTGTTCTCCAGAAAACCACACTCAACAGGTAGATAGAGGGATAGATAGATAGATAGATAGATAGATAGATAGATAGATAGATAGATAGATAGACAGATAGACATGATAGAAAGAAAGAAAGAAAGAAGGAAGGAAGGAAGGAAGGAAGGAAGGAAGGAAGGAAGGAAGGAA
>CAJQZJ010003646.1:6011025-6028116 GCA_907164525.1 Lophiomys imhausi | reverse complement strand
GAAGGAAGGAAGGAAGGAAGGAAGGAAGGAAGGAAGGAAGGAAGGAAGGAAGGAAGGAAGGAAGGAAGTCAGGCAGATAGAACCCATATGGCTGGCATGGTAGATTTATCATATTGTTAATGTGCAATAACTATAATTATCATGCTAAGAAACCTCATGTTAAAAGCCAAAAACAGATGGGTAAAGTAAAGAAACATAAACCTTCTCAAAGTCAAAAACAAAAAAACAAAAAACAAAAAAATAAATGCCAGAGGATCAAAGGTTAACAGAATGAAGAATGTCTTGATGGGCATCAGGAAACAGGATGTGGCTGGGTAATGAAGCCCTCAGCTTGAGGCTATAATAAATGAAACTGACTAAAGTGAAGAAAGACAAATAAGGAAGAAAAGGAGGGAGGGAGGGAGGAATGGGAGGAGAAAGAAGTGAGGAAGCTTCAGCTGGCTGGGCCTGGTGGTGCATTCCCATCACCCCAGCATTTGGAGGGTAAGGCTGGAAGATTGCCATATAAATAAATACCCAAAGGCCAAAAGACCTGAAAAGACACCTCAGCAAAGGAGACATAAAGGAAAAAATATGCACATGACAGTATTGAGCACCAGGGGTAACCAGGGCCCTTGGAGAAAAAAAAAAACAAAACACTAAGGTGATGCCCATTTCAGAGAATGTCAATTGTAACACCATGCTGAGAGGATGCAGAACAGTGGGAAGTCTCAGTCACTGGTGACACAACTTTGGAAATCAGCATGTTTTCAGCCACAGTATCAGCAACCATGCTTATTGTTTACTAAAGGGAGTTGACATTTCATGACCATATAAAAACTATATTTATCAGAATCATCCAAAGTTGAGGCAATCCAGTTATTCCTAGGTGGATGAATATGGAAAGTGTCATATGTATAAGAGAAGAATATTACTCTGCACTAAAAAGGGATGAGCTATAGAATCATGCAAAGACATGGAGGAAACTTAAGTGCATGTTAAGGAAGTCAATATGGAAGGATTATTTACTTATGATTCCAGTCATGAAACATTCTGGAAAAGGTAAAACTATGGACACGGTAATAGGAAAAGTTGCTGCTGAGTGTTAGCAGGAAGAAGAGATCAGTAGGTAGGACACTGGAGATGTTTAAAAGCCATGAATTACTGTGTACAGTATGATAATGATGAACACAAGAGATTATACCTGTCAAAACAGAGGGTAAACCTAGAGTGAACCCTCATGTTCACTATAACCTCTGGAGATAACTAGGAAGTGTCAATGTAGGTTCACTGGTTATAACAAATCACATGGACTGGGTATAACGGGGACAGAGGGTGAACTCTGAGTGGACAGAAGGTAAATGGTAACTGTGGTTACACCCGATCTTGTGAACCTAAGACTGCTATCAATGTGGAAGTCTGTTTTGTGAAAACATTAGTAATTCAGGGATAAAGCACAAATAGACAAATCTACTGCAAATGCAGAGCACAGGGCTGAACAGGTAGTTCATGGTGGTGTTTGCCTAGCAAGTGTGAGGCTCATGGATGTTATGGTTTACCAGCATGGTCTTTAAATTCACTTGCCTGAAAGGGTTAGTGGGCATGGTATACATAACTCTAAAAAGATTATGACTGTAATACAAAATATTAATACACTCAAATATATTTTAAGATATGTTTGTACAGTGATCACAGTAATTTTATATACTACACAGCTTTCTGTGCTACCCTGAGTTTGAAAGCCGTGTCCTTTGTGTAAAGATCTGGCCTTCAACTGAACCCTACAGTAATGGTGAAGCTTTTTCTCCATTAGAAATGTTTCATGTGTATTCTCAGTAAATTTTTATAGGACGTTCTTTACTTGAGAAGAAATTTAAAAACCTATCCACCTAAATTTATGTTTTAGAGTCATTCAGTTGGACTGAAAGAGAGAACAACACAAACGACAAGCATTGCAGCTCTGGCCACCATCACATCAGAAGAGACACTGGCTCCTGAAGTTATGGATGAAGGAAAACATGTTTTAAATTAATAAACATTGTGAGTTTGCGGGGTGGTTCAGCCAGTAAAGGCACCTGCCTTTATACCTGAGTTTGATTGATTCCCAGGACCCACCTAATACAATGAGTTAACTAATCCCGTAAAGTTGTTCTTGGACCTCCACAAGGACACCATGGTATGTCCACAATAGAGGTTGAAAAAAAAATTTAAAAATTTTTGAGTATATAGTTCACCCCTGCTTTGAGTTTATTTTAAAATCAAGCATTTTGAAAACACTGTATTCTCAAAAAGAAAACAAAATAATACAAAACCCAGAATATACATGTAAAACTATCATACTAGGAATACATTTTAAATCTGTGGTTCCTAATTTTTGAATTATATGTTGTAGGGAGTTAGATTAATTAAATTAGATTTAGAAAATATCTAGGGGTTTCTGATACAGTCTCTTAATTAAGGTCATGAAGATCAACTTGGCTGTGAGCGATTAGCCTATCAGCTTGTGGAAAAACAAGGATGAAGTCAGGTTAAAACAGGAAACAAACGGGAGACTTAATGGAATGAAAAGCAAGGTTGAAGCCAGGAAAAACAGGAAAGACTTAATGGACTAGAAACAAAGTATTTGTCCTGGCATTGTTTTCAGCTGCTAAGTGGGCAGAGCCCAAAGTAAGCTGAAACAGGTGGAAGAAGGAGAGATCCTTTTTAAGGACAGTGGATGGAGCCCCATCCAAGAGGGGCCCCCATGCTAGAGAGCTCCGATGCTAGAGAGTCCTGATGGAGAAAGTGCTGGTGGACTGATGGCCAGATCTCCCTGAGGCAGAAAGAAGCTGGTGAGGCAGATAAAGCCTCAGCAAGACAGCAAAAGGCCAAGGACTAAACCCTGTGGCTCAGCTTTTGCCTAGAAGGGTTTGACCTGTCCCAACAATGGCCTAAACGAAACTGTGGCTGGCTTTAAGGACTGAGGCAGAGCGGCAGAGTTGCTGAAGCAAAGGAAATAAGTTGGCCTACAGACGGCTGGGGTCTCCCAGAGAGAAGAAAGCCTCAAGCCTTATTTACGGTGAAACTGCAATAGACAATTTACCCCAACAAATCTACATCTGAGATATTCCAGAAGAAAGACTGCTAAGTGCATTAAAGGGTCTACCACAGAGACTGTGTTCCTGACCACTGAGGACCTGCCCCAGAGACTGTATCCTTCTAAAAGGTTAGGAAAATAGTTGTAATAATTATCAATAGGTTTAGTGGTTAGGTTAAAGGGGTTGTTGGAATTTATAGGGTTAATAGTTAAGAAATTGTTGGTATTTGTTATAAGTGAATATAGTTACCAATAAATAAATATTGAATAATTTTTAAAAGTTCGGTTTCAATATGTTTTGAAATAATGGTCTATGCAGTCTAAGAGTGAATAAAATATCAGAAAGCACCAATTACAATTCCTGTGTTTAAACCAATTTTAGTCACTAAGAATAATTTCACAGGATAAGATATGTACTATTAATTCACTTGAAAAAATCTTACAATGAACAGAAACCATATTTTTATATGATGAAAAGAGATAGATTCTTAAATGTCCAAACATATTTTAGAAGACACACATCCAGGAGTTCTGGTTTGGAAGATAAGGAAGAAGACATTTTACGTACCCTGCATCGACAGGCAGCACACTTCTAGTCTTTGCTCAGGAGAATACCTGTAGAGTTGGTATGCTTCCTCAAGGGCACTTCTATACCACCTCTTTCTATGCGTACATTCTGCCATCTACAGAAATGCATAAATTCAGACAATGAATATTAATTTTGTTTTGGAATCTATACTTGATTTAACACTCACTGGAACTAAGTCTAATTTGAGCACTGTGTTGTTATCTAACTATTAATTTATTGTTTTAAAACTTCACAGTGTTGTGAGAATCTCCAGTTCATTGCAATGATATGATGCATCTCATATGCTTCCAGGGTAAGCAACATGAATACATCTGATTGGGGTAACACTAACCACACCTCATGTGACAGAGAATTATACTGAAGTGGTAAAAAATGATAAATCAATCTTTTTTTCTTTTTTTAATTTACTTTTTATTTCTTCAAGTTACATCTCAATCACAATCCCCTCCTTACTCCCCCCTCCAGTCCCAACCTCCCACCCTCTTCCTCCTCAACCTCCCATCCTCTTCCCTTTTTTTAAGTTTAAGGTATATCTTTTTCCTCCCAACAGCTCCCCCTTTCAGTCCAACAAATGGTTCTTTCTAACAATAAATATAATACAAAACAACAGAAATAAATAGGCCACAATTATGAGAGTTATATGGCTTAGCATACATTCCCAATGTCCAGTCCATATGTATTTGGCACCTGACTTTAAATTCCTACTATCTAACCATCTCCATGAGTTTAAAGTTCTGTATCTAACTCAGCTTTCATACTAACTTGCATCACAATTTTAAAAACATCTTCTTAAATCCAGAACACCCTCTTAATTCCTAAACAACTCAAAATTTAACTATGAGACTCTATCTATTCTTCAAGCACCTCAGAGACCTGAGAGGGATAAATATATCTGATTATATAGCAAATGCAGGGCCTGCAGCTTCCAAAACTAAGAAATGACATACCAGTGGCTGCCTGGACAGGTCTCATTTTCTCTCCATACATTACAGCATCAATCTTCAGCTGTTTAGCCCCGTTTCTCTGACAGACATTGATTGTAGAGCAGGAATTATGATGGACTTGCCTACCCTGTCTTGGCAGAGCTAGGCTGTCGACTTACTTGCTTCCCAGTTTTGTCCTTCTTGGACAGCATTCTGTCTACAGTTGAAGCAAGGGGTTTTTCTTGTCAAGAGATAGGCTTGCCACTAATTCAACCATCTCCAATTGGAGATTCTTCGATGCTTATCTTCTACTTGGACACAAAATAAGCTCAAATAGAGAAAAACTTCGATCCAGGGGTGGTGGAGCACATCTTTAATCCCATCAGTTGGGAACCACATGTCATTGATACCAATACTTAGAATGCAGAGACAGGTACATAGGATTTGGAAGGATTTAAGTGTAAAAGCTACTTACAAAAGGATGCTGAAATTCAAACAAATTGTCTTTGATATCTCAAAATATATACACTTAAAGGTTTGTTTAGCTCCAAAATATCAAAATAATTTCCTTTTTAATCCAAATTGAAAGATAATACTTTTTATATTGTCAAAAAAACAAATTTGCCCCAGGAAAAATATTACCTCACCCACCCACCCCCCAAAAAAAAGGTAGTGTCCCAGAATTAGGATTAGGGCAGGGCTCTGTTCTTATCTTTCCAGGAGATTTAAAGCATCCATCCAAGGAATCCAGGGACAACTGAACAATGGGAACCTCAGAAGAAAACAGATCAGACACCAAAGAAGACAAGTAGCCCAGACGATCCAGCCGTGCAGACTTCCTCAATACCTGTTTCCTCAAAAGTCTACAACCACAACAACTCAAAATTGCTAAGATTGTTCAGCTCCACAGACTGCTTCAGCCAGAATTTCAGTAAAGCTCTGAAGATCAGCTTCTGTCTATGAACTTCTTAGGACATCTAAATAGCTGAGCACAAAAGGACTGAACATCAAATGATTCTATTAACATTTTTAACCATTTTTCCATTCTTATTTGGGCCCCAAACAGGTTTACTATGTCACAAATTAGCAGGAATTCATTTTAAGAGAGCGACATCCCATCCCCAGAAGGTGGAGAGGGTGTTTTCCCCCTTTGGTCATTTGATGGATAATAGAAAATCTTGTTATTTAGGGGAAGAGATTACCAGCTATTAAACGGTCTTGTTAAATAGGTTTTGGAGGTTAGACCCAGGGACTTCTCTCTTTTTCTTTTCTGTATCCTTCTTTCTCTCCTATGTAGAAGTGAACAGACTTGAGAAAAGATGGGACATAAACATAATATAGGAATGATCAAGAAAAAAGGACAGATTATTGAATATGCCCTTATATCTTTGTATATTGATACAAAATTAATATTATATTTGGCTAAATTGGTATCAATCTTTGTATATTAATTCAAAATTAAGATAGTATTGGGCTACATCGGTATTGATCTTTGTATATTGATACAAAATTAAGATTATATTTGGCCACAATGTATTGACCCTTGTATATTGATGCAAAATTAAGATTCTATTGGGCTACATAAGTATTGATCTTTGTATATTAATACAAAATTAAGATTATATTTGGCCACATTGGTATTGATCTTTGTATATTGATACAAAATTAAGGGTAATGATTTTTAAAGGTATTGTACCTAGTAATGCTTAAAAATGAAATGTGAAGTTTTGGCCTTTTGCTACCAACTGTCATAAACTGTTTAGGATAATTAAGAAATGCAAACTAATAGTCATTTAAGCTTGTCATTTTGTCAGGTACTATGACAGTCTATCACAGTTATTTTCTAAGCTAATCAGAAATCAAGTTGCTAACAGACAAGCAACATTTGCTTATCTAAATATAAGAGATAGATAGGGCGTCTTCAAAAACCTCAAGACATCTGCAGAATATGGCATTCAAAGATGTTTTCTTAAGATTTTTTGATATGGAGACATATCAGCTCCTGACAGCACCCCCTATTTTACTCCAAGCAGAATAATAAAGCAATCTTTTTAGTGTGAAAACATTAACTCTATTTGCATTTACTTTGGGTATTGTGGCAGACACACACACAAACATTTCTTAAGCCTGTTGCACCTCAGCCTCTCCATGTATATAATACATGAGTCTGAGTAGCCTACACTTGAGTTTTCATGAGTGTCATGAGAGACAATAGATGATAGTTTCTAGGATAATAAGAACTCAGTGTGCGTCATTTTAATAAGACATAGCACACTTTCTAGATGTTTAAAAAAATGAACAAAAGAATCTAAGTTGAAAAAATTATCAATAATCTAATACAGCAATTCTTCCCCAAGTTTTAATTTTTTGTTGTTTTTTTAAATAAATTTATTTATTTGTTTCTTCAGGTTACATCTCCATCATATTGTCCTCTTTCCCCCCTTCCCACCCTCCCACCCTCTACCCCCTAACCCTTCCATCCCCACTCCTCTGGAGTGGAGTATCCCTACATAACAGTCCCTCACCCCAGTTCAGAAATCATATGAGGGCCAAGAGCCTCCTCATACACTGGGGACCTACAAGGCAGTACCACCAGTGAAAAGAGCCTCATTGCCAGGGAGAGAAAACTAAAAAACAAACAACAAACAAAAAAGTCTATGTCCATGTTCCCTTTGGTGCACTGGTTGTAGTATAGATATCCTGTACTATATAGCTAAAGTCTGACTATAACTGAATAGATGCCGTGTGCATCCTTCTGAGTCTGGGTCAGCTCACTCAGGATGAATCTTCTCTAGTTCCATCCATTTGGCTGAAAATTGCATAATTTAATTGTTTCTGATAGCTGAGTAGTATCCCATTGTATAGATGTACCACAGTTTTTTAATCCATTCTTCGGTTGAGGGACATCTGGGTTGTTTCCAGTTTCTAGCTATTGCAAATAAGGCTGCTACGAACATAGATGAGGAAACTTCCTTATGATTCAGTGAGGAGTCATTTGGGTGTATAACCAGAAGTGGTATGGCTATTCCAAGTTTTCTAAGCTATTGCCATACTGATCTCCATAGTGGTTGCACAAGCCTGTACTCCCACCAGCAATGGAGGAGGGTTCCCCTTTCTCCACACCCTCGCCAGCATGTGCTGTCATTTGAGCTTTTGATCTTAGCCATTCTGACAGGTGTGAGATGGAATCTCAGAGTCTTCTTGAGTTGCATTTCTCTGATGATTAAGGATGTTGAGCATTTCTTCAAGTGTCTCTCAGCCATTAGGGATTCCTCCTTTCTGAATTCTCTATTTAGCTCTGTTCCCCATTTTTTGATTGGATTATTTGGTTTCTTGGCATTTAATTTCTTGAGTTCTTTGTAGATTTTGGATATTAGCCCTCTGTCAGATCATTTCCTCCAAACTCAGGGACAAGACAAGGATGTCCACTTTCACCATATCTCTTCAACATAGTACTTGAAGTTCTTGCTAGAGCAATAAGACAGCTAAAGGAGATCAAGGGGATACAAATTGGAAATGAAGAAGTCAAATTATCCCTATTTGCAGAAGATATGATAGCATACATAAGCGATCCCAAAAATTCCACCAGAGAACTCTTAAAGTTGATAAACACCTTAGGGAAGGTGGCTGGATACAAAATTAATTCAAAAAATCAGAAGCCCCTTCTTTATACAACAAACAAATGGGCTGAGAAAAAAATAAGGGAAACAATCCCCTTCACAATAGCCATAAACAATATAAAATACCTGGGGGTAACTCTAACCAAGCAAGTAAAGGACCTGTACAACAAGAACTTCAAGCCCTTGAAGAAAGAAATTGAAGAGGCCTTTAGAAGATGGAAAGATCTCCCATGCTCATGGATAGGTAGGATCAACATAATAAAAATGGCCATCCTACCAAAAGCAATATATAGATTCAATGCAATTCCTATCAAAATACCAACACAATTCTTTATAGACCTGGAAAAAGCTATTCTCAATTTCATATGGAACAACAAAAAACCCAGAATAGCTAAATCAATCCTGTACAATAAAAAAACTTCTGGAGGTATCACCATCCCAGATTTCAAGCTGTACTACAGAGCAAAGTAGTAAAACCAACATGGTTCTGGTATAGAAACAGACCAGTAGATTAATGGAATCGAATTGAAGACCCAGAAATGCACCCACACACCTATGGCCACCTAATTTTTGACAAAGAAGCCAAAACCACACAATGGAAAAAGGACACCATCTTCAACAAATGGTGCTGGTCCAACTGGATGTCCACTTGTAAAAGAATGAAATTAGACCCATACTTATCACCTTGTAAAAAAATTAAGTCCAAGTGGATCAAAGACCTTAACATAAGCTGGTCACACTAAATCTACTAGAAGAAAAAGTGGGAAAACCCTTGAACTCATTGGCACAGGTGACAACTTCATGAACAGAACACCAACAGCTCAGGAACTAAAACCAACAATCAATAAATGGGACCTCATGAAATTGAAAAGCTTCTGTAAAGCAAAAGGCACTGTCATTCGAACAAAACAGCAGCCTACAGACTGGGAAAAAATCTTCCCAAAGTTTTTAATTGCTAGGAAGATTTTTATGTCTTTAAATATTACAATTTATGAAATGCATGATATAATTTTCTTTCTGAAAATGCCATCAAAGGGAATACAGATATTTATTTTACTGCTACATATTTACCACCCATGCATAAAGGGGCTTCTCTTAGATGAAAGGGATAATATAGTATTTGCACAAAATTTTCAATCTCTACAACATTCCCTCTCAAGTCACAGAATGAAACTGTGTTCAATGCCCTTTTCAAATGTCATATTATTCTTGTAGTCCCCAAATTAATATCAACTATTTGCTCCAACTATGCCCAATATTGTCACTTAATGACTTGTTACATTCTGACATATGTCAGAGTTACATGTGGCCATGACTGTGGCCACCCATAAACGAAGGTCCATGAAGACAGTGGATATTTATCTTTGTATCTTTCATGGTGTCACTGGTCTGACACCTCACTGAGTGTTGTGAACATTCAGAAAATGCCTCTTAACTGTGGTTCTGGATAATCGCTGCCACATAATGAAAGCAGTAAGATTATAATCAAATAAAAAATACTTTCATACACATAATAATCCCACATGTATGGAAGCTAAAGAACAACTTGAGGGGCCCAGTTCTCTCCTTCGACATGTGAGCTCTGGAGAGCAAACTCAGGCATCAGGCTTGGAGACAAGCACCTTTGCCCACTGAACCATCTTACTGACCTTTACAAGGCAAATGCTAAATTAAGAATATCTGGGTGTAACAGCTCAGGACCTAAGACCAACAATTAATAAATGGGACCTCATGAAACTGAAAAGCTTCTGTAAGGCAAAAAACACTGT
The DNA here is from genome assembly GCA_907164525.1 of Lophiomys imhausi. Taxonomy (NCBI): domain Eukaryota; kingdom Metazoa; phylum Chordata; class Mammalia; order Rodentia; family Muridae; genus Lophiomys; species Lophiomys imhausi. The sequence goes on along the minus strand of CAJQZJ010003646.1, from coordinate 6,018,160 downwards.
CATTTGAACAAAACGGCAGCCTACAGATTGGGAAAAAATCTTCACTAACCCCACATCTGACAGAGGGCTAATATCCAAAATTTACAAAGAACTCAAGAAATTAAATGCCAAGAAACCAAATAATCCAATCAAAAAATGGGGGAAAGAGCTAAACAGAGAATTCACAAAGGAGGAATTCCTAAAAGCCGAGAGACACTTGAAGAAATGCTCAACATCCCTAATCATCAGAGAAATGCAACTCAAGACAACTCTAAGATTCCATCTCACACCTGTCAGAATGGCTAAGATCAAAAGCTCAAATGACAGCACATGCTGGCGAGGGTGTGGAGAAAGGGGAACCCTCCTCCATTGCTGGTGGGAGTGCAGGCTTGTACAACCACTATGGAGGTCAGTATGGCGATATCTTAGAAAACTTGGAATAGCTTTGCCTCAGGACCCAGCCATACCACGTCCGGGTATACATCCAAATGACTCTACACCGAATCACAAGGAAGTTTCCTCATCTATGTTCATAGCAGCTTTATTTGTAATAGCTAGAAACTGGAAACAACCCAGATGTCCCTCAACTGAAGAATGGATTAAAATCTGTGGTACATATACACAATGGAATACTACTCAGCTATCAGAAACAATTAAATTATGCAATTTTCAGCCAAATGGATGGAACTAGAGAAGCTCATCTTCAGTGAGCTAACCCAGACCCAGAAGGATCCACATGGCATCTATTCACTTATAGTCGGATTGTAGCTACATGGTACAGGATATCTATACTACAGCCAACGTACCAAAGGGAACATGGACATAGCCTTTTCGTTTTGTTTGTTTGTGTGGTTTTTTTTTTTTTTTAGTTTTCTCTCCCTGGCAATGAGACCCTTTTCACTGGTGGTAATGCCTTGTAGGTCCCCAGTGTATAAGAAGGCTCTTGGCCCTCATATAACTTCTGAACCGGGGCAGGGGTCTGCTATGTAGGGACACTCCACTCCAGAGGAGTGGGATGGAAGGGTTAGGGGGTAGAGGGTGGGAGGGTGGGGCTGGGAAGGGGGGAAAGAGGACAATATGATGGAGATGTAATCTGAAGCAACAAGTAAATAAAAAAAAAAAAGAAATAGTAACCAGAGGGAAAAATATGAAACAAATTCTGGAATAAATAATTCTTGTGCTTCAAAAACTGGGGAAAAAAAGAATATCCTGGTGGGCATGGTAGCACACAACTTTAACCCCAGCAGTCAGGAGGTAGAGGCAGGTGGATCTCTGTGAGTTCAAAGTCAGCTTGGTCTACATAGTGAGCTCTATGTTAGCCATGGCTACATAGAGAGACTTTGTCTGGAATACATGTTAGGGTTTTTGTAGTTGAGATATCTTTGCAGCACTAACGTTATCATGATGTTAAGAAGCTGTACAGTGAAAAAAAATCTCCTCATAAAACTGAACAGATGTGCTGCTATTACCTCTAAAGACACAGCTCGAGACTGCTAGTGACAATGGACTTGAGAGAGGTAAGGGAAGTGGAACGTGGTCTGCCTGCCTTCTTTAAGAACTTATGGTAGATACAGGACACCTAGTGGCTGAACAAATTAACACTATTTGAAGGTGCTCAATAGCTGAGCCTCAACTTTATGAAGAATTTTTAATTCCAGAATTAGGCTCAACTGTACACTTTTGTTTTTTAATCAAGAAGCGGCAGGTTCTAGGGGGTTGTGAATGTGCCATTTTTTCCCATCCTCAGAATATTTCTCATGAAATCAACCACGGTCAATGCTTTTTCTATTCTTTTACAAATACAGTATACATTTACAAGTGCTTGAAAAAGTATAGACATTTATTTTACACTGATACCAATAGCTATATACATTTTATTTTTCAACTTTGTCTCTAATTGTGCAATTTACTGGTTGATTTGACATAATGTAGCCCCCTACTGGGGATCTACTGGTGAACAGACAAAACTCACTTTTGGTCTGTTGTGTGAGAAGGGACACTCCAGCACGAGTGTGTGAGAGAAGAAAAGTCTGCATGGCAGGAAGGAGTAAGGGCGATCACTCACACACAGAGAGAGCAGCAGGGTGGTCAGAGGAACCCACTTAAATGGTGACTTTTAAGCAAAGACTTAAAGGAGGTTGGAGATTTAGCCATTTAGTTCTTCAAGGAAAAATTGCTTCTAGAGGAGACATTCTCTAAGGTAGAATATGGCTATATAGTCATGATGCACCAAAGAACCCAGAGTGGTTGAGAGACAGTGATGAAGATGGAGAGTGCCAGAAAATTACTAAGGGCAAGAACAGGGAGGGCCATGAAGCCAGGAGAGGTGTGTGGTCACTACTACACAGCTGAAGCAGGTTTCACTGCAGAGCTCTGACGGAGGTGTTCCTTTGTTTGAGTGCCCCTCCACTTTTTACCCTTTTTGAGACATGGTCTAACTACACACCTCAGGCTGGCCAGAACTTGCCATCCCCATCCCACTCTGAGCACTGGAATTACATGTACTGCCCACCATACCTGGCTTTCTTTAATGCACTCAAATAATCATTCTTGCTACTTTGATGAGGTCAGGTTATGCAGAGGTAAGTATAACTGCATTCAGGTGCTTGGCAGGCTACTGCAACAGCCCAGACTGGAAACCAGTGATGTGGACCAGGGAAGTACTCCATCACCGGTCACATTACTATAGTAAGATTAGTGACAAACTGCTCTGTCAGAGTTTTTATCATTACTGCCTTGTGTATTTTACAGGCTAATACCATTACTCTTGGTTCCACTTTCTTACAAATACTAAGACTGTGTTGTTGTCTATTGACGTTTTTTTTGACATTAACTTAAATTGACATCTTTATAGTTAAATCTTCAATACCAAAAAAGTGGATTCTGGTTTTCCATCTTCTTGGGCTTATTTTCTATATTTTTAGAATTTTTAAGATTTACTTAGTAGGCTTGGTACATTGCTTCTCACACTTAAGTGCAGGGCATTTTATAGAACTTGGTGTTATTAGAAATGAGTACCACAGCCAGGCATGGTGGCGCACGCCTTTAATCCCAGCACTTGGGAGGCAGAGGCAGGCGGATCTTTGCGAGTTTGAGGCCAGCCTGGTCTACAAAGTGAGTCCAGGACAGTCAGGGAGGGCTATTTATTAACCCAAAGAAACCCTGTCTTGAAAAAAAAAATCAAAGAAAAAAAAGTATGAGTATCCCAGCTCTTACTTTCAAATTGGGCCCCTTTGTATAGCAATCACATTAGCTGAGATATAACTGAATTTTCCAATTTTCCATAGTTTTTCTATTATTTACTGAAGCTTTGTTTATAACAGCTTTGTTTCTATAGCTTTGTTTATAAAGCTTTCTTTCTATTTGGGGTCCACTGCTTTGCCATGCATGTAACTAAGTTAAAAGCATTCTTTTGGAGCTGGTAAGAAGGTTCAGTGGTTCAGAACACTGGATGCTCCTCAAGAGGACTCGGGTTCAATTTCCAGTATTCACATGGTGACTCACAACTCTTTGAAACTCTAGTTCCTATACACACAAAATACAAATTTAAAAGTATAATTTTGTTTTCCCCTTCCTGTCTGGGTGATTTTGCTTCTCTTTTGACTAATTACATAAACAACTAGAAAGCAACAATATTGAATATTAGAAGGCAGGAATTTCCTCCACAAATGTCCAAGTTACTCCCCTAGTTAAAATGCTCTGTCCATGTGCTTTCTAATACACAAACATAACTGAATTACTCTGCAGAGGACATCCCTGAAAACAGCTCTCCCAGCACTACTATTACAGTCGTTCATATGGAGTCTTCCAGGCGAAGCCTTCTAGGTTGTCAAGAGAGGTCCAGTATCCCACTAAACAAATTCATTCCACATTCTTGTTACTAGGTGAATGTTTATCAAGAATGAACAAACAACATGCTTGAATGTATTGCAGTGGTAACATTGTGATTCATTTTATATTCAAAAGACTAGTATCAGTAGTGTAGTGGCATAAGACTTGGAGTCCAGCACTCAGGAGGCAGACACAGGTAAATGTCTGTGAGTTCTAGGCCAGCCAGATCTATACAGCAAGTTCCAGCCAGCCAGGGATATCCAAAGCAACCCTGTCCTGGAAAAAAAAAAAAAAAAAAGCTCATGTAGCTCTTCTGCTATTCTGATAACTCTCCAATTACTATAGCTCTTGAAAATTAAAAAAATAAAATAAAATTTCTACTCATATGTTCGAGGAAATTGAAAATTTCTTTTCAAGTCAGCCCCTGTACTTCACACCCAAGCAGCACAGTCAGGCCCCCAGTGGCCCCACTGTCCTCAGATCTCTCTCTTCCCTGAATTGCTGGATCCTATGGGGTTAACAGGAAATAGAAGGGAAGCTGGAAAAAAATGTTTTCATTTTTTGTTTTCTATTATGTAATGTTATAGTTGGTACTTTTCAGGCTTGAAGAAATATTAATTTTCATGGTGTTTTATTTTTAAATATATTTATTTTTGAGATTAATTAAAATAATTAAATCATTTCCCCCTTCCCTTTCCTCCCATCAAACCCTCTCATGTACCCCTCTCTTTGTTCTCTTTCAAATTCATGGCCTTTTTATCTTTAATTGCTGTAAATGTGTGTGTGTGTGTGTGTGTGTGTGTGTGTTCCTAAATATAAAAGTACAAATTGCTTAGTACATATAGTACTACTTGTAAGTATACGTTTTCAAGGCTGACCATTTGGTATTGGATATCCAATTGCTGTGCTCTTCCCTGGGGAAGACTATTTTTTTCCCATTCTCAGAATTCCTTAGTTGTCTGTAGTTCTGTATAGTTTTGAGGCAACCATGAAATTTCCCCTTCCTATGTAAACATGTCCGTTAGTGTCATCCTTTCTCAGGTCATATTCACCTAGTCATTTTTTTTTTTGAGACTTCATAAGTGTAGTTTCACAGACATTGCATTTCTAGGAGATATGTCTCACAGCAAACTTCCTGTTCCTCTGATTCTTAAAATCTTTCTTCCCCCATTTAACGTAATGATACAGAAGTTGTGTTGTAGTTGTATCCATTAGTACTGAGTGTCACAATCTTCATATTGATTGGTTGTGGTTTTCTGTAATGTTCTTCATCTATTTCAAAGAGAAGTTTTCTTCATGAAGGATGAAAACTATACTTATCTGTAAGTACAAGGATAAATGTTTAGGATGTAGTTAGAGATTATGCTGGTTTAGTGTATACACACACACACATACACACAAAACAAAAAGTCCACAAAAACAAATATGAAGTTTGTTTTGTGTTGGCCAACTAGTCCTGGAGATGGGGCCTACCCTGGAGGTATGGTTGATACACCCAGTGACACTCCACTGGTAAAAATTAATTTTCCGTTTGACAAAAGGCATCAATCACAAATAGCGTTTTGGTTAGGAGTAGGATCATATGTCCATTTCCTCCTCTCAGTGCTGAGACCCATCTGGCTTGACCCTGTGTCTCAGGAATGCTGTCACAGGCTCTATGAGTTCAGATACGCATCAGTCTTCTCAAGTCTGGAAGACATTGTTCCTTGGATCATCACCTCTGGCTTTTAGAATCTTTTCACCTCCTCTTCCTTACAGATTCCTGAACCTTGGATGGGAGGTAGGAGGGTTTGATGAAAACATCCCATATAGAACTGAATATTCCAAACTCTTTCTCTCTGTGCATTGTCCAGTTGTGGGTCTCTGTGTTAATTCTCATCTACTGTGAGAAGCTTTTCTGATGAAGGTTGAGAGAGACACTTATCTATGGGTATAGCAATATGCCATAGAAGTCATTTTATTGTTATGTTCCTTTAACAGAATAATAATATTAGGATTTCCCCTATGCCCATGACCTTTCTAATTTCAGGCTTTGTCTGATGGATTAGGCCTTGAATCACATTGAAAAGCGGTTAGTTATTTCCATAACATTGGTGCCTTTATTGCACTAGTAGTATCTTGCAGGTAGGTTACTGTTGTAGGTCACAGAGTTTGTAGCCAGGTGATACCGATGATTACCTTTCTCCTCCGGGAGTGTGCAGAGCATCTTCTAGCACCATGAATGCTAGTCAGTAGCGATGAAGTTTCTAGTTAGGCATAGCTTGACTTCTGTGTTTGATAACAACTATTGTTTGAAAGAATTTTTATTGAGTGTTTTGTGGCATATTAGGTTTTTGGGGTAGGCTTTTTCTTTGTTTGTTGTTGTTTTGGGTTTTGTTTGTTTTGTAAGTCTATCTTGTGACTGGTTTATCTGGTAGCAGCTCCCTTGACAGTGTCTTCCTTGTTGCAGCTGCTGTGAACACATATCTCATTGCTATTTTCCCACATCATTCTAGTTGGATAGCATGGGGACTCTTTGTCAACTTCTGCATCATTATCTGTAAGCATAGTCAGAGTACTGGCTATTCTCAGTAGCTTCATCTCTCTTCAGCTGTGATGACCAGAAACCCTGATCCTGCGCAGATTTCTCAGAGCAAAACTGGCCAACAATATACTGTGTTACTCAGACTCTTCAGTATATGAATCACATATTCAAACAACTCTTGTACTTTACATGAGGTAAAGGAAACAACAATATTTCTTTTTCCCTACATAAGTAAAGAAGTATAGGGAAACTTCCACAACATTTTGATGTTTTCTCTTAAGAAACATTTCTATGTCAAATGTCAATCTTTTTATAGACTTATGTAAATTAAGCTACATTTTGGTAATGCCCTTTGTATGTTCTGCATAAATTTTCTCTCTCTCTCTCTCTCACTCTCTCTCTCTCTCTCTCTCTCTCTCTCTCTGTGGGTGATGGGGGGAGTGGTAGTGTATGCATGGTGCATGTGCATGCACCTGTGCAAATGCAGAAGCCAGAGGAAAGTGAGTGCTCTGTTCTATCCCTCTCCACCTTATTCCCCAGAGACAGAGTCTCTTACTGAACTTGGAGCTTATTTGTTTTGGGTTATGTTGACTGGCCAATAAGCTCCAGCAATCTTCCTATCTTGGACCCCCTTATAGTACTGGGATTACAGGCCACCCCAATAAGGCTTGTATTGTTCATAGGTGGTGAAATCCAAACTCAAGTTATCACTTTGTGCAGCAAATGTGCTTAGCCACAGAATCATCTCTGGCTCTGTGTGTGTGTGTGTGTGTGTGTGTGTGTGTGTGTGTGTGTGTGTGT
>CAJQZJ010003646.1:5988618-6011015 GCA_907164525.1 Lophiomys imhausi | reverse complement strand
TGTGTGTGTGTGTGTGTGTGTGTGTGTGTGTGTGTGTGTGTGTGTGTATGTATGTTTATTCCTTACTTTGTAATGTGTAAATACTTTTTTTTTTTGGTTTTTCAAGACAGAATTTCTCTGTGTATCCCTGGTTGTCCTGGACTAACTTTGTAGACCAGGCTGGCCTCGAACTCGCTGGGATTAAAGGTGTGTGCTACCACCGCCCAGCAATACTATTTTTGTCCTCAGTTTAGAATCCTAAAATTTCACACTGTTTACTAAAACCTGGCTATATATAACAATGTTTACTTTCAAACTAGCTTTGCTTCATATCAACATAAAATTTTTTAAATATTTACTTTTATGTTATGTTTACAACTGCTTGTCTGCCAACATGTATGTAAATGAACGACATGTGTGCTAGGTGCCTATGGAGGCAGGAAAGGAATATCATATCCTCTAGAACTGGAATATCACACAATTGAGAACCACCATGTGGGGGTTGGGAACTGAACCTGTGCCCTATGCAAGAACAGCAAGTGCTCTAAAACATGGAGCCATCTCCCCAGTCCCCAAAGAAATGGTTTTCTAACATGTTGTTTGAGAAGGAAATGTTCAAGGTCATAACATGAAGGGTTAAGACTAGTAGTCTCAGCTGTGACTCTGACTCCACACAAACTTTCATTATTTCCATACTATCCTGGCATTTTTAACTGTCTCGGTGCCTGAGTCAGGGTAGCGGAGAGAACTGGTACTGGTCAGCTTGGCATGGTCCTTTACGCCTTGTCATTCCAGCATCTGGAGGATGTAAGGCAATGAGATGGCCAGTCAAGGCCAGCACAGAAACCTTAGGGAGACTCTATCTCCACGTAAAATTTCAAAACTCATCTCAGCAGCTGAGTATTTGACTAGCAACCACAAGGTCCTGGGTTCAATCTCTAGTACTACAGAAATGAATTAGTGGATAAACAAACAAAAAGAAGAAGTAATAACGGAAACAGAAGGGAAGCAGTTGAAAACTGCTATGATCTTATGACTCTAAACAAAGTAATTCTGAAAAGATGAGCAAGCACGACCATTTTCAGAGTCAGAAGAAACTTGAGACTGAACAGATGGGTGGACAGGTGGGCAGAGGTTAACACACTATGTCTGAGAAAATTCCTAGCTGTGTTCAAATTTTAACTTTATAAGTCACTGTCCGATGTAATCTTATTTCAGTTGGGTGCTGCTGACCATCTGAAGGGTTTTTATACCATTCTCACACTTCTTAAGGCTTAAAAAGCTAAATTTCCTTACCAGTGATATTTAATGTGCTGAATATGATTTTTGCTGCTACTTTGCACTGATATGAAAGGGGAAACTGAAGGAAGAAATGGCATTATATGTTTGTCTGCCCAGTATGGTGGATGGAGAGAATCCTTCAGTCTGGCAAAAATTCAAGTTTCTGTTGCTTTGTACCTTAAAAATCTCTTGTTCACCAAGAAATTAATCAATCCCTGATGACCTGGAGCTCAGAGAAGACAAGTCTCACACCCCAGGCTTTGCTGCAGCAGCAGGGTTACTTTACCTTATTTTTGCTGAATCAAACTAATTTGTGACATGTTCCACCCAACCAGGGTGGGAAATTTGATCTCATTTTGAGGCCTACATATACATGAATTGGAAGGACATACATAGCCTTGCAAAGCCACAGCAGATAATTATCTTACCCCACCATGGCAACATGAATACACAGCCTAAATGATTTTCCGCCATACCTGACACAAGTATCTTTCCACAAGTCAAGTGCCTTTGTGACAGGGGCTCAGCTCCCTCAGTCACTGTGCTATTCTCCAAGGTTCTGCCACTTGCCCATGGCACTGGCAGGACAGACTTCCATTCTCCTTTAAAGAAAATGTCCTCTATTGCTATCCCAGTCTGATCTTTCAAGGGCACTGGTCTCTCTAGGAACAGCTCGTACTGCCCACCAGTAAGAAACTCAGGTGAGGAAAATGGGAAAGCCCTGAGGTTTGACTTGAGGAACATAAAATTCCTCTGTATTGGAAGACAAAAAACCTAGTTACTTTGGGGGATGAAAGAAATGAAAACAAGAATTATTACTGAGCAGCCAGTGGTGCTGCAGGGAAGAGTGTTGTGCTTCTGGGGTTTGGGAATTCTCACGTAAAGGTGGAGTTGAGTTTTCCTTCCCCTTTTTTGTCCCCTACAATTTCTGCATTCCCCTTTCTGTGGCTGTCCCCTAATTCTTCTTTATTGCACTTAGAAATGAGTAACAGGTATCCTTCCCTTAATTGTTTACTGTGTGTCCTATCTGCTAATTTAAGTCTTACAAGGGGGGCTGAATTCGTGTTTTAATCAATGCCACATGTTTAGGAGGCTTAAGCATGAGAGCTCAGTAAACACTGAGTACTGTAAAGACATATTTTGTTAAATGTGGCATTGGTAAACCCAGCCCAGACCCTGAAGGTGAAATAAAAGACAAAAAACAAAATAACACCAACAAAGTATGGTTAATTTTTTTCCTCTATAGAAGTACAATAAAACACTCAAAACAGATGACCGTCTGGCACAATGATAATATTACTTCTAGATAACACAGAATCTCATTTTTATATGCACTGCAGACCTACAAAGTACTTTATGGATCACTGATTTACCTCAGGATGTATGACATTTGTAGCATTAATTTAAAGATTTCCTAATGTGTGAGTGTTTTGTGTGCAGGTGTGTCTGTGCACCACCATGTGTTCCTTGTGCCTTCAGAGGAGTGGTCAGACAGTCTGCCAGATCTCCTGGAACTGGAGTTATGACAGTTGTGAGCCACCACATGAGTGTTGAAAATTGAACAAGTGCTCTTACCTACTCAGCCAAAAGTCAGGAAAACTGAAATAATATTAGAATCTGCTTTGTTTATCAACCTAAATTCACCAAAACAACTTCAAATACTGACCATAAATGTTCATTCATTCATTCATTCATTGAAGTGGTGCAATTAAACCCCAGGCCTTGTGAATGCCAGGAAAGTGATCTACCACTAAGCTATTTCCTAACACTCTTGTTTTTGTTTTGCATTGTCTTTTGAGACAAGGTCTCACCAAGTTGCCTGGGATGGCCTCAGACTCTCTCTGCAGTCCAGGCTCAGTGTGAGCTGCCTTTCCTCCTGTCCTGGCCTCCACAGTTGCCAAGATTACAGGTGTGTTAGCTCACCTGGCCTTGGACGTGATCTTATATTATTTCTTATGTACTATAGCCTTAGAAACATACATATGTCAGCCCTGGACTTCATAATCTAAAGAAATACAAGTGACTCTTTGGAAGGCATCTCCAATAACTATTTGAGAACATTTTCATTACTATAAGATGCTGCCCAGCCTGGAAACTAATGGCAATGCTGCTTCAGTGCCACTGGCCATGTGCTGCCCTGATGCACTCTCCCCTTGACCAAAGCTTCCACTCTTTCTCCAGTCAGACAGACTGTTCACACACAAAGCAATTCAGTAGAAAGGTAGTCACCAAGTCCCCTGCGCTCCGTACTGGATTTCTACCACAGCCCAAGGCCGCTGGCCAACATTAGCATTCTTGTTCCTCTGGTGCAAAAGGGAACAGTCACACATCTCATGCCACTGCATGGAGCCACACTGCAGTCCCCTCAGCTGTCGAGTGATGCCCACTTCTGTAACCATCCTCACAGAACCAAGATTTGACTGCTTAGAGAGGTTACAGAAGTTACTGCATACTTCAAACAACTGTTGTTTGTAAAATCAACTTACTTGTTTCTCGGTCTAAACATAAACAGAACTTTTACTAATTCTAACTGAGTAGGATTTAAAAATCAAACCAATTTATGTTTTTCACTTTCCATAATACTGGTATGAATCAGTTAATAAAAACACCCAGCCTCATTTGCTACAGTTTATATGAGACTGAGAGATAATAAGGATACAGTGAACACTAGAAGATAAATGGAAACAAAATATAAAAATTTGAGAATAAAATATCTACAGTGTATTTCCATTATGTGGCTTGAAATGCTGAAAATCACACCCAGGAGAACTACTTCAGTTCCCTACTGGGTGGTCCCTGAAACACTGAAGGTGGGGTGGGAGAGACCTAGTTCCCTGCTGGGTACTCCCTGTAATATTAGAGGTGGGGGATGGAGGAAACCAAGTTCTTTGGTGGATGCCTCCTGCTACATTAGAAATGGGAGTTTAGGAATGGTAAAATAAGCAGTTAAAGCTAAAAATGACCCTAGTAGATCAGAAAGCCACGGGGTCTAGATAAGCTCTTCATTAACATATACTTCAACACACATTCACACAGTGCTTGGGATACCTTTAGATATTTCATAGTAAGAGAAAAGTGACAACCGCTATATGGTATGGTTCTTTGTCTGTAAGAAACCCCATTTGACACTACAGGTTGGTTTATCATCTGGAGTGACATGCTCCAGAAAACAGCTTTTATACCAGTGTGTGACTGCCCCTCAGTGTGACAGACTAGAAAGCAGAGCGACATGAGAGGCAAAGGGAGAGCGCCCCAGCTGCACAGCAGTGAGAGAGTCAGACACCATCTAGGGGACACCCGTGTTCAGAAGGGCAAGGAAGTCTTTTGTTTCAATTTGCCTAAATAAGCTGCCTGGCTTCTTCAACATCATGGCCTCATAAACCATCCACAATTCCACAAAGTAAATATAATAAACATAACATACATTCATAAATCCTGTCTATCTGATTCTATTACACACAGAGAAAACATGCTTAAAATGGAGATTGTCTGCTATAAAATGATTCTTGAGAGTCACTGAGAAGGGGAGCCAACCTGGTGAATACACAGATCTGTGGACAGCCCCCCGGGGAGCAGATTCAGGAATATGAATGTCAGGGGCCTTTTCAGTGAAAAGCAGTTTATAGCAAGTTTAGAAAACAACTATGAAGAAAGATAACAAACTGTGGTGTCAGAACTCCAGCATTTGTATTAATAATAGCAACTTATTACTAATTTGCATGGAAATTGTTAAAAATTCCAGGTCTTAAAATCTGTGAAAAGCATTCCCACATTCATGGTGAGGAGCCAGTGTACTAAAGGGAAGAAGTCTTGTAACTTTGACTACCATGGAAAAGCCATATGTAAAGTTCTTAATCAAGCTTACTAAATTCAAAGCAACAGATGAGAAGGCTTTTTTGGGTTTTCCAGTTGGCAGAGACTAGTTTATTGTAAATTCCATATGTTTATGAAGATTAGCGGATAACTCACTGAAAATTTCAGGCAGGCTGACATAGAATCTGAAACTCAGAGTTTGTAGCCATACAGCTGGGCTGAGGCCTGGCTGTGCTGCTACGTGACTTCAGGAAACTTATGGAACTTGAGCCTCAGCTATCTTAATAGTGAGTCAGGTCACAAGAGAAGACCATTTACCTGCAGTCACAGAAAATGAGACAAGAACTCTGTTCACATCAGGGAGAACTTGACTGAGTGCATATTTCATTTATAAAGGAGTTCTATTATTTAAAGAGCCTATTACTATTTTTTAATTTACTAACTTATCCAAAGCTTATGTGGTTTTGCTAAGCACCATCCTAAACACTTAACAAATGACTCATTTAATGAGTCCCTCATAAGCTTGTGAGGAATGCATTATTACACTTCAGAGATAAGGAGGCTGAGTTTACAACTTGTCATGTGTGCATAGCTATTAAAGAATTAGCATGAAGGCAGCCCCACTCTGAGGTGATGGCGGCTCCCTGTGAGCAGTTCTGTTGCCTTAGTTCCAAACAGCTCCTAGCACATATTGTGGAAGATAAGTGGTGTTGGAAATTATAAGATACGTGATAAGTGTCAAGTGGTACTTTCCAAATAAGAACACTTTCATATTGGTAGGAAAAAAATTTCTATGCTATTAATCAGTAGTTTAAAACATAACTATTGGGCTGTACATTAAATTCAGTTAAATTTACAAACTTTATGTATATGTTAACACAATTTTAAAGGGAATTTTAAAACAAATCAACTTTAGTGTGTACATTTTTAAGTATGTTATATACTCAGATTTCAAGTTGTAATTTTTTATTTTACAAAATTGAATTAAGCCCATAGTGAGAAAGCAATTATAAACATTGCTATGCAAACTGATAGTAAAGCAGTAGTACTTTATTAACGAATGAAGCAGATAGAGAATCAGTACTGGTCCAGGTGGTAAACTTTTAAACATTTTAGGTGTTTTAAATTTGTCTGTGTATGAGTGTTTTCCTGCGTGTACCTATGTGCACCCATGTATGCCTACTGTCCACAGGGGTCACAAGAGGGTGTTGGATCCCCTAGAAGTTGAGTTATGGATGGTTATGAGCCACCACGTGGGTGCTGAAAATCAAGCCTGGATCCGTTGGAAGAATAACAAGTGCTCTTAAATGCTGAGCTATCTCTCCACCACTCCCAGTAGATAATACTTGAGGCCAGTGTCCGGCTAAACTGAAGCTCTCTCTGCTGCTGTAGACAGGTGGACTGGTTGGTAGGGATGCTGGGAGACATGGAAAGGTTTAAAGGAATCCTGAAAAACAAGGGTGTGCTCGTTTGTTCTGATACTGTAAAGAGTCAGAACTGGCCTGCTGTGTCTAAAGCACAGTGTTAATGGACATCAAGGTAGGCCTAAAGAATATTAACATACATGGCCGCTATTTTCTAGCCTGCACCTGCTTGGCTTTTTATAAACAATGCATTTATGGGCAAACACCAGTTCTAGTTATTGCAGGCAAATGCTCAGATTGTGTTCAATGACAGTCAAAAGAGCAGTGGGTGTTTGGTGGAGAGGACAGTAACCAGGTGATACACAGACAGGGTGTGTTCTCTGCCCTAAACACAGAAGTGGTGGTTCAGATTCATCTAATGGGCCTTATTTAGGGTTTAGGGATCTCACAGGTTTTGCTGAATTCATGGAGAGATCCCATTCCTTTGCTAGACTATACTTCAAAAAATAAAACACAGAAGGGAATTAAAGAAAAGAAAGTGAAAAGGACATTGATATATCCAGCTGTAAACTTAAGAGTGTATCAGTCAGTTAACAACTCTTCCCTAGCCTAAGAAGCCTAAACAGCAGACTCACTGAAAGGCAGCCTCAGTTTACACATATGGGGTTATAGCTCTGAGGGCAATTTGGTGAGCACTACACATTGGGAAGGTGACCACCTGTTTCATCCTTTATAAACTGAATGAAGTTACTCATGTTGTTTGGATTTGGACTTTTAATTCAGTATAAGTTCCCAGCTATCTAAATTCATAAGAAATAAAGTAGAGAACTTATTCATACAGCAGACTCAGCACACATAAATAAGAGTGAATCAGAAAACCTGGATAAATATAGGAAAACAAACTGGCTTTTCTCAGTCACAAAGAACGTAAGAGACAGTAATTCTTGTCCCCTTACAAAGTCCATCAAGCAAATCCCAATGTCCTTGAGTGAGGCACTGAAGATGGTGGCACCCTTTGTTCAACACAAAATCAGACTGCAGAGGCTCTAACGTACCTCCTGGTTTCAACAGTTCCTAGAACTCCTGTCTACATCACAGGACACATATGCTGCAGCTGTGGCCTCAAAGAAGATCATTAGTCTATTTCTCTCCATTTCCAAGAAAGGGCAGTCTCCACTAGCTGTTCCTTCTATCCTTAGAGAACTTCTCTCTTAGTATGGGGTTCTATGGAAAGACCATATGCAATCTAACTTCACATTTAGCTTGACATTAAATAGCTAGCATTTATTGACAGTCTACTATAGTTCTCTGTTAAGAATTCTTATTGCTCTTCATGACCTCTAGTCCTTCAAAAAAGAACCCTGAGTGGCAAGTGAAGAAGGATGAGTTGGTCAAATACAACCATCATCCAACATGTACACTGAAATTAGAAGGTGAACATTTTCCTCATTGTAAGGGCAAATGTGGGCAAATATTCCACAATAAAACTAACCACTTCTCATACATGTGTGAATTGGCAGAGTACACAGAGAGAAGGATGGGAGCTTTGACTCAGACATCTCTCATTGTCTCTTAGCACTTGGCTAACCTTGTATTACAGTCTGAACCTCAATTCTATATGTCAAGTGTATCAAGCAGTGAGGTGTCTACCCTCATGAGGCTGTTGAGAGACTGCATACAGAATATCGCTGTACCAATCCTTGGTCTAGACACAGTCAGTCTCTCCCACCCCCTCTCTCTCACCCCATCTCTCTGGTTGTTGGAATTATCATAGTACATGTTTCCATCAGAGTACTTGTGGGAGAACATGTCACAGAACAAGCTATGTTTAATGCTTCAATCGTCTTTTAGTAGTTTCTGGTTATTTACAGAATTCTAACTTGACAAATTACTGTGTACTAGCAAGTTACTTTTATAGGCATGGAAATTAAAGGAGATTTATAAGTCATTTTGCCAAATTCTGAAGACATTATAGGAATGGCCTACAGAAAACTATATTATCACTGGTGAATCTCTCACAGTAACCCTGGGAGCTTGACAGTATAAATGCCCTTAACATCCATGTACTACACTGTGTGTTATGTCACGGTGACAGGGAGCTTTAGCTTAGTGTGGTCAGTCAGGATCCTAGTCAAGGGGATCAGAACAACAGCTCTAACAAAACCATCACTACCAGAAGGAAAGAAATAACTGTGAGTTCTGCTCCTTCACCCAAGGGATCCAATGCACTTTCTGGCTTCTATGGACACTCACACACATATACCACAAATAAAATTAATACAAATAATCTTTTAAACAATTCTAGGGGCTGGAGAGATGCTTCAGAGGTTAAAAGCACTTGCTACTCTTGCAAAGGACCTGAGTTTTGTTCCCAGAATCCCTATTGGGTGGCTGACAACTTCCTTCAACTTCAGGGAATGTTATTCCCTCTTCTGTCCTTTTGGATACTGGAATCATTTGCACATGCACACACATAGGCACACACATACACATAATTAAAAATAAAGCAAAATTTAAAATAATTCTTTAAAAGGTAAAAGGTGAAGGGCAAAGAGCTGGAGAGTGCCTGTGAACAATATTAGTGGCTACTGTCTTCTGACGCTGTTTTAAACAGAATTGGTTTAATGACTTCCCTTTCAGGTTGTTTACAGATAGTATATGGCAATGCAACTGACATTTGGATGTTCACTTTGTGTCTTGCACTCTGCTTAATTCATTCGTTATTTCTAGTGTGTGTGTGTGTGTGTGTGTGTGTGTGTGTGTGTGTGTGTGTGTGTTCCTTGGGAATACTAAGAACTTCATATGCACCGTGAACAGGATGATTTCCAGTTTGGATGTTTGTTCTTTCTTTCCGATGGAAGAGTATGTTAACAAGAACTGGCAGAAGAGGACCCCTGCATCTTGCTCCCGCCCTTGCAGAAAAAGCCTTCAGTCTGATATCAGGAGCATGATGTCACTACAGGGCTTTTGTAAATGACTTCACTATGTAGAGGCAGGCAGTCTCTTTTTATTCTTAATTGGTAAGTCCTTTTATCATGAAGGTGTGGAACCTTGCCAAGTACTTTTTTCTGCATCCATTGAAATTATGTTTCCCTACATCCTGTTAGTTTTGTACACTGCCCTGATCGACTCTCATGTGTGGATACATCTTTGCATTCTGGGATAAATCCTATTTGGGTGTGATGAATAATTCTGGCATATGTCCCCGATTCACACTGAAGAAACAATCTCAGCGAGCTAATAGCAAGCCATACTGCACAGGATATGGCTGCACACTGCTATGCCATCCCCTGGCCAGTTCTGTATTTATCTTTTTTAGCTATCTTTTTTTTTTTGTATGAGCAACATGGAAATTATATTTAAGATCCTGAATCATGGGAGGTGGAGAAATGGCTCAGACACTACGGGCACTTTTCCAGAGAACTGCTGCTTTTCCAGAGAACCTGGGTTCAGTTCCCAGCACCCACGTCACAGCTCACAACCATCCTTAACTCCAGTTCCAGGGTTCCCAAGACCTTCTTCTGGCCTTCATGGGCACAAGGTACCAATGCAGACACAACACTCATAAACATAAAATAAAAATAAATATTTTTTAAAACCTGATCCAGAATACTGAAATTATAATTTACAACAGCCTATCTTAGGCAATATACAAAAGCTTCACCCCTTCAACAATTTTACCTAACCCTGTCAGTTCCTGAGGTTATAAAATTATTTTTTACTTTAGTCTACAGCATAAACTCATTATTCTTTAAGTCAATTAGTCTCTTATGCACATAAAACTGTGAATAAAAAGCTGTAACAATGCTTGACTCTAAAATATTTTTAAAGTATTAATCTCAAATCATCTAGCATAATAGAGTTGCAAAATGCTGTTACATTACTAGTTTTTTTTATATTCTCTCATGTTTTATCTTTACTGAGATTTTTATTATTCCTTCAATAGGCTCCAAGGTACTGTCTAGGGTCCTTCCAATTCAGCCTGCAGGTCCCTGTGAGTATTTCAGGCAGGACAGATGTCACAGCAATGAGCTCTCTCAGCTTCACCACCTAGGAATGTCTTAGCTTTGATCACTTATGAAGGATAGTTTTGTCAGACATGGTTTCTTTATTGACAGGTTTTCTTCTTTCAGTAATTTAAATATATTATAACATACTGTGCTGGGTGAGGAAGGTTTCTGACAGGAAGCTGCTGACACTCTTACTGAGAATGTGCCTCTGTAAGGTGTTCCGTCTTCCCTGCTATGTTCAGCTTCTTCTCATCATTGTCAAGCTTGATTGTCTCCTTCCAGCCACTGTGTATTCATACTGCTGAAACTTCCTGGATATTTATATGTACATCTCCTGTCATATTTAAATAGTTTGGAACATTATGCTGTTTGTTCCCATCTCTCTTGTCCTTCTGAAACTCCTACTGACCTAATGATGGCACACAAGCCCCTTAGACTCTCTTTTCCTTTCTTGGTTTTCAGACCCCCAAATTGTCTTTGAGCACTTTTTTTTACTGCTTTCTGAAATCTGCTGGTGCTTCTAGCTCCCTAAAACAGTCTTTTCGTTTGGTTATTGAGCTTGTCTGCTTCAAGATTTCTTTTTTCGGGTAAGAGCATGATTCATTGGTAGAATAGCAGCACGCATGAGGCTGAGGGTTCAATGAACATCATTATGCACATGCATGTCCATAAACACATACGTACACGCACAGCATTTTGTGTTCACTCCTAGGCTCTCTATCTCCTCACTGACATTCTCATCCATCCACATGGCACTTCACAGGTTCTCTATCTCTCCTTAGCTCTGTCGCATCTCCAAGGCAGCTGCTTTATAGCCTTTGTCTCTCGTGTCTGCCATCGGCTCTTTCTTTGGGACACTTTTGCTGATTATTTCTCTTTAAATGAGCCATAGTTCCCTATTTCTCTATAGTCTCATGAATTTTCTTTGAAATCTGGACATCTTAGAACAACAATGTGGCAACTCTAGGAACCTCTTGTTACAACTTGGATTTTCTCTGTTTTGTTTTCTAGTTGTGGTAGCTGTAGGCTTGCAATAACTAGCAGGGGAGGATGTATTACCAGGAGAGACACTCCCGCCCCTCCCTTTCGACTGTGGAAACAATGGACCCATGCTGGAGGAAGTGAAAAAAGAATGAAGCCCTGGTGCCATCCAGAGGATGGACTTGCATCCTGGGAAGCAAGTTCACATGTTCTGGGTTCCGACACCTTAAATTAACACATGCATATTTCCTGGCTTTCCTTTTGTCTTTTTTCATAAAATTATAACAATTACATAAGAGGAGAGGAGAAACTACAAATCTCTCTCCCTAGTTTGGCCAAACTCTAAATACCATTTCCTTTATTAATCTGTCCCCAAATTTCCTTTAAGAAGCAATAAGCTCATGAATTTAAGTATTCCTTGTAAGAGGCTTTCTCCCAAAGATTAGCCTTACATTAAACTCCAGGCCTTCTCAGCCCAAGCACGTCATTCAGTATACACGGTCATTTTCTACTTTCCCCTGTATATGTGGTTACTCTCTAGAATTTTAGTGTTCTTATCTTTAATGATAATGTCAGGCCCCCAAAAAGAGAAAAATGTGGGTGATCAAAGGTGAAAAAGAAAGCATCTTAATCTCTCACCACACTGGGAGCCAGCTGAGGGGAAAGGAGCTTGCAAAATGGAAGGGAAGTGGAGGGGCAACAACCTCAATTGCCACCATTGTCTCTGTACCCAACACAGATACTAAGAGTAAACATCCCCAGTGCTTTGGGGACAGGGGCTTTTTTTGGTCTGCTGATCCTGAGAACTGAGTAAGCTTCTCCAGAAACTGTGTAATAACAACTGCCTGACACAGGGGTGGATCATTAACTATAGTCCAAGTTTTCCCTGGAAGTTGCAAGCCTTTACTCTACTCCAGACCTCAAAAATAGTTACACTGACAGATCTACCACTGTGGCTACTGACTAGGTAAAACAGACCCTTGATGTCTCCTATCCATCATCTCAGAATCTTCTCCCTGAACACTTAAGAGAAGTGAGTATTCTTTAACATGGGAGGATGTTATTTTAGGTGTATTTACTGCTACTAATGTAGAATATATGAATACACTAGTATAAATTACAAGTCTACAGTCTAAACTAGGAATAACTGACATTTTCCACTATTTTGGAAATATAGATGATATTGACTCCAACTTACAATTTTATTACCCAAATTTCCTCAGGGAATAATGTGTTATGATCCTCTCTGCCCTGGAGCACATATATTTGAGATGCTAACTCTGCATTGCTTTCAACGCTTTTCAGAGTATATCTCAATATATCAATAAATGTGGTAATTATTGGTAAGGAAACCCACCACCTGTTTGTAGAGACCCAGACTGAGTATTTTTGTGGGCTCAGCAATTAAATTAAGTCCGCAGATCCATAAACAAGTGAGTCAGGTAAAAATGGCTATTCTAAAACTTAAAATCACACAAACATGACTGAAATGAAAAGGAGAAATTTTTTGTTATATAAAACAAATATTTAATTTTTCACAAATGCATATAAGACTGTATTTCCAGACAAAATTATTTCTATCTCATGTTATATAGGTACTACAAAATGTATAGTCCATAGTGGAGATTCTAAAATATTTAATTATCTTCAGGGTTTCTCTAACAGCCCTGGCTGCCCTGTCCATTATTCCTAGTTTGAAGTTAATCATTTTCAACCAATTTCTCATATACATCATTTGAGGCCTTTTTTTCTCCTTTGCTTGCCAGCCTTTCCTAAGTCTGGCAAGCATTATTTGTTTTGTCATTATTTCCTGAGCAACTGAAATAACAAGGCTTTTGTCATCCTCCAGTTTCCCCTTTCTAGAGAGCATAAATCTTTAGAAAGCCAAGAGTGGGGAATCTGGGCCCAGCAGGAAAGTTCGGCATAATAGCTGAATTTGAGGGAACTTGATTTTGGAACTTAAAGAGACCCACAGAAGGCGTCCTCATTCTATCAGCTGCAAAGGCACAAGAAAAAGATAGAAATAGGATAGCTAAGGACAGAAGCAGAGCCCTAAATAACAGTCAAAGAAAAAGCCTCCCAAAGCCTGTGTGTATCTAGGGAGTCATCTATGCAGATCCCCAGCTGCAGGCCGGGCCCTGGAGGAAGAGAAGGGAAGCAAACACCCTTCCCAGCCTACTCTGTCACTCTCACCTTGTCATTGTCAGTTCCAACACACAGCCCTGAATTCCTGCTCTGTGTTCAGGGATTCTGCTGAATCTTCTAGTAGGTTAAAAACAAAAACATATGGCTCTTGATTCCAGAGTTTGACTGTCTTCTCTACCAGACTTTTTCCTTGTCCCAAGGATCAATAGTAAATTAACCCTGACAAAATTCGGACATTGAGGATAGTAGTATAGTATGGATAACTTATAATACACCTTGACTTTTGTGCTTACAATTAAATATAAATTTTAATATATGCATATATATACACAATTAAATATAATTTTAGAAACACCTTAATCTTTCCTAGCTTCATGAGTAGCTGGCTTTCTCCACCCTTTAGAAGGAAGGAGAGGACAAAGAATAGTCTTCATTTAGTCTATGGTTGCCAGCAGAACTGTCTAACAACACACCCAAAGAGGAAAGCAGAAAAAAGGCTTCATTGTGGTTGGGCTTGCTAACATGAAGTGGGTCCATGTGGTGGTCTGTCATGATTACATATATTCACTCAAACAGTATTTCCTTTTAACAGCTTTCTAACTAAATCATAAAAGAAAAAAAGAAAAAAATGCTACATATGCCAAAGATAAAGTAACAATGTCAAATTACCCCAGATTTAATTTTAGTGAGATTGGATCACATGCTTTATCTATACATACACTGATACAGAGACCTGAAAATATCTTTTTCACTGTAAAAAGCAAAACAAAAACAACCAAACAAAAACCCCAACTTCAAAACTGAGTCAAAGGTATCCATATTTACGACGCCCACTTTCTAACAGGTTTTCAAGGACAGCATGGCTTGCAGACCAAAGGCTTCAGGGTCGGCCTTAAGCACAGATGGCTGAGCTGGGGCCTGCTCACCATGGTTACTGCTTGGGACAGGACCAGCTCACCTCTCCTCCCCAGTCTGAGAAGACAATCTATTAATTAATTGTAATGTGTGAATTAAAAATTTAAAAAGAGTGAAAAGACACCAAAGGAGACAGTCTGATGAAATACCCTTTTTGAAATTTGAAAAGCTTGTTATTTCCATAATTAATTTCCTGTGACTGATGCTGAAACTTACAGTCTCAGAAGAATTTAAAAAATGGAATCAAGAGGGTGTTATAGATCTAAGAAGATACTCTTAAAAGTGTGTTGCAAGATAGTATCAATGTTGAGTCACATATAGACCTTTAAACCTTGGTTAGATAGTAGAATGTTAAAGTCAGGGGCCAAATATGTATAAACTGGACATTGGGAAGGTATACTGGGCCATTTAACTCTCATAAATGTGGCATATTTATATCTATTGTTTTGTATAATACTTACTGTTATAAGAGAAGGAACCATCTGTTGGACTGAAAGGGGAAACTTCTGGAGGGAAGAGGGTGGAAGGGCGGGATAGGAAGGGGGAATAGGGAGGGGTTTGTTACTGAGATGTAACTTGAAGAAAAAAAATAAAGTATTTAAAAAAAATGGCAATCTTTTTTTTTTAAAGAGCCAATACTCTTCTTTTTTAATTTTTTTGATTTATTTTATTTATTTTATGCATATGAGTGCTCTATCTGCATGTACACCTGCATTCCAGAAGAGGGCACCAGATCACATTGTGGATGGTTGTAAGCCACCATGTGGTTGCTGGGAATTGAACTCAGGACCTTTGGAACAGCACTAGGCAGTGCTCTTAACCGCTGAGCCATCTCTCCAGCACCAAAAAAGTGGCAATCTTAAAACCATTTCAAAAGTACATTCTTTAGTTGATTTTTTTTTACGACATCGCCATTGGAAGAGAAAAGCTTTAAAACTCCACAGCTATTTCATATCCACAATTTCTTTGAAAAAAAATTTTCAATTAAAATCATACTATGCATCATTTTGTTTATATAAATCCAAATGTAAATATTTATGTTTTTAAAATCTAAGATAAAAATTGACAATAAATAAAAGAAACTACAGGAAGTATAAAATTTTGATGTTACTGTACCTTTAATGTGAGACTAAAATGTCCAACGAATTTTGCACTTATCCATGCTGTTGAGTGGGGGTCACCAAGAAATTCTATGTAATATTTTTCAACATTTCCATCCTGGTCATAGGTCACATACTTCCCTTTGAAAGGATCAGGACAAAGTATTCCTGGCCAACTAAAAAAAAAAGTTAAAATAATTTTCATTCTTTTAAAAAAAGGAAGCCATTGACATATCTGTCACAATCAAATACTGAACTTATTTCTTTGAATTTTAACAACTTCTATAAACATAAATTTATTCCTACTTACACCTGTCAAAGATAATAAACAAGTGATAAATTATATCTTTGTAACAACAAAATGTTTTGATATTGTCACAGACAGGATAAAAAAGAATTCTAAAAGAAATGATATCTAGAAACCATAAGAAACCTTTAGACACCACTGACAGGCAAAAAAGGGGGAAATACACATCAAATTCTCTGCAGTTAAATTAACCAAGAAGAATGACTACCAAAATGTGCACCAGTGACATGGTTTCTGCCTAAGTGAGAGAAATCTGTGTGGGAGATAGATGATAGACAGACAGGTAGACAGACAGATAGATAGATGATAGATACATATTATAGACAATACAGAGATGAAAGATACATGGATGACCGAAGGATGATATGCTAGATAGACACAGATGATGACTTATAGGTAAATGAGAGATTTTTAGATAAATGACAGAGAGCTATGACAGCTCAAAGAAAATGATAGGTGATAGATTACAGATAGATGATAGGTAGATATCATAGGCAAATAGATAACAGGTAGACTGATAGGTGATAGGCAGAAAAACAGCTCATAGCTCCAACAGTGATAACTTTGCAAACTACAGAAAAGGCAAGGCCTGAGCACTATCATTCTAAACTGTCCCTTCCTCTCTATCTGCTCCACTGACAAGTCACTAATTTACTAAACCATATTCAGGACTCTAAGTAAAATTTTATTTAAAAATATTTTTAAATATGTTTAGAGGCTGGAGAGATGGCTCTGTGGTTACGAGCACAGGATGCTCTTCCAGAGCATCCGGTTCAGTTTCCAGCACCCACATGGCGGCTCACACTGTCTGTAACTCCAGTTCCTTTCTCTGGCCTCAACTGGCACAAGACATAAACAAAAGTGGTGTAAAGACGCACGTACAAGTAAAACACCATACACATAAAATAAGTTAATTTTAAAAAAGATACGTCCATTGTGACAGAAACCTCTATAGACCTAATTTTCCCCTTTGGACATTCAGTTCCCACTTATGTTGGTTTCTGCTCTTCTACTTTCTGTCTAATCTTGATTTTTCTTGTAATTATTACTTTTTTTAAGATTTTTTAAGACAGGGTTTCTCTGATTAACAGCCCTGGCTGTCCTGGAACTCATTCTGTAGATCAGACTGGCCTTGACCTCACAAAAATCTACCTGCCTTTGCCTCCTGAGTGCTGGGATTAAAGTCGTGTGCCACCACACCACTAATTATTACTTTTAATTTATAGGTATATGTGTGTCAGGAGGTACAAGTGCAGCATGTACTCTTAATCACTAAGCCATCTCTCCAGCCCCTGATTTTTCTTTTCCACATCAGCAGCTGAAAGCTGGGGTCCATGACAACACTGTTAAGCAAAAACTGAAAACAATATCCCTTATGGAATCCAAACCAGAAATTAGAGAGCAAGCCCTGAAACACTGTTGATGTGAGAAAACCCACACTTGCTCTATTTACTTGATTTATTAGATTCTATATTAAAATGAAAGCTAAAAACTAAAAGACTTACAGACCACAACCATCCTTAAATGTTCTGACTATGGATACAAATGAAAACATATTTTAAGTTGGGAACAGTGGCACAGGCCTTTAATGACAGCACAAACAAAGCAGAGCCTGGTGGATCTCTGTGAGGTTAAGGCTAGCCTTGTCTACATCCAGTTCCAAGCTGGCCTGGCTACATAGTGAGATCATGTCTCAAACAAACAAATTTAGCACTAGCTAAGAAAACTGGAATTTTCAAGTAATGCATTTGTTCAATATTTTAAAAATAATTTCAAATTTTTATTTAATGCTACAGTAGAAAATGAACCAGAGTATGATAGGTAATTTTAAACTTTGTAGTCTTGATTTGGGTTCTGGAATAGAACTGGCAGAGAAGAGATGGTGTCCTGGGCAAGTCAACCAGCAAAAGCTCCCAGAGCATTCTGGGGCACCACCATCACCACTAACCTCCCACCAATCTGATGAGGTAGGAAATTATTATCGTTTTTATTAAAGCAAGAACACTGGGTTTTATAGACAGAACTTTCAAGAAGATATTGTTGTGTTGTTGTTGTTGCTTTCTTTTCTTTTTTCAAGAAGACTCTTAGTAAGACATGATTCAAAAGAGGTCTTCTTGGGGACAAAGACATGGGTCACAAATAGGCCTACAAACAGAGAGTGACAGAGTCCATGTTCAACCCAGGAAGAATGCCAGCAACATGATGATATCAGAGATGGAGTCCTTAGCCTCAGAGGTTACATTCCTTACTAGTTCCCACCCTAAATGGCCATTTAGTAAAGGCCATTGAAGGATGTGGTGTGTAGTATAGAGTGATCATGTGTCAAATATGGTCACCATGTAGTAATAAGAGAACTACTTGGCTTTTCCAGATCCCATGCTCTGTGATAAGTCTGAGTTGCAACACCGTCAAAAAGTAAAGTTACTAAAATATCAAAAAGGCTGTCTCCATTATTTATTCAAACAGTGAAAAATCCACTACCTTAGAGTGCACCGCAGAACAAGGGTGTGCGTCCAGGTCTGCACTCAACAGGAAGTAGCTAAGTTTGACTCAGAAAGGCTACCTTTTGCTTTCAGATAAAACATGCTAATTGCTGCTATGTATCCTACTTATCCTATATATTAAATAAACATTTTCTTATATATTTCATGTTACTTACCTTATATAAATTGACTATTTTAGAAAACTGCACCTCTCAAATTAAAATGATTATTTTGTATTCAAGTGGCAAAATCTAAATTGTTGGCTTGAAATGCTGTTAGGATCCAATCCATAGCAAAAATTTTATACGTACAAGTTTAATTCGTGCCTCTAGGCTCAAATAGTCCTCCTGCCTCATCCTCTAGAGTGCTGGGATTACAGTGTACTGGCATACTCAATTTAAATTAAGTTTTAAATATTTTACCAACATTTGGCTCACCACTCCAGGAATAGTGCAGGAAGAAAGAACAGAAGTCAAGTGAGCAGCCCATGGTAAAGAATCATGACAGACCTCTGACTACAGTTTATAGCTTAAGATCTATGGCATCTTTATCTAATGCTGTATCTAACACTGCAATGCTGAAAATGGCAAACCTGTAGAGTTAGCACTGTAAAGTAGGAGAGTTAATGGCATTCAAGTGTAGAAACTCACGCTCTCACTTGAGCCGGGATGTAACAGGCTTTCTGAAGGCATCTAGTTCTTGCTATGGTCCTTCCTGTGTTATAAAATGTATGGCTTATATATTTTTGTTTTGGGGAAATTAATAGTCTATTATCATCACAGGGCTTAACTGTGTCCTGCCAAATTGAGATGTAGAAAACCTAATTTCCTATATCTCAGAGTTGACTATATGTAGAGAAAAGACAGTTAAAGATATAACTAAAAAAGCTGACATGGTATTGTATGTATGTACTCCCAGCATTCAGGATGTGGAAGAAGGAGATCAGGAGTCCAAGGCCATCTGAACTACATGAGAGCCTATCTCAAAACAATAACAACAGCAGCAAGTAACTCAGTTGAAGCTGAGCTCATTAGGACAAGCTCTATGTCCAAGATAACCTGTCTCGTGAGAAGAGATCAGGATATAGATATGCAGAGGGAAGAGTATATGAGCACTTAGCAAGAAGATAACCATTTTGTAAATCAAGGAATTGAGCATTGGAAGAATTGGTCATGTGATACCTTGATTTCAGGACTTGAGCCTGTGGAAAAACATATCTGCATATGTCAAGCCACCTCTTATGTGCTATTTTGCTATGGCAACACTAGGAAGTTAATATGAATGTATATGTAAATTAACTGGTGAGCAGAAATGAAGAAGCATGATTTAGAAATATCTCCCTTTTGTTTAGCAAGAGGCTATGTGTGTGCCTTTTACGGGTTTATAAGTATGGGGTGTGCCAGCAGAAGAAAATCAACTATGATAACAATAAACAAAGTACCACTCTCTTGAGAACTGTTTGTTTTTATCATGTAAAAAGATTAAATAAGCTTTTCTACAGTCTACATCAACTTCTCTTTAACCTTCTTGAGTCAACTCATTTGAGCAACAGTAACTCTAAATGCTGGCAGGGCTGAATTTCTGATTTTTTTTTTATTACTTCAGGTTATATCTCCATCACAGTGCCCTCTTTCCACCCCTCCCAGTCCTGCCCCCCACCCTCTACCCCCTATCCCCTTCATCCTACTCCTCTGGAGTGGAGTGTCCCTACAAATCAGTCCCCCGCCCCAGTTCAACAGTCATATCAGGACCAAGAACCTCATACACTGGGGGCCTACAAGGCAGCACCACTAGGGAAAAGTGTCTCATTGACAGGTAACAAAGTTTATGTTTCTGTTCCCTTTGGGGAACTGGTTGTAGTATAGTTATCCTGTACTATATAGCTAAAATCTGATTATAAGTGAATAGATGCCATGTGCATCTTTCTGAGTCTGGGTTAGCTCACTTAGGATGGGCTTCTCTGGTTCCATCCATTTGGCTGAAAATTGCATGATTTCATTGTTTCTGATGGCTGAGTTATATTCCATTGTGTAGATGTACCACAGTTTTTTTATCCATTTTTTCGGTTGAGAGACATCTGGGTTGTTTCCTGTTTCTAGCTATTACAAATAAAGCTGCTATGAACATAGATGAGGAGGTGTCCTTGCGGTTTGGTGCAGAATCGTTTGGATGTATACCCAAAAGTGGTATGGCTGGGTCTTGAGGTAGAGCTATTCCAAGTTTTCTAAGATATTGCCAGACTGATTTCCATAGTGGTTGCACAAGCCTGCACTCCCACCAGCAATGGAGTAGGGTTCCCTTTTCTCCACACCCTCGCCAGCATGTGCTGTCATTTGAGCTTTTGATCTTAGCCATTCTGACAGGTGTGAGATTCTTAAACCACACAAGGACCCAACAAAGAAAGAGAACTTCAGAGCAATTTTCCTCATGAACATAGATGCAAAAATACTTAATAAAATACTGGCAAACTAAATCCAAGAACATATCAAAACTATAATACACCATGATCAAGTAGGTTTCATCCCAGGAATGCAAGGATGGTTCAACATGTGAAAATCCATCAACGTAATTCACCACGTAAACAAGCTGAAAGGAAGGAAAAAAAAAAAAAAAAAACATGATCATGTCGCTAAATGCTGAAAAAGCATTTGACCAAATATAACACCACTTCATGCTAAAAGTCCTGGAGAGAACGGGCACACAAGGACCATACCTAGAAATAATAAAGATATACAGCAAGTCAGTAGCCAACATCAAGTTAAATGGAGAGAAACTTGAAGCATTTCCTCTAAACTCAGGGTCAAGACAAGGATGTCCACTTTCACCATATCTCTTCAACATAGTACTTGAAGTTCTTGCTAGAGCAAGAAGACAACTAAAGGAAATCAAGAGGATATAAATTGGAAGGAAGAAGTTAAATTATCTCTATTTGCAGATGATATGATAGTATACATAAGTGACCTCAAAAATTCTACCAGAGAACTCTTACAGCTGATAAACACCTTCAGCAAGGTGGCTGGATACAAAATTAATTCAAAAAAATCAGGAGCTCTTCTCTATAGAAAAAAATAAATGGGCTGAGAAAGAAATTAAGGAAACAACACCCTTCACAATAGCCACAGACAATATAAATTACCTGGGGGTAACTCTAACCAAGCAAGTGAAAGACCTGTATGACAAGAACTTCAAGTCCTTGAAGAAAGAAATTGAAGAGGCCTTTAGAAGCTGGAAAGATCTCCCATGCTCATGGACAGGTAGGATCAACATAATAAAAATGGCTATCCTACCAAAAGTAATATACAGATTCAATGCAATTCCTATCAAAATACCAACACAATTCTTTATAACCTGGAAAAAGCAATTCTCAACTTCATATGGAGTTTCTGATCTTAAGAGCTGCCTGTAAAGCCATCGGTTAATAAAAACATCCACTCAGTCAGTGCTGTGCTGCTAAGTGTCTCTGCACCCCACAGCCATCTCTCTACTTCAGGATTTAGAGGACTGCTTAATTAAGATCTGACCTTTGACTATTTCTTGTTCTGTCTTTACATCTTACTGTTATAATTTATCTTGTTATTGTCATTCTATACATTTGTGCCATCGAATAAACAATGCAAGTAGATTTCAGTTACTTAAATTTTTTTCAAGTAATATTTTATTCCTCTTTTTTTTCACTACTTCAAGCCACATCTCCATCACAGTGCCCCCCCCCACCTCTTCCACTCCCAACCTCCCACCCTCCCATCCTACTCCTCCAGAGTGGGGTATCCCCACACATCACCCCCACCCCAGTTCAGCAGTCACATGAGGGCCAAGAGCCTCCTCATATACTGGGCCCACATGGCAGCACCACTAGGGCAAAGTGTCTCATCAACAAAGTCTATGCTCCTGTTCCTTTTGGTGTGTTGGGAGTGCCTCTCAGTTTCTTAATTTAAAATTTAAAGTTGTGCTCAACTTAGCTCATAAAGAAGAACATAAACAATACAAAGTTAAATGCATTCTATTCTCTGAAGAAGGGG
>CAJQZJ010003646.1:5933140-5984077 GCA_907164525.1 Lophiomys imhausi | reverse complement strand
CACACACACACATACACACAGACAGCCATACATTCACACACACACATACACACAGCCATACATTCACACATACACACACACACATACAGACACACACAAATGTCCACAAACATGCATCAGTAATTAATGATTAATTAATAAGTAATAAACAATAAATAAATTCCTCACCTTGGCCAATTCTGTAATTTTACCAAAACCAGGCTTCCAAGAGGAAGCTGTGAATAGACAATTTTATACCCTCTTTCAAGGAACTGAGACTCTTCAGGAAAATCCTCCTCAGAAACTGAGCAATTATTGTAGCTGGAGTCAGCATTCATGATGCAGTACCATGGCTTGCTGTGGTCCACTCTGGCCGCCGCCTCTGCAGACAGTAGCCTCCATTTCAAGCAGCTCTCATTCTCACACTGGACCCACACTCTGTTTACAAATTCACTGCTTCCCAGGGTCACATCCATTGAAATGGTACTGATCTCAGCTAGCTTGTTTTGTTTTGTTTCTCAGAAGTGAATCAAATCTGGAAAAAAAAATACAGATTCGAGAGTACAAGATATAATTTAAATCACAAGAAAAAATGTCTTTTATATATTCTACCCAGTCCTGTGCTTCGGGCAGAGAAAACATGTGTCTGACACAATAATGCACCAGATATGCAATGACCCTAACAACAAATGCTCTGAAATTAAAAACAGGACAAATCTACTTAAGAGGAGAGTCTATATTACTGACACTTGGTATGCACAAGATATTGCTTTCTGTTTTCCAGACAATCCTGTGCTGTAGCCCAGGCCTGCCTCCAACTCTCCACCCCTTTGCCCAAGTCTCCTGGGTGCTAGAATGAGCATAACACACATAGAACTACCAGATCTCAGGCCCCAATGCCTTATGCACACAGCTAATATTATGTCCATTTTGCCAAGGAAACTGAAGCTAAAAAAAGCATCTTTAAGTCCTATGGCTAGTGCTAACTGCCTGTAGAGCTAACTGGGTTCTAAGCTCTGTGGTCTTTTCCTTAGACATACTGCCCTAGTGTACATAGACAGCATCATGCATCACCCTGTTCTTTTTCTTAAAGTCTGGAAAACCAAATGCAACAAATGCTTCATCTCATGAAAACTGTAATAATTTAAAAGTTAGATGAGAAGCCTTTTCCCTAGGAAGTTCTTATCTCACTCTTGGAGCTTCACTCTGAGGAGTCTACATATGTTAACAGAGTTGCTTGTTAAAGTTCCCCAAATTCAACATCAGTAACAGCACTGAAATGTACACTACTATTATAAAAAAAAAAATACAGTTGAAATAAGTATTGATGATGTATTTTCCCAATGCCCTATTTTTTAAAAACAGAGATAGATGTGGGGTGGCAAGATGGCTCAGTGGGTAATAGTACCTGCTGCCAAGACAGACGATCTGAGGCTGATCCCCAGAACTTTCATGGTGAAAGGAGAAACTGGCTGCCGTAAGTTTTCCTCTGACCTCCACACTCATGCCATAATATATGCATGTGCATATATATACACATACATCCACATGCACACACACTAAATAACTAAATAAATAGGTGTAAAAAAGATTTTCATACACACAGTGATGACTCAGCACAACTCCACTATGCACACACTAGGATCATTCAGACACACCTTTTAATTCACAAGCCAATCATATCCTTATCTTATTCATTTGTTTATCCATCATGTTCCTTACTTGAGCCCCTGCAAACTACATTTGAAATAATCAATATATGTGTTAACCATTGGTTACAATGTTTTAAGATTTTAACTTTTTTATTAACGGCATTTTCATTTATTTTTATTTCCTATGTATATTTTAAACTTTCCATGGTATGTGTTCATTGAATATGATATCATACTTGTTACATAAGTTCATTCTCATACAATTAGATGTTCTATGTTAAACATGCTCCCCCCATAGCCTTCTACCACCCTTCCTTTTCACCCACCTCCCTCCTTTACCCCCACTTATTTCCTGAGCGTCCACTTTCACCTTTTGTTTGTCATACACACATTTATAATTTTACATGTCTACATAAAACTAGGAACCATGAATCTCAGAAACATATTTATTTTTCTGAGACTACCTTAATTCACCTGATATGATTACCTCCACTTACATACATTTTCATAAAATTATATAACTTCATGCTTTTTTATGAATGAAAAACTTCCATTGTATATACATACCACATACCAGATCCTTCTCCACTTCCCCACTGTCTCTCTGTGGCTGGAAATCTAGGTTGGTTCCATAACTGAACTACTGTAACCATCACTACAGTAAATATTACTGTGCAAGGATCTATGCCATACGTTGTCTTGGAATTCTCTGGGAAGACATTCAGGAGTGGTATAACTAGATCACGTGGAAGACTTAATGGATTTTTTAGAACCAACATACAGATTCCCACAGTGGCTGTAATAGTTTACATTCCCACATGTGTACAAGGGTTCACTTTAGTCAACATCTTCACCAGAATTTGTTATTTGTTTTCTTAATGACTGATATTCTGGCTGGGGTGAAATAGAATCTCAGTGAAATTTTAATTTGCATTTCTCTGATAGATAATGAGGTTAAAGATTTTTACATGTGTTTATTGAACAAATTTGTGTTTTATTATTTGAGTACTACCTGTTCATTTCACTAGCCCATTTACTGACTTGACAGCTTGAATACTTAGTTTTTTTCATTCATTGTATATTCTAGATATTAGTCATATCACATGAATAGTTAGCACAGATTTTCTCCCATTCTATCTGCTATTGGTGAACTTTGTTAATTGTTTCCACGAATGTGCAGAACTTCTTTGGTTTCATGAGGTCCCATGTGTCAGTTTTTTATGTTATCCTGAGTAGTCTCCTATTTAGGAAGCTCTTGTCACTGCCTATGTCTTGAAATAACTCCTTCGATTTTTCTTATAATGGTTTCAGAGTTTCAGGTCTTACAACAAGATCTGTCACCCATTTGAAATTGACTTTTTGTACAAGGTAACAAACAGAGATCTAGCTTCATCCTTCTACATGTGAATACTTGCTTTTCCCACACCATTTGCTATAAAGATGCTGTCTTTTCTCCAGTGTATATTTTTTGGTATAATTGTCAAAAATATCAGGTGACTATAGATGTGTGGATTTATAAATGGGTCTTCTATTCCATTGACTGACATATCTGTTTTTGCGTCTGTACCACGATGATTTTGCTAATATGTCTTTGTAATATAACTTGAAATTGGTGACACCTCCTGGATTAATCTTTTTGCTCAGGACTGCTTGGAGTATCTGGGATCCTTTGTGCTTTTACATGAATTAAAATCTTATTTCTATTGCTAGGAAGAATGACATTAGGATTTAGATAGGGATTACATAGATTATTTTTGGTAAGGCAGTCATTTTCACAATACCAATTCTTCCAATCTCTGACCATGAGAAGTCTTTTCAATCTAATATCTACTTCAGTTATTTCCCTTAATGTTGTAAGTTTTCACTGTAGACGTTTTTCAAAATCACCAGTATGTGTTGTCTGCTTTTCTTGATAATAGTTATTCTGGTTAAGTGAGATGTACTCTCAACAGATTTTTAATTTGTATTTACCTGAGGCAATCCAAATTTAAATTCTTCTTATTCTTTCCTGAGCTATTGGAGTCTTATTCAGAAAGTCATTTCCTATACCTGGGTCTTAAAATGGTGTCCCTATGCCTCTCCTACAGAAGTTTCAAAGTTCCAAGTCTCAATTTAAGCCATTGATCAATTTTGAAATGATTTGTGTGCAGGTGAGACATGACAATCTATTTCTCTTTTACCTATGGATATCCAGTTTTCTCAGCACCAGTCTGTGTCTTTTCCAACCTAAGTTTTTGGCCTCTTGATAGAATGCCTGCATAGGCTTGTTTCTGGGTCCTTTACTTTATTGAGCCACAGACTTGGTTTTATTTCCAGTATCACACTGTTTTTATTACTATTTCATTGTATTAAAGTTTGCTGTCTGCATTGTGATGCCTCAAGACAGCTTTAGCTATTTGGGGTCTTTTGTTTTTCCACATTAATTTTTCCTAGTTCTGTGAAGAATGTTATTGGAGTTTTTAAGGTGATTATATTGAAGCTGTACATCACTTTCAATAACATGGCCATTTTCTCAAGACTAACTTTGCTAATCCATGATCATGGGATACCTTTTCCATCTTCTATTGTCTTCTTCAATTTATTTCTTCATAAAATGTTTGTTTATTGGGGTTATTGTTAATGAAGTTGTTTTTCTTTCTTTCAGAAAAAAATACATAGGAAAGTTCTTGATTTTGTGCATTGAATTTGCATCCTGCTATTCTAAAGAAAATGTATGTTTGATCTGAAAGTTTTCTTATAGTGTTTTAGGGTCTTTTATGTAAGAAATCAAGTTGTCTGCAAATATAATGTGACTTCTTTCTTTCTTTCCTTTTGTACTCCTCTTATATCTTTCTCTTGTGTTATTGTTATGGCTAAGATTTCAAACACTATATTGAGTAGTGAGAATAGATACTCTTATCTTATTCCTGATTTTAAGAGAAATGTTTTCAGTTTATCCACATTCAGTATAATGCTGGTTATATATTTATTGCAAAAGACTTTTCTTATATTTAGATATAATCCTTCTATTTCCATTAGTTGTTTCCTTGGGGCTTTTTTTTTTCCTATCATGAAGAGACATTAAAGTTGTTACTGGCTTTTTTGCTCCATCTATTGAAATGAATGTGGTTCTTATTCTACTAATGTCCTCTACTATATTTACTAATTTTCATATGTTAAACCATTCTCGAATTTCTGGCATTAAAATAACTTTATTATGAAGTATTTGTAAATATGTCATTGAATTTGCCTTGTAAAATTTTGAGGATTTTTGCTTTTAAGCCCATCAAGAAAAATTATCTGTAGTTTTATTTGGTGTGTATCTTTTATCTTTGTTGACTAAACATAAAGGTATTCTTTCATTTACTGTTTTATGGAACATGCTGAGGAGCACTGATGTTATTTCTTTAAAGGTATGAAAGAATTCAACAGTGACTCCATCCATGCTTGGGCTAGTCTTTGTTGACACCATATTACTGATTCAGTATTATTGCTTGTATCTATTTGGGTCTTTATATATTCTTGGATCGATTTTGGCAAGTTACATATGTCTAGAATTTTATTCACTTCTAGATTTCTGATGTTTTGTATAAATTTTCAAAATGTCTCCTGATTATCCTCTGAGTTTCAGAGGTGTCTCTGATGCCACAATGATATGCGCTCTCTCTCTATCTCTAATGTGTTGGTTTAAATGCTCTCTTTCTTTGGCAGCTTGGCTATGGGCTTGTATGCCATGCTTATCTTTCCAAAGCAATTCTGTACTCAGTGCACCTTTGTACTCTTTGCTTTGTCATTTTATGTCTGCGTGGTTTTTATTGTTTCTCAGCTCTTCGAACACACACATAGTTTATCTAATATCTCTCAGTCTTCTCCATGTAAATGCTCAGATTTACACACTTCCCTCTTAGAACTGTGTTTCCTTTAACCCATAGATCTGGGTGTTTCATTTTCATTTTATTCTAGTGTATATTTTTCCTATGGTTTCTTGAGTGACTCACTAATTATTTAAAGGAATATTGCTTTAGTTTATAGGTGTTTGTGTATTTTCTATAATTTATCTTACCTCTGCTTACTAGTTTTAATCAAATTATGATCCAAAAAAATACAAAAAAAAATGTCAGTATTTGTTGGTATTTATTTACTAACTCTCTTAATCTTGACCACTGAATAGTTCACCTTCACTGCCTTTTTTTAGAACACTGATTCTGGGCCACTAGAAATCATGTCTACCACACTGAAATTTAAAAACAAAACCCCAAATCAGCCCTTTTACATGTGCAGTTTCTGGCAGTGTAGTTTGACAAAACATAAAGTAATCAAAAAAGTGACACTGCATTTGTACAATAAACAACATTAATTACATCGTCACAACTTAAAAATTGTGTAAGCATTCAATTCTCCACTCTGTTTCTAAAGTATTCTTAATATTTTAGCTTATAGATATTGAAAGAAAAATTATAACCATTCAAACTTGGTCCTATTAAACTGATTGAGCTATAATTAAATGGCTGATACAACAAAAGAGGCTTTAATACACTTCTAGTTGCATCCACAGTGTCTTCTGCTTCATTAACTCTGCCTTGATGTTAACTTTCGCTTGTTCTCCTTATTGTGTTCTAGTGTTTTGAGTGTGTCTGTTTTTGACTGTCATGTTCATAATAATGGGGCAGAACTGACCACATACTTACTGGAAGAAATACTCATTAGGTTCTAAAGAAGTGAGTTTTCCTTTGTGATATGATAGCTTGTCAATTATAATTATGCTTTCTGAAGAAGTGTACATAGTTTTGAGATGGACTTGGGATGTTTCTGTCTTTCATGGCTTTAATTATTTAAAGGCTTTTTATTAAGAACTGCATCTTCCAAATATGGTCAAATATTTAATTTTACTAATTATTGATTAAAGTCTTTCTTATCTTTACCTAAATCCATCACATAAATTAACCACACGCACTATATTACCTACATACTCATATTTCTAATATAGACATAGACTCTTGTGATTATGTTTCTTTCCTGAGGGCAGCATATCAAATCACTTGACTCCTATGAGTTCTAGGCAGCATAACATCACATCAATGCAGCATGCATAGCATGACTGATGAATTTAGTCAAAAGGGCTCTGTTTGTCTGCTTTTTTAGCTAGTAGAAGCAATACTATAGCAAATACATTATATATTTGTCAGTTCGTGTGCTCAATCATGTATACTTCTACAATAAAAATGCTACATAAAAAGGTGTGCACATTTTTAAAGAAACAATTCTGAATGGGCCTCTGGAAAGCTATTCTACTTTTCAGTTTCTACTACCAGTTTATAAGTACCAGTTTCTCCATTTGTGTACCAACAATGGATATTAACAATGACTTTTTTTTTTAATCTAACTAACAAAGAGAGTTATCTTACTGTAGTTTTAATCTACACTCCTCTGACCACTAATTAGATTTTATTATTTGTGTCTCCTTCTATTGGAAATCTAGTTTCTATTCTATACTCACGTTTTATTGTTTTCTTTGCAGAGATTTGGTAAAGCTCCTGGTGTATTAGGGATATGAACTCTTTATTTCATATGTTGGAAACATATAGCTTGTCATTTTTTTAACTTTATACATTTATCTTGTTCCTTCTAGAATTAACAGAAAGTTAAAATTTTATAGAACTTAAATTTGTGTTTATTGAATACTGTTTATTTTTCCCTAAGATTTTAAATAAAATCTTCCATATATTTTTCTCAATTGCTCTGTTTCTCACCTTTAGGTATTTAATCCATCTGGAATGTTTTCTGTGCTAACAAGACTGAAATTTAAGACTTTACTTTTACCTTTATAGCTGGACAATTATCCCAAAAACATTTGTTGAATTGTGCATTAACTTGAAATGAATTTTATTTTTATATATACACATGGATCAATTTTTGTACCCTGTATTTTACTTCTTTGGTCTATATGTCTTTCATTGTGCCAATAAAGACTATCTTTTGGTTTGTTTCAATATCTGATACAACCATTCCTCCTTGCTTAGTCTAACTTAAATCTCTTGGTATTTTAAAGTGATATATTTAATCATGGCTGATATAATTTATAATATAAACTATAACATGCTTCTTATTTTCAAAATATTTCCTTCCTTCTTCAATAGTGACTTCATTTTGAAAACAAGTTTTTGTTCCATCTAGTACAGATGTATAGTCTATTTTCTTTGGTTTTTAATATTTCTAGCTGGGTTTTAAAGTCTCTTGAAGTTTTCAAGCAACATGCCTCCAAATATTGACAATGTCGTGCATGTTTAATATAAAAATATATCTTAAAGCTTTTACATTGACTCCATGAAGAACGTAAATAACATCAGTAATAGACATGTTTTATCTTGTTGTTACTTTGGCAATATTGAGGCATACATCTGACCCTCAAAACTAGAAGATATTAACTTATTTTTGTCAAGATTTTCTTCCAGTTGTAAATTCCAAATGTTATCATCCATCCTTCATAAGCCCTCACAACAAGCTGAAACAAGGGAGTAGAAGACTACAATGCTGTCCACTAGAACGGAGCTGCTAACCTAGAAATCAAATATAAAGATAAACACAGAAGACTCTAGGTCTAAAGCAGGTACTGGGAGACATTATGGCTAATTAAACTGATGGAAAAACATTGGGATATAATTCTAGAAGGAACAAGAATATCTAGTTGATTCAAGGGATTTCTATGTCTACTTATTACATGTGTAGGAATGTTTTGTCTATATATATGTATGTACACCATGTGTATATCTGATGCCTCTCATAGGTCATGTTAAGGCACCAGATTCCCTGGAACTCGAGCTATAGATAGTTGTAAATCATCATGTGGATGCTGGAAACAGAACCCCCTTCCTCTGCAAGAGTATTTGGAGAGATGGCTCAGTGGTTGAGCTCTGTTGCTCTTGCAGAGTATCTGAGTTCAGCTCCCAGCACCCACATTGTGGCTCACAATCATCTGTAACATCAATACTAGCGAATCTAAAGCCCTTTTTTGGCCTTTGCAGGCAGTGCATGAATGTGGTGCACAGATACATGTACAGGCAAAACACCCTTATACATACAATAAAATTAATAAATCTTAGAGAAAACTTTTAAAGAAAAAATTGGGGGATTATTAATATTTAACATCAAGTAATACTTGAACCCTATGTGTTGAATGAGTCATGGTGTTACCTGTCATCCAGGCTGCGAGTGACATAACTAAAAGTGTTCACAGACATCTCTTTAAACACCTTTCTCACACTGCAGTGTATTGGACCTGAACTTGACCAGTGAGTTTAACAGGACGATAGACCAAATCAGATTAGACCATTCCTCACAAAATGGAATCACTTCAAAATATTTACAAAGAAACAGTAATACTGGATGAAACTAGATAAAATTAATAAGGCAAGCAGAGTAGGGGAGAAATGAAAGACATGAGAAGGTCTCCATGTCAGTCAGGTACCCTGGACCCTGCCGTCTTACATGCAGCACATGCCAGAGCAGAGAGCACTCCACATCTGCAGCAGGACATGACTGGAGAGCTCGTGAAAGTTCTCCATGATGCCTATTACAAACCAAAAGAGGATTAAAAGATTACTTTTAAATGGTAGATAAAGTTTCTAGATTTTCTTAGGAACTTCAGTCCCAAAGTGGATAATACTGAGAAGATAAATTAACACCAAGAAAATGTCATTATTACTTGGTGGTAGTTTCAATTGCATCGAACTTAAACCTCTTGGTAATTTGGATTTGACACATTTTTATCCAGTCTAATAGAACTCATAATGCAGATTATAAAATTCTCCATTCTCTTCAAAATAGATTCTCAGTGTTTCTGTTACCTTTTCTCACACACTTTGCTTGTTTTCAAACTTACTGCCACATCCAGAATAGACAAGGACACAAAGGAAGGTAAAGTCATCGCAAGAATGCTAAACACTTTGAAGTCTATAGCTATACCTAAATAATCCACTTTTTAGAGACCTTGACAAATACAAAGCTAATCCCCTTTGCTTTACTAAACCTATTTTTAAATTTTCATTTTCCAACTTAACTATTGAACTAGTTTAAAAAAACATAAACACTGAGTTGCTAGCAAAGTTCGCCCTCAATTTCAGGGTTCCATGTAAGTTTATCTGTTCAGGTGCCATGTACGTTTATGCTGGGGGTACTCCTCAATCCCCACCTTATTTACAGTGTCTCTCACTGAACCTTGAGCTCTCACTGACTGGGTGAGACTGGCTGGCCAGCAAGCTCCAGGGCTCCTCCTGCCTCTGCCTCTCCACAGCTTCAGATATGGGTGTGCAGTTGCCCTGTCCAGCTTGGTATGTGATTCTGGGGACTCAAGCTCAGGTCCTCGTGGTCACACAGCAGGCACTTGACCAACAGAACCATCTTTCCATCCCAAAATTACTTTTGTATATGAAGATGTTTTAAAAGTTCCTTTACTATTGCTTTTCTCACCTTGCAGATGACATCAGTTGGTAAGAAGCAACAGGACTGCTGGACATCATTAGAAATCTTGTGGGCCCTTGGATCGAGAGATAATGCGCTATATAAGCCAGAGAATTCCACACGGTCTCTTTCTCCTGCTCTCACCGACTGAGAAGTCAGGCTGAAGGAGAGCACAGCAAGGTAGGTATACCATTAACAGAATTTAGACTGCTGTAGCCCAAGGCAAAGGCCTGGCATAAAAACTGCTGAGAGAGAGTCCTTTAAAGGCATATGTCTGTCTTGGGGCCCCAGAGTGCTGGCTTCTGAAATGTACTTGCCTCGCTCACTTTTCTGGCGCTCTGGGGCCCCAAGACAAGTAAAGGGACATCAAACTCCTCCTCATGGGAAGCCAGATGCCAACCCAAACTGCCCACCAATTTCACCAAAGAGACTTAACTTCTACCACATAAATGTCCCCTTGAATGGACTGTGACTTATAGTCTTACATCGCTTTTTGTATACGTAATAAGGAAAATAGAAATGGAGTGAGTTGGTTAAGGAATTAGCTGGATTTTAGCTGTGAGATTTTCACCAAAGAGACTTAACTTCTACCACATGTTTACATTAGTCTAAACTATTTTTAGGAATTAATACCATGTATTATAGTCCAATTCAGCAGTTCTTTTTTTTGTTACGGACAGATAAAATAATGACACAAAATATTGCTATTTTAGTGCAATCTGCTATGGCCTATTAGAGGCTAACAACACCTGTACATGTGTTCATTTGTTTAAATGTGATTGTAGTTGGAGGTGGGGGTCTTTGGAAATTTGTCATAAATAGGGTACAGTTCTCATGATAGGGTACAGTTCTCATTGTTTTTGTAACTTCAGAAATGAATGGGTTGATTTAATAGACACGCTGTTCTCTATGCACTGACCCTTAAATACCTTAACAGTGTTTTATATCTTGGGATTCAATGACTTTGTTCTCCCAAGGTTTGGCACAGCATCTGGAATCAGTTAAGTATTCCAACAGATGGATAAGGGATCAGGAGCAATTTTTTATTTGTAACAAGCATTATTAGTTAAGCTGAATTTATTAAAGAGACCACCAAAACCTGCAGAGTCACTAAACAACTCTAAACAACTTAATCCAGTTCATTATACACATTTATAGCCTTCACATGAAATTCATGCACCAAGAATGTCTATGTATATTTTATAAAAAAACTCCATAAATTTCTGTATTCCATGAACATTATTTTAAAATGTTGTATTGCAGCAGATTTTGAAGAAAATCAGAAACACAGTATTCTTGAGTTGAAATATTATATAGTCTATTGTTGAATAGAACAAGGATGTTTTAAGATGGAGAATATCCAAGGAAATCTGGTGAAGCATCAGTTTTTATTACAATGTATATGTATTTTGTGACTGATGTATCCCAGATGGTGAAATTACAACACACCCAAGGAGTAGTGAAAAGCATCAGAATTTAATGAGACAGTATGAATAAATACATTCAGAGTGGGAATGAAGATAAATGGCTGCTTATAATAGAAATAGTTTTTACTATTTGTGTGTGAATGAGAAAAACAACAATTGTTCTTTCAAACTGAGAAAGCAGAAGAAGAAAAGTGACATTACACTGTCCCAAAACTGTGGTTAGAGGAGTGCAGACGTTTCAGATCAGGTTCTCACAGATGATGCAACTCTTCTGGATTGGAGAGAAATAAGAGTGTCTGTACACTTCTTCAGAATTGGGCTATGTCTCTAAGTAGGGCTCCCTATGTAAGTCAGGCTGCTGTGGAGCTCCAGATGCTCCTGACTCACCAGCTTACTGCTGAGATTGTAGCCATGCCCCTCCCCAAAGTGCACTTTCTTGAATTTTCATCATTTCCATTTTCTGGTTAATATCTCACTTATAATAAAGACCATAATTCTGAACACATATTTTGTCTTGAGTCAATCATTGATTGTAAAAATAAAATATGCATATAGTGTCATTTAAAAACATAAGCAATATTACAGGTTGCATATTTGTACCCTGCCTACCTCTAAAGAAAACTTAATATGATGAATAAGATACATTTAATGTTATACATTAGATTTCATAATACATTTGAAACAGCAGAAAAAGATCAGGACTTGGTCAAAAGCATAAGGCTGACCCTGAAGAAAGGGGAAAACACCTAAAACTGCAAACTTATAAACATGGGAAGTGTCTACAGGTTTGCTAGGCCTATAGGCACTGCACAGTGCATAGAGAAGGTCTAGAACAACCAAGAATGTAAGTGTTTGGGATTTAGACGTGATAGATTCAAGGTCTGCATCCCTCATTGGGTTGGACACTAAGAAAAAGGGAGCATGACTTTTGTCAAGTGAAGCAGAAATGGTTGATGTTGGGGTATGTAGTAAGTTAACCAAGGTCTTCGGAAAAACCAAGAGTTGTAGTTGCTTTAGAACTTTTACATTCAGAAGCAATTGCCTCACACTCTACCTAGGAGTTTGTCATACAAAGTAAACAAAGAACTCATAAATAGGATGAGAGGGAATCTTAAATACATAGATGACCATCTGGTGGTGGTAATAATAATAACAACAACAACAAATAATGAAAGAGAGAAAACATGAAGGAAGAACTTATTCCTCATAAGCATAGTTTTAACAGGGAATACTACAGGATATCCATAATTATATAATCTCAATATAAAAAGAATACAGTATTGTTTAAATTTTAAATCAGAACATTAAAACTATAAATCAATTCCCACATTATTGAAATAGTAAAACAAATAAAAGTCTTATTAAAGAGCTTAAATTTCAGTTATATGCCAGCAAAGAGAGGTAAGTGGGTAAAGGCACTTGCCAGAAAGCCCAAGACCTGTTCTATCCTCAGTGCCAATATGGTAGGAGAGAACTGACTTCTGTAAGCTGTCCTGACTGCCACACATATCCTATGACATATATGTGTCCACACACATATACACACATACATGCATGCACTCAAATAAAATTTTAGTAACTTTTTAAATGCAATTAAGTACTTTTCACAGGACATATTCCAAACTTGATAAATGGATTTATAAGAAAAATAGGCAAGCAATAAAAAAGCCAACAGAAAGTCAATAAATTTTACCAGTGTATTAGTATGTGGTGGCCACCATAACAGTCTGTCATAGCCAGGTTACTTAAATAAGAGAAATTTCTTTTTGTCAGTAATATAGACTAGTCTAAGACACAGGTTCTAAGTGCCTTGTTTTCTGGTAAAGATTCTCTTGGCTAGGAGACCAAGACGTGCTAGTTTCTCACATGGAGTTTCTTTGGTGTGTGCAGGAGGAGCCAGAATGAAATCTCTGGTGTCTCTTCTTGTAAGACACTGATCTTGTTCTATATTTCAAAGGCTGTGGGAGAATTCATTCACTTTACTAGGTAGTAGTGAACAATCTGCTTTTTGTTTCAAATGGAAGAACTATATAATTTTAAGTTTAGATAAATAACTATAAAATTAGAGATTACAAGTTGGGTGTGATAGCTCATACCTGCAATCCCAGCACTTAGAAGCCTAAGTGCTCTAAGCCTTTGAATGTTTGAGGTCAGACTAGGCTACATAATAAATATCAGGACAGCCTACACTACAGCATGAAATCCTGTCTCTTAAAATTTAAAAAAAAAAATCACAAATAATGGCTGCTTATCATTGGTATTATCCATTTTTAAAAGCCCAAGATTTTAAAAATGAGCAATGAGCCAAATTTTAGTATACAAAATATTTTTCCTCTCATCAGAAATGTCTTGAGTTGGTGATTTTTTTCCCCCTGAAGCTTTAGAAAAGTAGAAAGGATGGTCCTTCAGATGTCCTCACACAGGAAAGGGGCTGAGTGAAGAGCTCCACATTCAGGACTCACTAGTCACAAACATCTGAGTGGCTTAAGGAAGCAAAAGACCTGCTTACTCCGCATCAGTACACATCTCTCTGCTTCTGACAGATTTTTCTTTAAATATAAAGGGAGGGGAGAAAACAAGCCAAAGGCCTACTTTACTGAGGTAAAATCTTCACAAAGACCCCAACTGACTCCATAGCTAAACCCAAATCATGCAATTTACAGCAAAATCGCCTGTCATAGACTGCAAGTCAATTGTTTACACACTTGGAAAGTCATCTGACACATACCCCAGGAGACACTCTCTGCTTTCTTTTCCCAATACCAGAGCACTGTAACAGTATGCATAGCTACAGCATGGTCAGTGCCAGGTACTACGTACCCAAAATTCCTTAACACTCAAAACCTATGACTATAGCATTTGCCACAGTCTCAAGATACATTCTGGTTTTTCTTGAAGCCACTTATGAATTAAACACTATAGACTATTAATACACAGGGGGGCTACACATAATACCACACAGACAAG
Organism: Lophiomys imhausi; assembly: GCA_907164525.1. Taxonomy (NCBI): domain Eukaryota; kingdom Metazoa; phylum Chordata; class Mammalia; order Rodentia; family Muridae; genus Lophiomys; species Lophiomys imhausi. Next base: position 5,969,616 of record CAJQZJ010003646.1, on the reverse strand, counting down.
TGTCTTGTTTGTATATTTTGGAATTAATTAATTAATTGTGTTGTTGGCACCCGGTAGCCCAGTTTGCCTTGATTAGTATTTTGGTAGTTAGAAGAGTGAGTGAGCAAAACTTCAGCAAACCTTAGCTCAGATTTGCTAGTAGTTCTAATGTTGGGTCTGTATGTTTGAGTCACCAAAGATGTGTTATTAGGAAAGAAACTAGGCATTTTGAAAAAGGCTTCAATGACAGCTTCTCATTATAGAGAAATGTATATGGTTTGTCATTCAATGAATCCTGTTTCTGTTGCCTGAATTTCACTTACTGTCATTCAGTAGAAAAGGATTTTAAGAGCAGTAGCCAGTATGTCTTTAAACTATTCAGTATCTTAAATGGTATATACACTTTCCGCCTTGTTATTAAGCTAGACACTAGCTTCACAGACTGTGGCAATGGAGGGGGAATCAAAACATTATAGAATTTGTTATTATCAGAATAACAAGTCAGAAGCAAGGAAGCCACTACTGTGGGCTGAACTGTACTCCTATTTCCCATCCACAACCACCAAATACATATGCTGAAGCACTGGTTCACCAGTAACTCAGAACATCACTGTGTTTGGAGACAGGGTTTTCAAAGACCTAATTAAATTTGGGTCATCAGGGTGACCTAACCTAAATCTAACTGGTGTCATTATATAAGAAATCAGAATACAGACATACACATAGAGAACGATGTGAAGAAACAGGACAAGATGGCCATTCAAGCCAAGAAAGGTCTCAGAGGCATCCTAGCCTCTCTGACATCTTGGTCTCAGACTTTTAGTTTGTTCAGCTACAGTACATGTCAACTTTACTGAGGCATTGGATTGGTCGGATATTATTATTGTTGTTGTTATTACTACCACTACTTAGTATATTTGTGCAACTCTTTCCAGAAGACATCAGTATTTCTGCTGGTGGGACAGATAAAGCAGATGCAGATGGGTCTTCCCAGATGGGTGGGCATCACCCAATCTCAGTAATACCAACAGAACGAAATGGCAAAGGAGGACTGAATTCACTTTTTTAATCTTTGAGCTGGGACGTTCACATTCTGCTCCCATCTCTCCTGATTTTGGGACTTTCAGAACCTAGAATGTAACCTATAACATTGGCTAATTGGTCTTCAAATTGCACTACTCCTACATTGGTTTTCCTAGGCTAAGTTAAAACTTGAACTACAATTCAGCTAGGCAATTTCTAGGTATATAGCTGAAGGAACCTAAGTCAGTATACAACAGAGATACCTGCACATCCATTCTCACTTCAGTGCTATTCCCAATAGTCAAATTACAGTCAGCCTAAGTGACCACCAAATATCAGTGGATAAAGAAAATGAGCTATATATACACACAGTGCAGTATTATTTGTCCACAAAGAAGAATGAAATTAAGTCATTTGCAGGACAATGTTTGGAACTGGAGGTATCCTACAGAGCAAAATAATTAATACTCAGAAAGACAAATACCATGTTTTCTCTTTCTCTTCATTAAAATGAAGAATCTACATTTTAGAACAGATAGAGAACCTATTTATCAATGTTGGGGACCCGAATGTAAAGATAGATGGGGCCAAGACAGTGTGCTCAAAGCACACAGTACATATGTGTGAATGTCATGTTGAAGTCCATTATTTTGTACAAATAATATGCAACAATCAAAAACTTTTAACTATTTTGATTAATAAAAATACAGACAAAAAAAAAAAAAACAAGGAAGATATCTGACATAAACCCTGAGCCTCCACACACAAATGTGCATACATGCCAAGTGCACCTACCCAGACGTTCACATTCCTAAATGTGAACATGCATAAACACAGATACACATGCAAGAAAAATAGTCTATGAGAAAAACCCATTTTAGTGCCTGGCACACTGAAGATACAACAAATGAGAGATTTCCTTTTTAGACTCCTTTTAAACGTAGTTAGATAAGAAAATTGAAACATGCGAGAACAAATGCAGAATGAGAGCACTTTAATTATCTTGTCTTTCATGATTTTTTTTCTCAAATAATGAACTTAAATATTTAGTTTGCATCTAATCTTTAAAGTGCATTTATTCTTAATCTCCTCTATGATGCAAATTTAACATTCACTGTTCATTAATTTACCTAATTAACAAATCTGTGCCTATAAGTCAACTTTAGATTACACTTAATGATTCAACAGAAGGTTATTAACAGCCTGTTATCTGTGAGACTATCATTTAGAGGTTGTTTGTGCAGACAGTGCTGGGTAGCTTCTAACACACTTCTTAGATACTTAATAATAATTTTTCATCTTGTGCAATAGTGAAGATCACGAGTGGATTTCATTCTGCTTGAGAAGTTAAAGTAGCAGGGAAATAAAATTTATTGGCATGATTAAAGGATAGGGTACAACAAGCAGAGCTTTAGAAGTGTTCAAGGAGGGGCTCAGTGCTACAGACATGCATGGCTTCGGTGGAGGATGGAATTCAATGCCCAGCACCCACACTGAGTGGCTGGCTCACAACCACAAATAACTAGCTCACATGATCAGAACCCCTCTTCTGGCCTCTGTAGGTACCCACACTCATATGCACATGCTCACACACACACATTCAGACAACTAAAAAGTAAATCTTTTTACTTTTTTTCAAGGAAAAGTAAAAACTAATAAAAATAATCATAGAAATTTCATAAACCATATGAAATGCCAAGTTAAATCTTAGTAATCCATATATTATAGATGTACACGGGGCAGCTGCCAATGAGGGGCTTTTCTGATCTCACATAATCAAAGCACGTAGGTTTTGTCTTTGAGTTCCTGGCTTATTTTAAATAAGCTAATGTTCTCCACCTTCACCCACGCTGTTGCAGATAACAGGGTTTCCTTTTGTCTATGTCAGTGTCTGTATTGCAGCACATTTTCATTGTCAAGTCACTGTGGCCAGAACTTTAACCTCTTTCCATATCTTAGCTATCAGAACACCAATGAAATAAACGTAACTCTTACAGATCCCATTTTCAGTCTTTTGGGGAAAAATACCCTGCAGCAGGATTACTTGATCATGTCTTAATTCTGCTTTTAATTTGTTTGTTTGTTTGTTTGTTTGTTTGTTTGTTTGTTTGTTTTGAGCTGTGTGGTGTACCAAGAGTGGGCTGGAACTCACTATGTAGCCCCAGGCTGGCCTAAAGACCTTAACGGATTTAGAATCACAATGGAAACAGGTATCAGGCCAGGGAGTGTTCTGATTGGGTTAACTACCGTCTCGTAGGTGAGAGTCCTTGACCACAAAAAAAATTTAAAAAGTGAGCTAAGCACCCAATTTCATCTCTCTTTCTCTGCTTCCTGACTGGATGAGATACGAACAGCCTCAAGCTCCCACTGCCATGACTTTCTTGACATGATATCCTCAAACTGTGAACTAAAATCTAAACTAAACTTCTTAAGTTGCTTTTGCTGTGCAATTTCTTACAGCAATTCGGTAAAAAAAAAAAAAAAAAAAAAAAAAGCAAGGCAGTTCAAGAGGTCAGATTCCATCTTAAACTGGTAGCAGAACTTGGCAGTGCTTTCCATGTGGTCCATGTGGTACTGGCTTGAAAAGCACAAAAGATGCAAGATTGAGGAGGACATTTCAGAGAGCCACTGACCACAACATGAAGCTGTGAAAATGAAGTCATACTGCAATAGAGATCCAAGGTTGCACAATTCTCAGAAAGGCTGGGTTGTCTTCTGAGGAAGGGGCAAAGTACAGAAGGCCCAAGAGAGAGGCTACAGGCAGCTGAGCTGGGTGAGAGTACTTAAGGCCTTTGGAACACAAAAGGATTCCCTCACCAGACACAGATATTAAACATGGAGCTCAAGGACTTGCTGTTTACCCTACTGGGATTTGTTCTTACTTTGGTGTGACCTGTCCCTATACCCCCCCCCACCCCGCCTTGGAATAGGACTATTTATTCCATGCCATTGAATGTTAGATGTGTTTTTAGATGTACAAAGGGATGAATGTCACATTGAAATGATTCCACTCCAGAAGAGACTCTGCCCTCACATTCCTGAATGATGTTGGAACTGTTAAAGACTATGGAGACCTTGGAAGGTAGATTAAGTTTTTTTTTTCATTATGAGATGAAAATGAAACACTAGGGGACAGGGATGGTGTGTTATGATTTAAAGTGGCATGTTTGTCAAGTTGGCAAGGGATGGGCTGGTTTGAAGGGAATAAAAATTATTAAAAGACCCCCTAAGTCGGCAGTAGAGCCAGGCCAGCCGCCAGGTGATTCCCGGAACTTAGCTGACCATAAACAGGTTAAAACCAAGAATAAAGGTCAATTGGGCCACAGGCCCCCAGGGCTTCAGGAACTGGCTGACCACAAAGTAGATAACAAAACAAGATTAGAGTCATTCCTGAGACAAACAGATGTAGGATGTTTCCGCTGATTAACTAATGGGCTGGGCTGGCACATTCCAGCTGTATTTCCCCTCCCCCTTGGGTTGTGGTAAACGATGGGCTGGGCTGGTACTTCCCACCTATAATTTCCCCCACCCCCTTAATCTGTGGTGCTCCCCCATAAAATATTGGACTCTCCCCCAAATTATGGTCGCGGCTCCTACCCCTGCATGGGATACGAGTGGCGCCCCTCAGTGCACTGAGCCCTCCCCCTTTCCCCCTTTTCCCCCCCGAAATAAACCTCTTGCGATTGCATCAAGATGGTCTCTTGCGAGTTTTGGGGCGGCCGTGATATCCTGAGTGTCGGGTGAGGAACTTCCCTCCCCCGGGTCTTTCAGGTTAATCTTGGTTGTCAACTTAACGGGATTTAAAATCACATGGAAACATACCTCTGGCCATGTATGTGAGGAGCTTCTAGATGGGTTTAAACAAGAAGGGAAAACCAATCCTAAATGTGTGTACCCCATCGATGTGCTGGGGTACCAGACTGGATAAAAAAACAGCAAAGGGAACAAACATCAGCATTCCTTCCTCTCTGAATCCTGACTGTGGACACAATGTGATCAGACATTTGTCTCCATGCCTTTCCCGTATGATACATTACGCCCTTAAACTGTAAACCAAAATACACATATATGCAGGCAAAGAACCATACATATTAAAACCAATAATAAGTTTTTAAAGTTTTTCATTGCTCAAGCAAGCTAATTAATCACAATAACACTTTTAATAACCCTAAAAATAAATATTTGCCCCAAAGAGAGCCACAGTCACGAGTTATACCAGGATCCATATTTTCTGTTTGTTCAAATCCAAATCTACTCCAATGAAAAGGGCACCTATTCCCAGGTAATATTAACTACCGAAAGCCCTTCCACAGAATACTGACAGAATTTAAGGTTTCAGTTGACAAAACAATATTGTGTCAAGAAACATGAGCATTCCTAGTTATCGGTAAATGAATTATAGCTTTCTATAACTATGACTGTCACATTTAACTAGAAATAATCTAGAGACCTAAGATCTATGCCTAACCAATGTCTTCCAGAGAGCCAACGAGGTGGGATGCTTGCCTAGTATGCACAAGGCCTAGGGTACAACCCCCAGCACCGCATAGTTTGGTAATGCAGATAAATCTAGCATCAGGAAGACAGAAGCAAGAGGACAAGAAATTCAAGACTTCAAGGCTAGCCTGGGCTACTTGAGGCCCTTCCCCCCCCCCCCAAAAAAAATAAATAATTTAGTCAGCTATAGACAGCGAGCATTCTTCATCTCATGATGAAAAAAAAGTGTGTTTGTGCGTTTGTGGTCACTGCGGGATGCGTAAGACCCTGCCTCCAAAAACGGGGAATTATCGCCTAGGAATAGCCAACAGGGGGGGACGACAACTCTAAGGACGCCAGGACGCTGATACACTGATTCGTATCCTGGAACCCCAAATGAGTCAGTGAGGAGCCTTGGGCAAGACATAGCGCCCGTGCTTTAAAGAACACCCAAGGAGATCGCCAGGCGACCCGAAGCACGGGGCCTGTGTGGGATCCGCTCTCTGGTTAGCAGCCACCATGACCGGGCTACTCCAATCTGGGCAGCAGGGACCCACCTTCCGGAATCCGAGAGGCCGCTGAGTGGAAAGGACGCGCTAGAGGGCGCCCTGAACACGGGCCTCACCCCAACAGCGGCCGCCTGCGACGCTCACTCAGCTCACTTCGCCTCCTCGCGGCAGGGTGCGACGCCTCACCCGCCGCGGAGACCACTGGGACTGGTAGTACGCCCGGCCTCGGAGGCTCACGGGACTCGTAGTGCGCCTCATCCCGCCGCAGAGGCTCGTGGGACCTGTAGTACTCCCCGCCCCGCCCCGCGGCGCCCTCAGAGCCTTCAAGTCCGGCTTCCGGTTTCGTCGCCCTGCGCTGGCACGCAGCTTGTGTGCGGCGGCCGCACCTTTGTGGGCAGCGAGACATTCGTGGATCCTTCAGGAACCATCTCGGCCTCGCCGCCCCTCAGGAGGGCGGCCCCGGAGCTGGCGCGCGTGCTGCTGGGTAACGGACCTGTTCGGGCGGCCCCGGGTTGTTCCTGCTCGGCTTGTCTGTGACCTCCAGGGCCTCAGAGACCACGGGCCCGTGGGAGCCGTGGCCGAAGACATGGGACTCCCTCGGTGCCCCTGTGACGGCCACCTTGACGGGGGAAGCGGCGGTGTCTTCGAGGAAACCGGAAGCCCGTGGTGACCCCTGGCGACCCGGTGTGTTTTCTGTCGGTTTCCAAACACTGGGGAAGCGAAACCCGGTGGCCTTGGGGACGGCCCTACGTAGCCAGGGTTCAGGGTGAGTGGATCGCTCGCGCTGCCTAGAGGGTGCAGCCAGCCAGGACCGGCGTGGTGGCTGTCGCCCGGGCAGACTGACGTCGCTTTCTGCCCCCGGCGTCCCTCTGCGGTACGGAGCGGCCCGCTCTAGCCTCCTTCGCCCCTGCCGTCCCCACAGCCCCGCTGGCACAGGCAGGCTCTTCCCTAGCCTTCGCTGCCCTGGGGTTGCTCAAGTTCTGTCCCTGCCCCTATTCACTGGGAACCCTTTCAGTTTTACTTCCTGCACTGAGGTGGCATTCATATCGGAAAGGGAGAGAGGGACGTTGGGTAGTGTCGGTGGCGTCTGGGCAGTGACGGTCAGTCTGTGTGTTTCAGTCCCGTTTCTCGGCTGTATTTTGCGAGGCCGGCTAACACTGAGGTCCTCCTTACTAGGAATTCGAATACTCAAAAGTGAGATTAAATACCCATGGAAGCTACTGCTAGAAATCAGTACAAAAATTGCTCAGAACAAAATACCATGTGATGATCAAAAAACATTGACGTACTGGGTGGAAATTGACCTCTACTCCTTAAATACAGAAGACGCCCTCCCCCGTTTGAATTTTAAGTTGGGTTGAACAAAATGTTAAAGCGTAGTTCCATCTCTAGTTCTCTGAAAAAAACATTCTCATTGCCCAGACCGTGGTGATCACTTCATCTTCTTAAACTGAAAAGAGTTGGGATTATTCACTGAACGGCTACAAAATGCTGCGTGCCCAAAGGTTTGTAAATGGTTGCTTTCAAGCACATGCAAGAGTTCGATATGTAAAAGCCAGCATGCTGTCTTGGGCAATGGCAGTGGATTAGATCAAAAGTACTGGGATGCACGCATTGAATTCGCCATTTATTCACTTAGCAGGAGCAAAAGGTTAAGCTTCTTACTCCTGCTTTCTCCTGTCCCCTTTCTCTGAAGTACAGTGCTTACTTACTTTCCAAGGCACCGGGATATAGTTTCTGAGAGCTATGCTGGCTCTGAGGTTGGCAACCTGTTTGCATGTTTAATTACCTCACCTGTAAATTGAGGCATGCTTACCCATTTTACATTTGATTTAATGAATTCTTAAGAACTACCTAGTATAAAGCAGAAGTCCAAGTCGGGAATGGTAGCACAGGCCCTTAGTAATAACCCCAACACTAGGGAGACAGAGGCAGGCTGATTTCTGAGTTCCAGGCTAGCCACTGCTACACAGTGAGACCTCTTAAAGAAAAATACAAGGTGAATCACAGTTTTGAGTATATAAGTGCCTATACCAGAAGTGCTTCATTAATGATAACAGAGAGCATGGCCATGATTGCTGAGTGAAATAATAAGATTAAAAAAAAATGAATAGGACTAACATAACTAACGGTGCTTGCATTCTGAATTTACATTGTTTTCCATTGTCAGGAAATAGTTCTTCCTAACATCTAATGTAGGCGTTTGGTTGCATTGCGGTACATGGCTTTAGAGGAGTGAGAAGAAGTACAGATGCCCTTTGCGCTGTGCTGTGTGTGAGTCTCAAAGCTCCTTGGCCATAAAAACTGGTCTCTAGACTTACTGCAGTCAGTGAGTCAGGATCATAAAAATGAGAGTGGCATTTTTCATATTACATATCTGATATTGCGTAAGCTTTTGAACACTTAATGAATTACAGAGTATTTGGTTGCAAAGGCACATAGATTTAAGTGTTGGCATCTTTTTAAAGGGGCACTTGAGAATCTCTTTTAAAGAAGCAGAAGCCATTCCCATCCCTAATTATTTAAAGTGGGAAAAGAAAAGGAATACTTATTTCCTGATTCTCCACTATAAGATTTAATCTTTTTCCCCCACTGTTTCTTAACTGACCTGTATGAAGTGAGTTCTTGGATATCCTGGCTTTTTAAAGATAGAAAGCTAATGGAAATTCTAAGCAGGATTCACTTTGGAAGGTAATGCACAATAGGCCTTAGTTCAAAGCCCAGCTCTGTCACATGCCACAGTGTGATGACAGACAAACACTCTTTAAGCCTCAGTTTCCTCAACTGTGGTGTTGATAGTGCCTTTCTTGCCAAGTAGTGTAGATATGAGGTACTTAACTTGCCCAGTTTCTGGCATAACTGAGTTTCTTTTTATCTGTTAAATTCTGTATTTGGATTAAAAAAATTGCCTTCATAATACAAGGAGATGGTATCTTAATTACAATCCAACTCTGTAATGTATACATATGAAAATTAAGATCCAGAGAGCAGATGTGAACTAGTGTGTAATCAGGGTGACAGATAATAGACTAGAATTTGAGTTTCTGAATCCTAGGTCATTGTACTACAGACTTCAGCCTTGTCTAGATTCTTATTGGGAACAATTGTAATCACAGCATACAGAGTATTATGAAGAACCTAGATTTGACTGACTGCTAGGTTCATCTCCCACCTCCATCTGCCAAGCTTCCAGTTCAGGTAGGTAAGGGTTTCCCAATCCTCCCCAGGCCCACTCTTAGTCAACCCTGCTGCTGGCATGGACAGATCTACTCTGTCTGGTCTCAACCTTGGTCAGAGAAACTTCCTTTTGCAGTGGTCAGCAGTCACTGGAGAGATCCATACTGGGTCAGAACGATGAGAATAGGAGACTGAATACTCAGCCCTGAACAGGAGTATATACTAATCTCAGCACCAGCAAGGTGCAGAGATCATCATGCCAGAGAAAGTAAAAAGAACATAAGAGCTGAAGGAAGGAGCCAAGTGCTGTAAAATGCTGCCTTCTGGATAGAACGTGCTCATCACAGTCATGATCTCAGCAGATGTTGTTACCTTACAAGACTTAACACAAAGTCCCAGTTTGGATGGGGTACATAATCTTCAGGCTTTACCCCATACTCAGGGGTTGTTGGTAGTGGATAGTGACAGGGAGGGGTAGAATCATCCTTTACTGAAGACATGGCCATTGTCCAGTGGATGGGCCACAGAAATGTACTTACGGGCAGCACAACTGCACTTGATGGATTATCAACAAAAAAGGACATGAAGTGTGGGCATGTTGAGGAATATGGGAAGAATTGGAGGAGGCAGTAGATCACATTTCATAGTGTATATGCATGAATTTAAAAGTGAACCCTAAATTTAGAAGATAAATTATGTGGGTTCATATCCCAAGTTTGTCTTGGGATATAATCTTTGGTTTATTGTTTTGTAAGTTAGGTTAATAGGAATTACCCAAAAACTAGAAATGTGCATGTGCAAGCATTAGTGGTTGGCACCTGACAAATGATCTAAATGGCAGGATAATCATTAATTCCTAGAAAAAAAAAGAACAATCTTGTGTCAGAAGATATTTCTGTTTTCTACTGTATCAAATCCCAGTATAGAGACTAGAGAGATAGTTCAGCAGTTAAGAGCACTGGCTGTTCTTCCCAAGGACCAGGGTTCAAATCCCAGCACCCACATGGCAGTTTGAAACTATCTGTAAAGACAAGGCATGGTGACACAAGCCTTTAATCCCAGCACTCAGGAGGCAGAGGTAGGCTGATCTCTGTTGAGCTCAAGACTAGCCTGATCTACAGAGTGAATTCCAGGATAGCCACAGCTACACAAAGAAACCCTGTCTCGAAAAAAAAACAGATCCCAGTGTATTTAGCCTGAAATAGACCCTCTCAGTATTGATTGCAGTGAAGATGGAAATTATTATTTTAAAAAATAATTTTGAACCCAGGTCCTTTGGAAGAACAGCCAGTGCTCTTAACCGCTGAGCCACCTCTCCAACTGTTAAAATAATTTTGATTAATGACACTTGAACCTCTTTTTCTACATATGGCTCTCCATGAGTCACAGACACTACCCACCTTATCCAACAAACTGCTCCATTATCATTCCGAACTTTACTGCTCTCAGCTGTAATTGGCAGCATAAATTACCTCAATCCTTTCTATTTCTGTTTTAGTTTATATTTAATTTATAGTCTTAATGTATTTTTTAATCTATACTCTAAGATATGACATTGTCAAACATGAAATATTTGTATGTGTGGCTATCTTTGTAGCATTTAAATATACTACACCTAACTTTCTAGTACTGTCATGATGAAATGATAAAGTTGAAATACTTTCTGAAAGCATCTTCATGCAAAGCTTAGGTGGTCACCAGTTGATAACAGAGAACTAACCTTGCCTGTAGCTTGCCTGTAGATGCTCAAGAATACTAGTTATAATGTGGATTCTATAAATCATGTAATATCTTTAGTTCTGTTGTATCTTGATAATAGTTCTCAAATAAGAATGGGACTCAGAATAACTTGGAATGCTCTATAGAGTGTAGTTTGAAATTTTTAGCCTAGATATTCTGGTTTACATGGATCTTCAATAAAGCCACATAATGAATGTTTTTAACAGGACTACAAGAAATTCTAGGCAGTAGTCTCCACTTGACTTTGTCAAACACTGGGTTAGACTGTTTCTACCGTCATTTTGCTCTTGAAAACAAAAAACTAAACTTGTTTATAGCATTCTCTGGAAAACATTACTGCTTTTATGACTGAGATGGACCCACTTAAGTTTGCCTTTGAAGAATATGTTTACATTGGTTAAATTTTGAAAATGAATATTAACCAGTTCTTGCTAGGGAGTAAGACTCAAACATCATTGAGTCTCTCAGTTAATTTTTTTTTTGGTGGGGGGGGGGTCTCTTTTGTAGTAGTGGGGATTAAACCTAGGGCTGTCTATATGCTAGAAAAATGCTCTACCACTGAGCTTCAGCAGCAATCCAATAATTTCCAGTGACTATATTTTCTATTCATCAGGTATGAACGAGTTTCTTAAAATGTTACATGTTAAAATTAGCTTAATCTATTTAAGTATAGTACATTTATCCAGGAAAATCAAACTTCTAGGCCAGCTGGCTGGTTTTGTAAATACACTTTATCATAGGGCTCCATACTGTAGCCAGCCCAAGAATGCCTGGAACTCACTAGATAGTTCAGGCAACCTTGAGCTGGTAGCAGTCCTTCTGCCTCAGCCTTGAAAGTGCTGTGATTACAGATGTGAGCCCCCCGCCCCCCATTCTCTAAGTTCTTGATAAAGGTAAGGTTTTCTCAAGAAAAGATCATTGTGGAGGGAAAAATATTAGTAATTTTGGTTCTAAAATCAAACAGCCTCTGCTGCACACTAATCTGACCTGGCTACATTTATGGCCCAGTTTTCTCGTCTGTAAAAGGGTGTTAATAAGATTTTATGCCTCGGTAGGGCAGTCATGAGAATTTTTTTTTTTTTTTTTTTTTTTGGTTTTTCGAGACAGGGTTTCTCTGTGTATCCTTGGCTGTCCTGGACTCACTTTGTAGACCAGGCTGGCCTCGAACTCACAGTGATCCGCCTGCCTCTGCCTCCCAAGTGCTGGGATTAAAGGCGTGCGCCACCACCGCCCGGCTCAGTCATGAGAATTTAAATAGATGTTTCTAAGCAGCACAGTGCCAGCAAGTAATTCATTGGTGATTGTATGAATTGATTTTTATGTTGCCAGTGTGAAATACCTATGAATGGGCTACTTACAAAGAAAAGGAAAACCTTTAGGTCACAATATTAGAAGTTCAGGTCACCTCACTTGGTCTCCAGTTACATCTTTACCTCCTGTCATTCCCCTTTCAGCTCCTCCCTCCCCACACTTTTTCATGTCTTTAAAGTTGTTCACCTATTAGAAGTTAGCAGACCGTAAAGGTTTAAGAATGCCTTCTCACAAGAGTGAGCTCTGTCATTTTGGTACCTTCTTTGAAACCATCTGCCAGGCATGGTGGCACACACCTTTACTGCCAGCACTCAGGAAGCAGAGTGAGTCAGGACAGCCAGAGACACACACAGAGAAATCCTGCCTGAAAATAAAAAAGAAAACCTTAAAATAAAAAAAAGAAAACCATGCCTCTGGCTCCATAGCATTTTGTACTGTTTCAGAAATATTACTTACCTATACAGTATAATAATTGTTTTTCTGTACACCTGTCTCCACACTTCGTTATGGAGATTTTATTTTGTATTTTTGCTTAAAAAATGGTTAATGCTAAAAATGAATACAGAAAAATCACAATTGAATTATTTACAACTTTGTTTAAAACAAAAGTGCAAAAGCTAGGGTCTTTAAAATCATTTCTTGCTTTTGTAGAGCAATTTATTAGTATTTGTTTTTAGTTAATTTTAGAAGATACTCAAATTCAATAAATTACATCCATTTGAGGTAGGATTGTTATTTAAATCAGATGAATAGTGTGGGTACTGTTTTGACCTCTCCTAAAACTAGACTGCATCATAGTACTTACTATGTTATCATATAGTATATTACATATATACACATACATACATGATATATATGTATATAATGTTCTTTAGGTGAAATAGCATTTTACAGCTTTGCTTTATTTAACCATGGATCCAGCCCAGGGCATGGTACATGTTTGGTGGATGCTCTGTTGCTGAGCCATACTCACAGGCTTATTTCACACTTTCATCAAACTTAACAGTAATGGATTATGGTTCTAAGTGTTTTATCTATGATCATTTTTCATTATTTAGACTATAAAAGTTGTTATTAGCTTTCCCACAAGGTCATACAGACACTGAACTTTGGATTAGGACCTGGGTGGCTATGTTTATAGCAACTGTGTGTGTTGCCTCTGCAAAAAACTAGTTTTACAGTTGTTTTCAGTGTTCACATTGTAATTATAGCTTTTCTTCGCCTGCTCACTGACCCACATGACCCGCATGCTGTTTCTTCTCCACAGCTGCCATGGACACGCTAGTGGAAGATGACATCTGCATTCTGAATCATGAAGAAGCCCACAGAAGAGAGGCGGTGACTCCACTCTCGGCATATCCTGGCGATGAGTCTGTTGCTTCCCATTTTGCCCTGGTCACTGCATATGAAGACATCAAGAAGAGACTTAAGGATTCAGAGAAAGAAAACTCCTTCTTAAAGAAAAGAGTAAGGACTTTGGAAGAAAAGGTAATTTTTTTTCTCTTTTGGCTATATTTTTGACATAAAGAATAATTCCAAATATTTGAAATTTAAAATATTTTATAATCTGTCTCCCAAGAATAAGTAACAATTTCTAAATTCTTCTCCACTAAACTACGCTGCATCAGCCATACCATGTGCTCAGTGATATTGCAGAATGGGACTTAACAACAAGAGGGTTGTATTCCAAAAACTTTCTCTTCCTTTTTTTCAGATTGCCTCTTTTCATTGCCTTGTGCTATTGCCAGTTTTTTTCTTGTTTTTTGTTTTGTTGGGTTCTTGTGGGGTCTTGTTTTGGTTTGGTTTGGTTTTTTTGTGAAGCACATGTCCATGTCCACCTGCATGTATGTAAAGCCCAGAGGCCAACATCAGGTGGTGCTCCTCAGGAGCACTTTGTTTTGAGGTAGAATCTCACACTAGGTCATAGAGCTTACTAATTAGTCTAGGCTGCCTGGCTAGGAAGCTCAGGAATCGTCTAGTCCCTATGTCCCCATGCTGAGGTTCCAAGTACACATCACCACACCTGGTTTTTACATGAGGATTGAACTCAGGTCCTGCAACAAGCAGTTTACCTAGCCCCACTATGTATATATCATTTACAATTTTCAAGTCTACAAAAGAATAAGATACCAGTAAAGGAAACTGTGAAAAGAGTACCTCCTGTGCCTTGCTTCACTATGGTTAACAAATTCTCTGCCAGGAACAGAGCCTTTACTTCTGCATTCTTTTTTATTTTTATTTTTTTCACAAAGGAGGAATAACACTTTGAGCTAATAATGACATGTATTTTTCTATGCGGAGTGTTACATTTCTGAAAGCTATATAAGGCAGCTAAAATACAGTCTAAATCATCAGACCTAACTTCATTTTATATGTTGGAAATTTTCTTGGCTATCCATTTATGGCATTTCAAGGTTTTATTAGTTTATATTTCTTCAACCCAGATTGTATTTGTAGCTAACAAAAACAAGAGCTTCCACAAATGGTAAAAGAAATGAGTTCTTAGAGTCAAAGAAAGAAATTTTCCTGTGTTTAAAAACTTGAGTATGGGGGTTGGAGTATTTGTTTGTTGGGATGGTAAAAATAGGGAAGTCATTTATTAATATTACCATAATTTCTTCTCATTAATTTTAACTTAGTAACTAAGTGTATTTGCCATATATTGAGATAAGTTACTGAAGATAACTCTACAAGTAATAATTATGCTTTTAAAATTAAATAGAAACATGGAATTTAGTACATAGTTTACATACAAAATCTATACTTTGTGATCATCAGTCCTATATCAGTTGCTGTAGAAATGCAAGGTTTAATGAAGCGACATGTCTACTTCTTAAGTTAAGTCTGACTTGATACTTTTGTGATGATAGAAATTAGATACTGTAGACATGGAAAATACACTGACACAGGACAATGTACTGTAGTCTAGTGTGATTACATTTATTATAAAGCAGATAGTACAAAGCACAGATTACTGATGAGCAACACACATGGAAGGTAGTTGTTTTTTCTTTACTTTTTTGTCTTCTCAATGAAGATTGTGCGGCAATAAACTGTTCACTTAATTCTAGGAAAAGGTAGGCGTTACCCTTGTGTCACCGTGGTTAGAATAAGATGCAGAGCCGGCTGAAGACGGACTCACTTGGTTCTACAGAATTCTTGCTAAATATCTCTCCCCTAATTTCATCCTATTAGCTTATTGGAGCTCGAGTAGATGAAGAGACAAGTTCTGTGGGACGAGAACAAGTGAAGAAGGCCTATCATGCATACCGCGAGGTGTGCATTGACAGAGACAATTTGAAGAACCAATTGGAAAAAATAGTAAGTTGATTTTGTTTTGTGTTGCAAGAGGTTTAGAAATAAAATAAGGGGTTAAACTATTATTAATTAAAATATACATGTTCATGGCATATTTAAAATTTTAATAATTATATTTTCCACTAATATACAAAATAAATACTTGGTATTTAATGATGTTACGGACTTAAAGCCATCTCAGCACTACTACCTTACTTTGAAAAAAAGTCATGACAAGGTTGAATTACTTACTCATTGTGGTTTTTTTGTTTTGTTTTGTTTTTAATACAGTGATCAGTGGAGTCCTAAGAAAGAAACAGATTTATGAGAATCAGGGTTCATTTTTCCATCTTGCTTTGAAAAGTTAGAATGACATTTATTCAATATTGACCTAAAAATTGAGATATAAGACAAACCTAAAGATTTTATTAACTGTAATTTGGCATTTTCCCTACTTAACTAGAATAAAGACAACTCTGAATCTTTGAAAGTTTTGAATGAACAGCTACAGTCTAAAGAAGTGGAACTTCTGCAGCTAAGGACAGAGGTGGAAACTCAGCAGGGTACGCTGCTTACTTGTTCTGACTATTCTAATAGAATTAATCATTCTTTCCATCCGTGTGACAGCTGTAATCAGTTCCCTGTATCTGTATGATAAAGCCTTAAATTTTTTTTCTGTTCTTTTTTTATACAATATCCGGTTAACTTTTCTTTAGCTAAAAAAAAAAGTACTTTTCCTACAGAAGATGTGATGTTTTTATTCAGGGGTAGTGTGTGATGAAGTAGAGAAAGAAAGACATAAAGCCCCACCTTCACTAAAACTCTCCCCCCATTGGTATCTTCTGACTTATCCTTCATACTAAACTTAAAACTAATTGTCATGGAGTAGCTTCAATGATTTTTTTTGTTTGTTTGTTTTTTTTTTTTTGTTTTTCGAGACAGAGTTTCTCTGTGTAACAGCTCTGGCTGTCCTGGACTTGATTTGTAGACCAGGCTGGCCTCGAACTCACAATGATCCACCTGCCTCTGCCTCCCAAGTGCTGGGATTAAAGGCGTGTGCACCACCACGCCCCGCTAATGATTAATTTTATTTCCTGAAAGTTGATCTTGAATGGAAAGTTTTTCTGGGAGTTACAGATAATGGTGTTGTTATAGATAAGACTGTTCCCATCAGCAGTCTCTGAAATAAGCTGTTGAGATCCTTTTGGTATAAAAAATTAATATGAAATCTTTCCAGGAAAACAGCTGGGGCTCTTTGAAGATGGAGAAATGAAAGACTAAGTAAGAGATAATGTAGGATCCAGCTGATTAAGTTTCCATAGTCATGTTTATGAATAAAATTGTTTTGGCATGCATTCTAGACATGCCAGTCAAATTTCAAACTTTGATGGAATGCATGACACCGAGCCTTAGTATTTACAAATGTTTTGTACTAGTTATTCATTGACAATTTGCTAGTGTCACCTAAGAACTGTAATGGTATAAAAAGCAAAGATAATTATTTTGTTGTCCCTCCTTTTTCTAGTGATGAGGAATTTAAATCCCCCCCTCATCCAGCTGGGAGGTGGAAAAGCTAAGCTGTGACTTGAAGATCCATGGTTTGGAACAAGAGCTGGAACTAATGAGGGAAGAATGCAACGATCTCAGAATAGAGCTCCAGAAAGCCAGACAGACGGTACTTGAGCGTTAAGTGGAGACCATCTGTGTGTTCTGTGCATCATGTATAGGATTTGTAACTAAGTACTAGATCATGGTCTATAATTAACTATAACTGTAGAACATTCTCACTTCCTGAAAAATTCATGTTTATCTTGTAATCATTGCTGCTAATATTTCATATACTCTGCATTCACTCTCACCCCAGAATGTAGTTGTAAGACTTGATTTAATGTGTGTATTGGATTATGTCTTAGTTACTTTTCTGTTGTGACAAAACACCATGACCAAGGCACTTTACAAAAGAAAGCATTTAATTTGGGGACTTGTGCTTCCAGAAGGTTTGAATCCATGACTGTCATATTTGGGAACATGGCAGTAAGCAGCAGGCAGGCAGGCAAGCATGGTGAGTACAAGTAGAGGGAGAGCATTACCTGGGAATGCCACGGGCTTGTTAAACTTCAAAGCCCACCCCCTCAGTGACACACCTCCTCCAACAAGGCCACACCCACCAATCCCGCCCAAATGCAGATGGGCATTCAGTTATCTATCTGAGCCCGTAAGGACCATTCTCATTCAGACCAGCACAAGGTATTTTAATATGTCTCCAAATTTCCTTTCCTTTGGGTTCCTCTTGTTTTGAATGTATCTGAAAATTTTAAAGAAAACTTAGTTTTAACTTTTCCATTTATTTAACATATCAGTTTGGTTAGACACAAGAGACAACATGAATTCCTTTAAAAACAACAAATTTACCATTAACAAAGGAAGTCTGATATAGCCTGTTTTTTTTTTCCCAGAAGATTGATATTTTTTTAGCCAGCTTGAGAATGAATTAGGAAAATCAACAGAAACATCTGCCAAGTCTGCTGCAAAGCATGATTAGCCTAAGTCATCCATTCACACACTGCCTCTCAGTGCTTCTCTAGGAGTGTTTACCACTGCTCTGCTCTGAATTTTTAAAAAGCTGAGTTTTCAGGTGAAGCAGGGGAGTATGAGAACATGGCACCAAAATATTTTCCATTCATGTATTTGAACTAGTTATAACCAGTTAATCCTCAGCTCGTCCATTTGCCCATCAAAGCCTTACATACTGCTGAGGACTCCTGTCCCTGTTCCTCTTGAGGTCACCATCTAAAGTGGCGATACTTGCCATCCTCCCTTGAACTGTCAGACAGGATTGTGTACCCATATCCCAAATGGCCTTGATGCTGCTTACACTTGTCTCTCCTGTAATGGAGTCTTGATGAGTGACCACTAGCTGAGAACGAGCTGCATGAAGGAATACCATAGAATCGTGCTTCCATCTGACTAACTCACCTGCACTGAGCAGTAAGAACCCATATTGGAACCCTGGATCTGAAAACCACCACAAGAATTGCTATCTAGTTGGGTTAAAGCCCAAGTGTCCTTTGTTTCTTTGTTACTTGCTTTACTGCCTTACCTTTAAGCATGTAGTTGGCCACACACCACCATTTCTTCAGATTTCCAGCATTCTGTTCCATAAGCCCAGTTATCATAGCTGCTAATGAGTCTCTTTTAAAATAGCTTCTTGCAAGAAAAGATTTGCACTACGAAGTTCTGTGTATACTCTTCTTGAAATAATTTGATAGCTTTTATAAAGTATGTTTACATTTATTACATGTTTACATCTTATGCATAGAATATTTCACTGAGAGTAAGAAATGGTACCATGTGATTATATTAATCTGTCTCATCATCATTTTTATTAAATTTGGAAATTAGGAATATCATTTAACTTTCAGGAAATTATTTCTATAGGCATTATGTGCCTCTCTTTTCATAAACATTAAGCTATGGATTATATAAAGAGGTTAACTTAGTACCTGGATAGAGTATGTTAAGTACATACATTCAAACACAAACTTGTTTAGAGTAACCCAGAAAGGCAGTGCTTACAGACTGGGGGAGGGAGGGTCAAGTTATGCTTCTTACTTACTCTGTTCCACTAGGTGGTGCTAGGGAGTAAGTGAACTTTCATCACTTTAGACTGATTAATTCTGACAAGAAACTTTTTAAGAGTTTTATGTGAGATAAGGCAAGAATGTTGAAAGGGTGAGGAAAACTGAACATTGTCCTGCTTTCGTAGTTGTGTATTCCTGATAATAGGAGGTTGTGAAGTGAAAAATGCCTACAACTGATATTAAGAAACAGACTAAGAAGAGTTGAGGTATATTTTTTCAGTTTCCAAGTTAAAACTGTGATGTTTTATATACTATTGATCAGGTTAGAGTCTTCTTGAATGGGGGAATGTAAAAATGACCCCATGAAAGCAGTTTATGTTCACATTAACAACTTGTCTGTATCTACTCTGAACCTGTTTTAAAATACTAAGACATAACTTTATGTGGCACAGACCTTCTGGGGTGTGTAGCAGCATCCCTGTGGTCATACTAGTACATTCTGGTTTTGACTAGTAGCAAACTTGTCGACTAGTGTTTGTTGTTAGTTAGATCAGCATTTAGAGGCATTTCTGTCAGGGCTTTTCCAGTTTCATTCCTAGCAGTTTACATTCAGAACACTTGATTCTGAGAGTTCAAACTCAGCCAAAGTGGTGTAAAAAACCACGGATCAAAAGAAAAGGCCCATGTGGAGTCCTAGTGTTCTGCAGTATATTAAAGATCCAGGAAAGCTGTAGTGCAGGGACCTGTGGGTCTGCACTCAGTTCCTAAGTCTTTGCATGTTGAGGACAGTTCTTTTGAGGACTTATATTTTTGGTGATTTACATTCAACTTTTGATGATTTTACACCAACCATAGGTGTAAAATATTTTCTTACTGTAACAAGATTTATTTTCATAGTTGGCTTTAAAGAGGTTTCCAGTATACACTAAGGAATATATTTTTATTTAATTAATAATAAAAAAAACTAAAGGTGGTCGAGAGATAGATAATTTTATTTCCTCTGGAGAATGAACAACATACCACAGATACCTGGACGGTAGTTTTGGGGGCAGTTTTACTCTGTAGCCCAGGCTGTCCCGACTTGTGGCAGTCCTCCTCAGTCTCCTAAATGCTGGAATTATGGGAGTGAGCCTATGCCCAGTTTGTAATTTATGTTATGTACATAATACTGAATAGTAAAAGTTTTTTCAGCTTATACCAGTAATTCCTACTTGTAGGCTGATTCATACCTGTGAAATTAATATTACAGACTCTTGAATGAGTGCATTGTGATCAAGTGTGATACACAAGATCTTGAATATACTAGATGTAAAAGTATCATTTATAGGTACAGGGGTCTTTTGGTTCTTGTTTTAGGTTTTGGGGGAGCTGTTTGTTTGTGTTTGCCACACAATATAAACAATTAAACTTAAAAGGCTGTGGGGACTTCTAAAATTTCTTGCCAAAGCCACAGTTTGCAAAGTAGTTTGGGAAGTGTGGTCTTAAGCTGGTGATATTGTACCAAACCCCAAATCAAACTCTGTTATCATTGAAGAAAATGAGAACAGGCCCTATGGATCAACCAGAAAACTCTGCTACATTCACTGAAAATGGTTCTTTCTCTAATATAGCACAGTGTGTTAAAATAATGGAGTGCTTGTCATCTACTCAGTCTCTACCTCTTTGCCTACCACAAGAAAAAGTAAAACCAGAGTGTCCTATGCATTCCATGAAAATAAAACTCAGTAGTATATGTCAAGTGACTGTGCTGCTCCAGCATACCTCATGGCTTCTTAAGATGTAATTGCTTTTCCAGAAGTTGGAATCAGTTGCTTTTGAAAATAAAGACCAAAATGCTTGCACACACAAAAAATTTCTTGCCAGATCAGTCATTTTACTTCTCTTTAGGGGGAAATTTATGCTGTCTTAAAACAATTTGTTGAATTTTTGCGTACAGAAATAATACCAAAGAAACTCTCATTTTCCCAAGGAATTCACAGTCCTTTAAACAGTAATGTGATGGGCATGTTACACTTGTGATGTGTTCAAAAGTATGTTTTATCGGATTCCAAACTCACGAGAACATGTTTTAAAAGAACATGAAAGCATGAACACTGCCAGTGAGTGAAAGTGACGTAGACATTTCGGAGACAGGTGGCAGTGTGTCATTAAAATCTAGTCTTACACTTTACACAATTGGACATGTATTCTGTGAATGTAATAAATGAACTGAAAAATTGAAGTAACTCCTGTCTTTTCCTTTTTAAACACATGACAGGGTCCATGTGAAGAAGACGTTCTGCAGGACAGAGATGTCATCAGGCCGAGCTTGTCAAGGGAGGAGCATGCTCCACACCAGGGCCTTCTCCACAGGTCCCCAGCGTGTGTTCTTCTACCTTTCTGATGTGGTTTAAATTTAAGAACAGCAAATACTCTGCATGCAGCTGTAATCTCTGGTCATTGTATATTTATAAAAATGATTTAACAGTTACTTACCGGTAGGCTTAATCTGATTTGTCAAAAAATATTTGAAAGCCATTTGTTTTAGACAAACCACAATTGTCAAAGTACACATCTACTTCTGTAACATCCCATATTTTAATTTCAGTTCCTTCAAAGCAGTGGTTCTCAACCTTCTAATGCTGTGACCCTTTAATACAGTTCCTCATGTTATGGTGACCCCCAACCATAAAATTATTTCATTGTTACTTCATAACTGTAAGTTTGCTACTGTTATGAATCATAAGGTAAATATCTGATATGTATAATATCTTGATATGCGACCCCCCAAATGGGTAGCAACCCACAAGTTAACTGCTGTTTTAAGGGAATGTAGAAAAGTTTCAAAAGCTAAAGAAAATTACATGTCTGACGTAGACTTATAGATAAGGAGGGTTTTTTGGTAAGCAGTGTTTATGTCTTTTACAAAAAGGTTGATAGATTGTGTCGGTCCAGCAAAAAGGCTTCACAGTACTCTGTAAACAGGACATGTAACGCCTTCTTTAGATGCAGACAAATGTCATAACGCTTAGAGTTTAGAGGTGAACTTCATACTTGGACTTAAGCATATTTATGTGGGCCATCAAGGACTTTATAGGTCCAATAACAATGCCCATAAGAAAATGTGCTCCCCTAATGGGCAGTGTGGTCAGTACTTAGAGTGGACAAGTAACACAGCTTTGAAGAAGCAACCTTGTAGATAGAGTGGAATTGACTCCTGAACCTGTCTCCTTATGTGCAAAATAAGATTACCCATTGTCCTAGTCAGGGTCACTGTTGCTGTATGAAGCAGCATGACCAAAGCAAGTTGGGAAGGAAAGGGTTTATTCAGCTTGCTTTCCCACATCACTGTTCATCATGGAAGAAGTCAGGACAGGAACGCAAGCAGAACAGAATCCTGAAGGCAGGAGCTGATGTAGAGGCCACGGGGTGGTGCTGCTTACTGGCTTGCTCAGCCTGTTTTGTTTTAGAACCCAGGACCACTTGCCCAGGGATCGCCCCACGCATGGGCCCCACAATGGGCTTGGCCCTCTCATATCAACCACTAATTAAGAAAATGACCTACAGGCTTGCCTACAGCGCAGTCTTCTGGAAACATTTTCTAATTTGAGGCACCTTCCTCTCCAATGACTCTAGCTGTGTCAAGTGATGTACAACTAGCCAGCATAGTCATTTTGCCAGGCTGGTGTGAGAATGTGGTGAAGTGCCTGGTACAATAATGAACACTTGTCCACAATCACTCTCAGTCATTGTTTTCCGGGCTCTCAACTGGGTCAGTGTCATCTTAGTGCTCAAGAAGCTGCTTTATAAGTTGTTAAGAGGCAGCCACATACATGAAATGATTTTTATGTCATATAAAGCAAGTTTAGGTTTACACTCCCATTTAAGAGAGTAGGGTAAGATGGTTGGTGTGCAGTCCATGCACAGTTTCAAAAACACTTTGATCAAACACCTGATACTCATCAGGGTGAGTTGAAACCCTGTTAAGAATTGGAGAGATCCCAGGCGTGGTGGCGCACGCCTTTAATCCAGCACTCAGGAGGCAGAGGCAGGTAGATCTCTGTGAGTTCCAGGCCACCCTGGTCTACAAAGCGAGTCCAGGACGGCCAGGGCTGTTACACAGAGAAATTGTCTTAAAAAAAAAAAAAAAAAAAACAAAAAAAAAAAAGAATTGGAGAGATAATTTGCCTTTTCTTTTTTACTGGTTTCGACATTTGTTCATGTGCTTAGAATTACCAGTCATTTTTACACACTGTAAAGACTAATTTTGATGTTTAAAGGTAACACCAACTAAAATTACTTTGTTATCCATAAGAGAAAGAGTTGTAATTAGTAATATCTTAGATGGTGGGGTGCAGTGTGGACATGTCCACAGAGCCTGTCTGAGTCAGAGAACAGCTTAGTGGAGTCTGTTCTTACCGTCACTCTAGTTGTTTCACTTGCTAGCCCATAATCTTAGGTCTTTAGAAACGTATCTTTTCTGTGCATGTTGTTGTGTGAACCTGCATAAGTTTATTGGGACGGGTGTGCAGGAGCCCATGGAAGCCAGAGGACATTAATTCCCTGGAATTGGAGTCACAGGCAGCTGGAGGCTAGGAACTGGACCCTGGTCCTCTGCAAGAGTAGTGAGCAGTCTTGAACTGCTGAGCCACCCGTCCTGCCCACTCATCGGTGTTTTTAATCTGCAGTGTTAGTTAGGGAACACTAAGAGCAAAGGGCGGAAAGGTGATTCTGATGGTACAGTTTTATCTTATCCTAATCTTTAAGTAATATTCATTAAATTGAGTTTTTAAAATGCACTTTAGGTATTGATACGAATACCTTTATAATCATACTTTATTTGATGTATTTAGCTATTTTGAGTGAGTACATATACTTGGTGTTTGAGTACCCAATCATTACCATTTTTCCCTAAGTATTTTCTTTTTTGTAAGACAGGTACAGATTCACTATTTTATAACAATAATAAACTATCTTCAGACTGTTTATTCATGCCTGTGTGGCTAAACTAGCATGTGCACAGTGCTTACATTTGCTGTTTGAAAAGCACTGAATACCCAGAATTGTACCATGAAACCAGCAATTTTCTTTACACCAACAACAGACTTCATTATGAAACAAGTCATTGTAAAAAGCATCTTCGGTATTTACTGGCTCTGAAGTAGAGCTGGTTAAATACACCAAAGGTTCAGCAAAGATATTTAAAATACTAGATTTTTTTTTCCAATGCAATGTAGTTTGCTATACTGTTTATAATACAAAAATTGCAGTTCAAGTAGGGTAAAAATACTGTCAAAAGAGGTAAAATCTTACCTCATAATTTACTTGTTTTTAAATATCTGTTCTTCTGTAATTAGATACTAGAATCGGACTTCAAAGTTATCCCTTTGAAGTTTAAATTCTCGTTATGAGACAGGTAAAGTTGAAGCATGCAGTGCTATGCTTAGTTTTATCTCCAAACCACTCAACACGCTCTAACCGTAATAGTGGTCGTTCTAACACTATGACGTCAGTTCTTACATTGACTATTTCATGTATTAGTGTACTGTAAAGCAATACATGCTAAAGATTTCAGTTCGTTTAGTTGACAATTAAGAGCCTAAAGAAAATATTAAGCCTAAAAAGGTTTAATGGAAAATGAAAGCTTTTAAAATTAGATATAAAAAGTTTCAGATTCTGAGGTAAAATCCTTTTAATTATAAAACTATAGAAAGGCATTTTAAAGTTTTGTTTCCTGTAATCTGCTTCTCTAGCTGCTGCTTCGTTATGAGGAAATCATGTGACTCCTAATGTCTTGTGCTGTCATGTCACATTGGTTTAGAACCAACAGAATGAGACAGCCCAGTCAGACATAAAGAATGTAATGCATGAAACCTCAATCTTGTCTTAATGTGGTCTCAGGTCTCTACTCATCACTTCAGTGTCAAAGCAATCCAAAGATAAAGACAGATTCAAAACCATACATGAATGGATGCAATTTTATTCTTGATCAGATTGACAAAGGAAGAACATATTCCTTACTAGTTACTCATTATATTAACAGCACTGCAGATTATTGGATAAAAGCAATCCTTGGTTCTGAGAAGAGCCAGTAAAAAAACTCACTGGTTAGAGTGTTTATCACAATCTGTTTAAGACAGTAGTTGTCGCTTGAAAAAAGGGCAGTGTTATCCTAGTTTTTTCACTTAAAACATTCCAATTAAATATCTTTTAGTTTCATTTATATTGTCATAAAACTAAATATAAACCTGCTTATTTGTACTCTAGAGCTATTCCCCTTTATCCATAAAAAGGACCAGTATAACTTGTTTTTAAAATTCCATTTCAGTGATAATATGCAGCGTGCATACTGGGAACTGAAGAGGGAGATGTCTAACTTACATCTGGTGACTCAAGTACAAGCAGAACTACTTAGAAAACTGAAAACAGCTGCAGTCAAGAAAGGCAAGTCACGGCCTGGCTGGGAGTGCTGACTCCAGCCAGGCTCCCTGAAGAGCAGCTAGCTGCTCCAGCTCACCAAAATCTCATCGCTGATTGTTGACAGGCCAGACTGCATGCAGTGTCCACTGCACACCATTCTCTGCTTTGGCTTCAGTCTCTAGCTGGTCAGCTTCACACATAAGGTGTTGCTGGTGTTTTTTCTTCAGTACTGTATTTTTCCCCTTGTGGCTTTTCTCAGCCAAGTGTTGCTTATGTGTGTAAGGCCAAGGTGTTAGGTTTGTGCTATGGGGCCTTTTACCACAGCAATATAGATTTAGTTATATATTCAAAAAGAGCTCCGAAGTTTCCTTTCAGTGCTACGAAATATATACCAAAGACCTAGCTTTTTATTTTCAAAACAACTCTGATTCATTTAGTTCCTGGTATCTTTTTATAAACTTTTCCATACAAGATACCTGATTTGAAGGCAGACTCAACCAAAATTTTCCATTGCTTTCTTTTTATATCCAATGTTTGAGTTTTATGTTAGTTGGTAGTGGGTACTTTTGTCAGTGCAATTTTTAACTTACAAAGCAATCTGTGTTTGCGTCTAACAGTACATAATAGGTTTACATCCAAAATATACAGTATACATTTAATGCCTTAAATTTTACTTCTCAAAGGAATGTGATGTGACTTTGAAAGGTGATCAGCATCTAATTTAAAATTCTTACTTGTACCTCCGAGTGTCCTAAAGGAGAACAAGAAAATTGTTCTATAAATATTCTCAGGACTGTTTGTAAGGGAAAATGTTTCACATTGGGAGAAAAATGAATGTCGTTTCTTTTGATTTCTGTGGAGTTTAGTACTTAAGAATCGGGCAAATGAATGTAGTTTTGAACAGATATAGCTTAATGTATGGTTCACTTTGCCCTCATTTCTCAGTGGTTAAGGTTATTTATGAAATATCAGAGATGGGTGGCAGAAATAAGATTGCTCCTTAAAGGGACTCAGCTATTGTGGAGTAAGCTGTCAGTACACCTACCTACATCATAAATAGTATGTTCCAAAGAATAATAAAGAAGAAAAGCTCTTTCCGTCCTGTGTTCCTTCTTAAGTGGCTGATAACACAGTCTTTTGATGCCTTTGATCAGTTTCAAGAACATTTCCTTGGTCAAGGGTTAAGCAGTCACCAGTTCCTAGAGCTCACTGTTTTAAGTAGACAGGGTTATGGTTTACTTAGCCCTAACCTGCCCCATCACAGTTGTCCAGAAGAATTAATTACTTTCAGTTTTCATTCTGTCCACTCCCCCTCCCACCACCCAAATGTTTTTGTTTGTTTCTTCTAAAATTACATGTGTTGGTTGGCCCAACAGGATGGCTCAGCAAGTGGAAGAGCCTACCTGCAAGCTCAAGGACCTGTTTGACCTGGAACTCAAACTAAAAGGAAAGAACCAACTCTAGAAACTTGTCCTCTGACCTTCTTGCTCATGTGTGTGTACCTGCATTCTTATGGTCACACACACACACACAAAAATAAAATACTAAGTTGCATGCAGCCAAGCCTTAGCTACACTGGGTCATCCTTGGTTCTATTTCTTTATAGCTTTCAATTGTGGCAAATTGAATGAGAATAAAAGATGCTGCCGTTGCCAGTATGCTGGCTGTAGCTAAATAACAACTTGGTAGCAGTCTTTTCTAAGCTGCTGTACATGTGAAGAAACACCTTTTCTTTTCTAAGTTGACCTGCTTTGTTGACCAAAACAGAATTTTGTTTACCATTATATTTACTATAAGAAATTGAATTTACAGTTTCTGTTTCAGCTACTTTATCCACAAAAGCCTTTGAATACATGTCAAAATTTCATTTGACTCTTAATAATTCAAATTATATTTGTAAAAATAAGTTACTTGTGAATCCTCTCATGGAGAAGTTTCAGTAAGCAAAAGAATATATTTTAAACCTACTAATCCTTCACGACTTCCTCGGTCTCCACTAAATATGGTCTAAAACCTTCATTAGTCACATTAAAGGCCAAGAACTTTACTTGTCTTTGCACAACATGTTGATTTTTCAATCGCAGGATGAAATAGGATTCCTACAACCATGTTACAAATGAAGCATATGCTCTCTGAGAACTCAGATCTGTTACGTATCTCCAAATCAGTTTCCCAATGAGCATACTAAATTGGAAATGCTAATTTTAGTGTCAGTTGCAAAACTGATATATATAATGTTTATAGTCTCAAATGCTAGAAGACTGACACATAGCTATGCTTTCTTTTTAGCCTGCACCCCAGTAGGATGTGTTGAAGACCTTGGAAGAGACAGCGCGAAATTGCACTTGACAAGTTTCACTGCAACTTACAAAAGACACCCCCCCTTTGTCACCAAATGGCAAAGCTACTTGTTACACTCCATCTTCCCCTTTACCAGGAGATAGAAATGCTTTATTAGACAGAGCAGTTCTTCCTTCACGGACAGATAACGAGAGATTGACTTCTAATGGCAGTGCAGACGTTCAGGAACATTTCAACTCCTATAGCAGAAATTCTCTGGAAGATAATTCCTGGGTATTCCCAAGCCCTCCTAAATCAAGTGAGACTGCATTTGGTGAAAATAAAGGTAAAACCTTACCTTTCCCCAGGCTGCCAGCGCTGCATTACTTGGATCAGCATAATGAGAACTGCCTTTACAAAAGTTAATGTGATGGGACTTGCGCTTTCATCAGGAGGACAGACGCACTGGTTTTCCCAAGAGATTGTTCAAACAAGAAGTGGATTTTGATTAAAATCTTGCAGAGTTCTCCAATATGTACATGTGTACATTCTATACAACGTTATGTGGTTGATTTTCCTGTATGAGAACGAGTTGTACCTTTGGTAATAATTACAAATTTTTGCTTCTTGGATAAAGAATGGAAATGGAAATTTTAGACACGGTTTTATAAACTATGTGACCTGCCTAAATACCCATTCATTAAATAAAAAGTAGTCTTTAACATAAGAGAAAAACCATGTCTGCTGGTTCAGATTGTACCAAGCAGCAAATGGGAGTGAATAGGTTGTGTTTCTGTGACTTCCTGATGCATAAAGATTTGAAGTATAATGAAATAAAAGTAGGTTATTACATCTCTATGCTATTGTGTTTTAAGATTTAAAATCATTTTAAGTGAAATGTTTGCGTATTTAATTTTAAAGTGCAATTTGAATTCTATGACTTGAACTAATGACCATTGAAGCCAACTTTTTCCTAGAATATCCAAATTCTAAATAGTTAAAAACAATGTGGTATGTGAATAAACTGTTATAACCTTATACAAGGTCCAGTTCAGGTAGTAAGAGCATCTCACAGGGCAGCCTCTTCAGTGATCCATACTGAACTCCCTATGTGGTCATTTATAGCAGGACAGCTGTTTGTTTTACACAGAGCAGCCTATACACCGTTAGACTATGACATTTGTGAAAGTAAATTTTAACTGCATCTAGAACTAAATTGTGTGCTGTATAATTATGAAATATCCCCAAACTCATTCTAAGTGGCCAGTCATTTGTAAGTTAAGTAAAGAAATAACGAAAATAGCTTCCTGTGGAAATTCATCTAAATTCCTTCAGGGTCAAAGCATTAAAGAGTATTAGTAATTGTGTATTTTTACATGTGTAATGAAGAAGACTTTATCCTTTTCTAAGTGGTATTTCATATATGCTGAGTTTAAAGGATCTCTGATGTCGTATTACTGAGTACCAGGCATAGCCCGGCAATGTTCACTATTCAGGTGCCACACTCACTCACTCATGCCTGTCCGTGATCAACGGAGCTCATGTCAGATACTAGAATATGTTCTGACCAATGAACACAGCTGACTCAAGGGAGTACAGGTACTGCAAGTAATACAACAAGACCCAATGTGCATAAAACAAATCCGAGCCTCCAGGCTTTAGCAGATGGAACTAACTACTTGTGTGATAAGAAAGCAGAGACATTTCTCATGTGGCTGCGGAGGCTGTCTATCATGTCTAATGTAGCTTCAGGTTTGCCTTTTTTTAAACCAAGACTAGAAGTTTTCTTTTGTAAAGAGAGTCTTCTAATGTTTTGAACATTGCCAAGAAATTGTTTTAATTAAAATTATTTTTGTTTTTAAAATGGAATTGGATGTGAAATACTTGTCCTTGCCTATGTATATTTCCAAAGTCTGGTATTTTATTTCTCAAACATATTCTGAGTGGAGCAAATTCCCTCTAACCAGTAGCAACAATTATCAAAAAGTATTGCTAGAATAGTATCATTGATGTTCTTAATAGTTGAAAGTGTTAATGACCTGTGTAAGACTCCTAAAATATTTTTACCTAGTCAGAAAATGTTTTAAGTGTACACTTAGTCAACTCTGTGGTTTAAGAAATGGCATAATACTGTCTGTACGTTGTAATTTGTTAAAATTGACATTTTTGTTGGTCCTTTCATACTAGCTAACACTACAGTAAGCTTCCCTTGAAATTTTCTGTAATAGCTGGATTTCTTTTTATAGGAAAATCCAGTTAAGCACACCTAAAACTTAATAATACAAGGACAAAACAGCTACCTGTTCCTCCTCTTGATCCCTTATTGTACTGAGTTGAGGTGAAAATGGAACTGAATACATGAGTCAAGAGTAGACCTGCCCTTTGAGCATGCAACAGTAGAAACCAAAGACACATCTGCAGCAGGTACACTAGTGAGACAAGGTGAATGTGAACACACTTTGTCTAGTACCTATGGGCTGTGTGACACACAAAATCTTGTTACAATGTCACTGACTTCCTACAGTAACTGCTATGCCCTCTTTGAGTCACTGGAAGTTGTAGCCTGTGCATCATGAACTGCACCACTGCCACAGGCCAGGCCAGCACCTGTTCACTGACTAGGTTCATTTTATCTGAATGAGAAAAAAAAAAAATTGTATGGCTTTGGAGCTAAAGTTAAATCTTGCCTTCGTGTTTAAGAAAATAGCCTTTAATATGAAAAGCTCAGCCTAGGCCCAAACTAACACACTGGAGCAGAAACTTACCACAGTTCCTCCCGAGTCCCCACTATTACAAAAGAAGAAGTTCACACTTAACAATGACAACTTCTTAAAAACTATACAGTACTTTCAGTAGCCAAGTTGAAAAGATCAAGAAACAGTGCAGAAACTTTTCCAACAAAGGTTTCAGTAAAACTAATTCACCTAATCTCATCTGTGTTTTCAAATAAGCCCGTGGAAAGTCTGAAGCCGGGCCTACATGCTGGAACTGGCAGTGCCGTGTAAGCTGTCACGGTGACAGACTGATGGCCACAGGAGAACCCAAGTGGTAGAGAAGGGCCCTGGTTCACAACTTCAGGCGGCAGAGCTGCAGGCTGAAGGTGGTGCATTCCTTCTTCAGTACTTTCACCCCACACTAGCTATCAGCTACACAATCAGAAGGTAATACACATATGAAATTCTAGGACAGCACTGTGAGTTGCTGAAGAACTTGGGTTTTTGTTGTTTAAACAAACAAACAAACAAAAAAGCCAGGAATACGATATTTAGTTTTTCCCCATCCCATATTTAATAAACTAGAACTGAAATAAAGATTTTTATTCCATTTTTTGAAAAATCAGTGTTTTCATGATTATGGGGAGCAAATGTTTCAGTTCATCATTTCTGGTTTACATTGCAAATGCTTTCCATAAAATGGAAATGAGACTTCCTGTCTCGCTATTTGCCTACATGCTTGTAGGAAGCTTCTGGAGCCTTTTCTTGGTAGGAACACCGGTTTTTCTGAATTCTTCCCTTTCCTTGAGATATTCCAGTTTGCATTCTTCATAGAAGGCTGGATCATTATAGCTACAAGAAGTAAATTAATATATTTCAAAATAGATACAATGTAAGCTTTAATAACATTCAGATATTCATGAGGTTCAGTCTTGAAGTTGACTTTCAATACTAGTCACCAAGATACAATAAACATTAATAAACTAGTGAGAAAAATAGAATTAAAGATTTTTAAATTTTTGTAATTAATAAACTACATAGTAATATAAAGTCTTGAGTTTAGTCTTATCACAGGGCAGAATGATGATGTGATTCCAGGAGCCCATGGCTCAACAGGAAAGGACTAGATCAGAAATGTGAAAGTACAAGGATGGTCATGAAAACATGAGGAAGGGGGCGTCAAGGAGAACACAGTTGAGCTGCACTTTGCAGAGCCACAGAAACCCACCAAAAAGGCACATGTGAGGGAAAAGTAGGATCCATGATACACTCCAAGTGGGGTGGTACTCCTTCAGTGGATTATGCACACAGCAGAAAGAACCCAACAAACACTGAGTGCACAGGGACCAAATCATGGTGGGCTAATTATGCCACACTACAACAGTTTATCCTGAAAGCGATAGGATAGGACTAACTGTAAATATGTCTTGAAAACTGGCAGTCTGTGGCAAGCAGGCTGAAAGAGTTTAGTCTTATCAGCAAGGGTTTTAAATTGAATCTCTAATAATATTCAAGAAAGAAACGATGAGGGCCTAAGCTAACCCAAAGGAAGAGATGTAGGGTGCAAAGGGAAAAGGCTGATTTGATAATGAGCTACAGTTAGTTAGAGCACAGATGACTTTATAGAAAACTAATTCAAGCCACATGACAGACTAACCAAAAACATTCCCTTTAGGACATGAAGAAAAGCAAAGAAACTGGAACTGTAGTGATTTAATTCATGGGTACAAACTACACTTAGATTTAAGATTCTGAACAGAACCCAGAGAAACCAACTTTAAGGAATAGCTTAAGGAGACAAGGTTGAGGAGTAGAGAAATGTGTGGCCAACTAGAGAGCATTGCCAAAGGAATCACAGAGCTTCAACTATCAGAAAGGTAGTGTGATAAGTTTTGTTTATTTTAAAAAAAGTTATGAGAATGTTTTTGTTTAATCCCAGGTGTGACGTTGCTTCAGTTAAGACCACAGGTGTAAACTATTAACTGCTGCCGTGAGCTAGCCAGTGCATGGCTTAGCCAGCTGAGCAAGTTTAATCAGAGTGCTTGAGAGAGGAAAGAAAAAGCCAGACCCCAGAGGAGAATGGGGGACACTAAAAAGAAAAGAGGTGCTACAACAAAGGAACAGGTTGCTGCTCTCCCTGCTGCTGGTTCTTCCTGCTGCTGTTTCCTGGTTTGCTAGACATTGTTACTACTGAGATTGGTACTGCCCCCCCAAAAACCCAACAACTCTAATCAGCAGGAAGTAGTTCAAAGAGACCTACATCCCTTCTCCCTCTAACATTCTTTCTCTCCCACCTAGTGCTGGGGGGTTGGAAGGAACAAGGGTTGGAAGGGAGGTAGAGGTTTTAAGTATAGTAAAAAATAGAGTGAATAATATAAAAATAATAATAAAAGCCACATTGTTACAGTTGAATGACAGAGAAAGGGCTGCTTGCTGGGTGTGGCTAGCAAAAGCACTTTCATCTTTAGCAGTTTGGGAGGACTCAGAAGTAGGTCACAGTACATTAAGGATGAAGATGGGAGAGGCAGAAATAAAGGAGCACAGACCACCGTTTGACATGTCCTGAAAGGGAACAGCGGTTGTGTACATGTTGTGGCTTGCCATCATAATTAACAAAGAAGCGCACTTATTCAGGGACTTAATGTCAATGAAAAATTTCACAACTTTCCATTATTCTTCAGCGAATGTCAAATCCACCTTTGTTTCTTTCGCTGCTTTACTCCTAAGCCAACAGCAACAGTTTGTATCTTCCTTCCCTACAACAAACTAGACTCTGAGCCTCCTATTTCTAGGGGTAGGAAAGGATGTTCAAATAGTAACAAATAGTGAGTACGGGCCAAATAAGTATAGATCAGAGGGTGTTAACGCTCACTAAGCAACCTCTGTGCACCAGGCACCCTGGTCAATGTGTTCACACTGTGCACCACAACCACTCCCACAAGAACTGCCCAGGGCTGCAAGTGTGGCTAAGTTCTCACCAACCCAGTTGATCTTAGGCTAACCTCTATAAATAGACGGTTCCTGCCACTCTGCTCTAGGGCTGCCCCACCTGCGAAGGTTTATGTTCAACTAAAAAACATGTTAGTTTAATTACTGAATTAGAGGTAAGAAATTATGCATATTATTATGAGAGTAGAAACCATAGGCATTTTGGGAAATTCTTCATGAAACTTGCTTGTGCCTTCAGGACCAGCTTGGGCCAAATCATATGAACCATTCCCTTTGATAATGGATTGCTGCTGTGCGTGTACTACTTTGTGGCTTGGTGGGTCAGATAATGGTGTCCAGCTCATGATGGACAGCTCAGGTTGCCTGATAACTTAGTGACCCATTATCAAACATTCAGTTTCCAGTAAGGCCCAATAACAGGTCAAGAGCTGTCTCTCTGAGGGAGAATAACTGTCTTCAGATGACGGTAGAACCTTGCTCCCAAATCCTAAAGGTCTCCTCTGTGATTCACCAATAGGACCTGCCAAAGAATCCAACCAGCATCCCTATCTGTCACTGACACCTCAAGTACCACCGCGTCTGCTGGATCATATGGGCCAGGTGGTAGAGCTACCTGCATAGCAGCCTGGACCTGTTGAAAGCCTTCGCCTGCTCCAGGCCCTACTCAAAGCTAGCAGCTGTCTGTGTCACTTGGTATATGAGACAGAGTAACACCCAAGTGAGGAATGTGTTGTCTCCAGAATCCAAATAGGCCCACTGAATGTTGGGCTTCTTTCTTGGTGATGGGAGGGACGAGGTGCAATAAACTTATCCTACACCTTTGAAGGAATATCTCTGTACCTATGCCCCCACACCACTGGACTCCTAAAAAGTCCACTGAGGTAGAAGGTCCTTAAATTTGTTTGGATTTATTTCTCATCCTCTGATGCATATATGGTT
Organism: Lophiomys imhausi; assembly: GCA_907164525.1. Classification (NCBI taxonomy): domain Eukaryota; kingdom Metazoa; phylum Chordata; class Mammalia; order Rodentia; family Muridae; genus Lophiomys; species Lophiomys imhausi. The sequence continues at coordinate 5,935,242 of CAJQZJ010003646.1, read as the reverse complement.
ACCAAAAAGTCCAAAGTGATATTGCTACCTCCTGCTCACTTGGTCCAATAAGCATGTTATTAATATAGTGCACCTGTGTGATATTTTGTGTTAGAGACAGATGATCAAGATCCCTTCAGACTATGACACAGGGCTGGAGTTAATATACCACTGAAGTAAAACTATAAAGGTTTACTGCTGGATGGCTTTTGCCATCTGAACGCAAACTGCTTCTGGTGCCCCTTATAGACAGGTACATAGTAGAAGGCATTGTTAGATCTACAGCTGCATACCATGTACCAGGAGGTTCAATCTGCTCAAGCAAGAGCATCTGGTACAGTAGCTCCAATAGGAGTCTCTACTTGTGGTTTGAATGAAAATGGCTCCCATAAGCTCATGTATCTAAATGCTAGATCATTCACTGATAGAATTGTTTTGGGAAGGATTAAGAGGTGTAGCATTGGGAAAGGTATGTTACTGGGGTGGGCTTTAAGGCTTCAAAACCCCTCAGCAGGCCCAACCTGTCTGTCTCTCTCCTCTCCTCTCCTCCTCCCCCTCTCTGTTTCTGTCATGTCCCTCTCCCTTCAACTTCCAGATTAGATGTAAGCTCTACTGCTCCAGTACTATGCCTGCCCGCTGGCCTGCCTGTGCCATGCTCCCTGCCATGGTGGTCATGAACTCACCTCTGAAACTGGAAACAAGCTCCCAAATTAAATGCTTTCTTGTATAAGTTGCCTTGGTCGTGGTGTCTCTTCACAGTAATAGAAAAGTATCTAAGACACTACTTGCTTAAGTTTCTGCAGCCAGCTGTCATTCCCACTATACATCAGTCTTTGGCACAGGCCAGACAGGAGAGTTAAAGGGAACTGTGATGAAAACCACTACCCCTGCATCTTTCAAGTCTGTGGTGACACTAATTTCTGCCATTCTTTCAGGGATGTGATACTGTCTATAGTTCACACTCTCCCTGGTAGAGGCAACTCTAATGATTTCTTTCAATTTTACCTTTGCAACGGTAATAGCTTTCACTCCACAGTTATGGAACCACTGTGAGAATTCTGCCAACTCCTAAGTTATCCATCCCAATTATACATTATGGAACTGGGAAGTAGCCACAGGATGATTCCAGGAAGCCATTGTACCTACTGTGAGTTGGATGTCAGCCAAAACACCATTAATCACCAGCCTTCCATAAGTTCACAATTTTACTGGAGGGCCAAAATGTTTTTTGGGGTCTCCCAAAATCATTGTCAATTCAGAACCTATATCCAACAGACCCTGGAAAGTCTGATTATTTCCTTCCACCAATGAACAATTACCCTTTCAAAAGGCTGTAGGTCCGTGTGGGAAAGGATGGGAGAAAAGCTAACAGTAAAACTCTTTGGTATTTTAACAATATAAAAAGCCTTTACTGTTGTACATGGGATAGTTATATTATGTTAAACGTAACTATGATCTACTTTTGTTTTCATTTGGAAACTTAAAAATTACATATGGCTATGTGATTATATGTCAAGTTGACAAGGGGAGGACTCGTGGTGGCTAATCTAAGTTGTTAACCCACCCACATCTAGAATCAACTAAAATCCAAGCAGCTGGACACACCTGTGAGGAATTTTCTTGATTGGATCACTTGAGGTTAGAAGACCCACCGTAAGACCAGCCACACCTTCTAGCAGTAGTAATAGCCTATTTAGATGGACATGGTAGAAGGAAGTTCCTGCTTTCTGCCTGCTGGTCTTCACTCTCCCAGCAAGTCCAGTGTTTCACTGCTGGACAAAGCAACAACTATTTCAACCCCTACCTCCTCTCCATTTTTCTGTCACCATGGCTACCCAGGTGCCACTCAGGGTAGTTTTATAGTAGTCAAAACAACTCCTGAGAGAAATAACCACTTTGTAGTTTCTGTAATAAATGTATTTCATGACTGGCTTCTCACATACCTTTTTTAAATTTCTGTCCACCTCCCTTCCCCACCCCCACCCCCGCACCCCTAGAATCTCTGTATGTAGCCTACACCAGCCTCGACTAGTATCGATTCCACCCACACACACACACTCCTCCCCCATGGCCTGCACCAGCCTTGACTGGTGGTGATCTATCTCAGACTTCTCAACCAGCCT